>OZ020189.1:49893921-50281112 GCA_963971165.1 Philopedon plagiatum
AATCTTTTAGCGTCTGTGTCATTTATTTCTTTGGCATTGAGAATTTTTTTTATAAATGTGTTATTAGTTTTTTGATATACATTTGTGGGATCGCTATTTATTTTTTTGTAAGTGTTTTCATCATTTAATAACGTTTCTATTTTTGATTCGTATTCTGTGGTATTCATTATGACTGTTTTGTTGCTTTTGTCGGATTTAAGTATTGTGATTTGAGGGTTATCTTTAATAAATTTTTTTGTTGAGTTTAAATTTTTTTTAATATTACTCTGTAGTTTATTAGTTTTTAATGTTTTATGTCTAATTTTAATTTTGTGGTTTATGATTACGTTTGTTATTTCGGCTCTTATTGTGTCTTTTTCGTCATTAGGTTTATCTTGTATTATAGATTCCACTGCAGTTATATACTCTGTAACAGGCAACTCATTTTCATTTGTTACGTCTGTGCGTAACAAATGAAAATGAGTTGCCTGTTACAGAGTATATAACTGCAGTGGAATCTATAATACAAGATAAACCTAATGACGAAAAAGACACAATAAGAGCCGAAATAACAAACGTAATCACAAACCACAAAATTAAAATTAGACATAAAACATTAAAAACTAATAAACTACAGAGTAATATTAAAAAAAATTTAAACTCAACAAAAAAATTTATTAAAGATAACCCTCAAATCACAATACTTAAATCCGACAAAAGCAACAAAACAGTCATAATGAATACCACAGAATACGAATCAAAAATAGAAACGTTATTAAATGATGAAAACACTTACAAAAAAATAAATAGCGATCCCACAAATGTATATCAAAAAACTAATAACACATTTATAAAAAAAATTCTCAATGCCAAAGAAATAAATGACACAGACGCTAAAAGATTAACCATACATAATGCGGTACCACCAAAAATATATGGATTACCCAAAACCCACAAACCTAACATACCCCTTAGACCAATAGTTTCGTGCATTCAATCACCACTATATGGTTTGTCCAAATATTTAGCAAACTGCTTATCAAACATAGCAGGAAAAAATAATCATTTTATTAAAGACTCGTTCGCGTTTAAGAAGTTTATTGACTCAGTAGAAATGCCAGAAAACTACAAGCTTCTTTCCCTAGACGTGATATCTTTATACACAAACATACCAAAGGAACTTGTCCAAACAGTTATAAACGAAAAATGGAATTCATTACAACAACATACCACTTTAACAAAAAATAACTTTATAGAAGCAATTAATTTAACCCTAAATACAAATTACTTTCAATACAAAGACAAATTTTACAAACAATTAGATGGTTGCGCCATGGGTTCCCCAATCTCTTCTGTCATTGCACAGATTGTCATGGAGTATTTGGAAGAAAAAGTCATTCAAAGTTTGAACTTCAATATACTTTTTTTCAAGAGATTTGTAGACGATTGTTTAATCGCTCTACCAAGTGACAAAACCAATGAAATACTCTACCAGTTTAACAGATTCCATAAGAAATTACAATTCACAAGTGAAATAGAAACAGACAATAGAATAAGCTTCTTGGACGTGACACTAATTAGAAAAAATAATAAAATAATAACAGAATGGTACACTAAACCAACTTGGTCAGGGAGATATTTGAACGTTAATTCCAACCATTCAAAATCTCAAAAACAAAGTGTCATTATTGGCTTGACAGACAGAGCTATTATGCTTACCTCACCCGAGCTAAGACCCAAAATTTTAAAGAAAGTTAAGACTGTTTTGTTGCAAAATGGTTTCAAAGAAAACGAAATTAATAGAGTGATTAGTAAACGTACACACAAATTCTACAATAGCGCTTTTAGTACCAAAAAAAACTCTGATGAAATAGCAAACAAATATGTATCACTACCCTATATAAACGAACTATCTGAAAAACTAAATAGTATTCTTAAAAAACATAACATAGTGGCTTGTCATAAAACAACAAACAAACTTGGTTCTCTTTTCACGAACTTAAAGAGTCCGACACCAACTATGAACCAATCTAATGTGATATACTCTGTACCTTGCACAAATTGTCCAAAAAAATATATTGGGATGACATCTCAGTTACTAAAGAACAGACTTAACGGACACAAATATACAAAAAACACATCAACAGCTCTGAGTAAACATGTAAGAGAGACAAAACATGACTTTAGTTACAACCAAACAAGAATTCTAAATAAAGATCAGAACTATTATAAATTATCCATCAAAGAAATGATAGAAATAAAAAAAGATAAAAATGCTCTGAATGACAGAACAGATATAGGAGGACTTAGCCGCATATATGCTAATTTAATTACAGCAAATTAAAAAAAAGTATCTCCTCTTAACCAACATCAGTCATATCCTCTTAATATCAAATCAATAGATTACATTTTTTATAAAAAAAAAACGACGGCTTTTTCTCTTTCCACGTAAAATACTCTGGTATGTTTTAATGTGTCTGATAACAAATAACAGATTAGTCCTTCTAAGACCTTATAGTTTTCAAGGTGCGTATAATAAAAATATCTTCCAATTGTAGAAAAATGTTTACTGTTAAGAACGTAGAATTTTAAAATAATATGTCCAAATTTTAATCCTTTACTGTCGTATTGTTGTGTTTTTGTAAAAAAAATTTTAACCAATAATGTATTTTTAGGTCTTTTAACAAACCAAATAAAAAAAAACATTTTGAAAATGACCCGAAAAGGGGTCGAAACGTCAATGGACTTTTAATAAAAAATAATAAAAAAAAAAATGTTTTTATAATGAACCTAATCCCAAGAAAGAAACAATAAAAAAGATATATTATAAATGGTTCAAGAAAAGTAACAAAGTATATATATATATATATATATATATATATATATATATATATATATATATATATATATATATATATATATATATATATACAGGGTGTTTCCTAATCTCGTTCGTAAAATGAAAGGGGTGAATCCTGACCCAATTTTAAGACGAAAATGTAGTATAAATTTTTTTCGGATATCGCTTCATTTTCAAAATACAGGGTGTTGAAGTTTTTTTAAAAAATCGCTTTTTTATTATCTTAAACACCCCTTACCCGATTTTGTATAAAATTGGCAGCGTTATTTCAAGTGGTAAGGGCATAATTTAGCGCTAACTAAAATGCAAAAAGAACTAGTACAATCCAATTTTTGCTGGAGAGTAAAATTTATTTATTGCCGATTAGAGATTTATTTTTTTTGTTGTTCGTGGACATGCATGAAAGTGTTTTTTATTTTTTCAGGATATCGAAAACCAAGCAAAATACGAAAATAACTCAAGAGGCAAAAAAGTTGTATTTTTAGTTGCCAAATTCGGAAAAAATATCAAAATTTGAAAAAAGTCAGTGGCTTACTTTTTTTTGCCAATTTATTCGTTAAGAACCCTCTCTGGACGCCACTGGATTTGATAACTTGAATCTAGTTAGCGCTAAATTATGCCATTACCACTTGAAATAACGCTGCCAATTTTAAACAAAATCGGGTAAGGGGTGTTTAAGATAATAATAAAAAAGCGATTTTTTAAAGAAACTTCATTCAAACAACATTTGAAAATGAAGCGATATCCGAAAAAAATTTATACTACATTTTCGTCTTAAAATTGGGTCAGGATTCACCCCTTTCATTTTACGAACGAGGTTAGGAAACACCCTATATATATATATATATATATATATATATATATATATATATATATATATATATATATATATATATATATATATACAGTGACCGGCAAAAAGTTCGCAACATATGGGAAAAATTTTTATTAGGTGAGTATTGGAAAAACTTTTCCGGGGGATCGGTTCTGCATGTCCGATAACCTAAAAATCGATTTTGACATACGTCACGTGACCACTGGTATAGCGTCAAATTAAAAAAAAAATTGTTAATTTACAAAAAGTGAGGTTAGTTGACGAGATATCAAAAAAAGTTATTTGAAAAAATTGCTTAGAATTAAATTCTAGATCCTTGTGCAAAATTTTAAGATTTTATTTAAAAAAATTGGAAAACTCAATTTTTTTTCAATATTTTTTTATCGATTTACAAATTTCCAGTTTTTTTCGTTTAGATAGCTTGGCTAATGTAAAGCCCATGTATCTGGATGAAAATAAACGAATGTAGTAGTTTTTTCTACAATTGACAGGACAAAATTAAAAAAAACAGGGTTTCGCCGGACGCTAGCTGTTGCAATGATTTGTATCTAGCAGCAGTGTCAAAATTTTAGAGACATTTCAATGAGATTACATTGAGAAAACCTTAATCGTCTTAAATATATCTGAAGTTCGACTTTTTGTAAAGTTAAGGGGAGTAAAATAGATAATAAACAAAAAATTACCTGTCTATTTAATCGAAATTTCATAAACGAAAACCAATGTAAGAAAAACTTAAAAGTAGTCAAATTCTGTACTAACAACATAAAAAATCATTGTTTTTCCTTGGGTGCACAAAATTTAAAACTCAGTATGACCACCATTTCTCTCCATACATACTATTGTTCTCGAGCGCAACTCTCGATTAACATTTCGGAGCATTTTACGATTTATTTGCAATACACAATTTCTAATGACATTCTCTAAATTTTGTATATTCCTAAAGGGTCGATGTTTGTACACAGAGTTCTTTAGGTATCCCCACATAAAGAAATCTAACGGAGTCAGATCTGGTGATCTCGCAGGCCACGGATTTTCAGAAAACCGTCCTATCCACTGGTTTCCAAATTCTTGATCCAGCCATCTCTTCACCTCATTTGTGGAATGAATGCTAGCTCCGTCTTGTTGAAAGTATAAATTTCTTCTTTCGGCTAATGACAAATTGTCTAAAAAGTCAGATATCTCAGTTTGTAGAAATTCTAAATATCGTTCTGAATTTAAATTGTCTCTAAAGAAAAAAGGTCCCACTATTCTGAGGTTGAAAATTCCGCACCACACATTAACCTTAAAACTATATTGGTCTTTACTCTGAATTACAAAGTCTGGGTTTTCGGTGGCCCACCATCTACAGTTTTGTGAACTGACGGTTCCGTTAGAGGTAAATGTAGCTTCATCCGAGAAAAGAACGTTCTTTGGGAAATTAAAATCTTCCTCAATCATACCCTGGAACCAGGCACAAAAATCGAAGCGGGCGTCATAATCCCTATCTTTTAATACTTGTACAAATTTAGGTTTGTACGGATGAAATTTGTTTCTTTTTAATATCCTCCGCACAGATCTTTCGTGAATGTTAGTGATCTCCGATATTTGACTAACTGCTAATTGGGGTGTTTCTGTGATCGACAAACACACATCCAGAGAACCTTCGTCACCTGTTACCGGTTTTTCATGGGAAACTTTATACTGATTTTCTACCGATCCCGTTTCTTTAAATTTATTGACTAGACGAGATACTGTGGAATAATGGAGGGATTTATCGGGGTGCCTCTCATTAAAAATTGCTGCTGTTTCTCTATGGCTTTTGTAATTATCTCCAGAAATTAAAATAATTTCTATCTTTTCCTGAAGAAGTAGTGTGGGTGCCATTTTAAGGAACAAAATATTAATAAACTTATGTAAAATATCAAACTTAGTAAGATGCGAGACATAAACCAATGACATAGGTTGAAATCAAACAAATTATAATTTGTTTGACATTTTTCTGTTGTTTTTAACCTACTAGATTATTTGGTTGTTTTAATTTCAGAGCCTGCTTTGGTAGTTTTAAGTACAACTAAATAGACCTGGTTGTTAAATTTATGTGCGAAAAATCTTAATAAAATCTTGATACAGTCATTTCATTAGATTCAAACCATTGCAACAGCGAGCGTCCGGCGAACACCTATTTTTTCGATTTTGTCCTGTCAATTGTAGAATTGTAGATCTGACTCCGTTAGATTTTTTTATGTGGGGATACCTAAAGAACCCTGTGTACAAACATCGACCCTTTAGGAATATACAAAATTTAGAGAATGTCATTATAAATTGTGTATTGCAAATAAATCGTAAAATGCTCCGAAATGTTAATCGAGAGTTGCGCTCGAGAACAACAGTATGTATGGAGAGAAATGGTGGTCATACTGAGTTTTAAATTTTGTGCACCCAAGGAAAAACAATGATTTTTTATGTTGTTAGTACAGAATTTGACTACTTTTAAGTTTTTCTTACATTGGTTTTCGTTTATGAAATTTCGATTAAATAAACAGGTAATTTTTTGTTTATTATCTATTTTACTCCCCTTAACTTTACAAAAAGTCGAACTTCAGATATATTTAAGACGATTAAGGCTTTCTCAATGTAATCTCATTGAAATGTCTCTAAAATTTTGACACTGCTGCTAGATACAAATCATTGCAACAGCTAGCGTCCGGCGAAACCCTGTTTTTTTTAATTTTGTCCTGTCAATTGTAGAAAAAACTACTACATTCGTTTATTTTCATCCAGATACATGGGCTTTACATTAGCCAAGCTATCTAAACGAAAAAAACTGGAAATTTGTAAATCGATAAAAAAATATTTAAAAAAAATTGAGTTTTCCAATTTTTTTAAATAAAATCTTAAAATTTTGCACAAGGACCCAGAATTTAATTCTAAGCAATTTTTTCAAATAACTTTTTTTGATATCTCGTCAACTAACATCACTTTTTGTAAATTAACAATTTTTTTTTTAATTTGACGCTATACCAGTGGTCACGTGACGTATGTCAAAATCGATTTTTAGGTTATCGGACATGCAGAACCGATCCCCTGGGAAAGTTTTTCCGATACTCTCCTAATAAAAATTTTTCCCATATGTTGCGAACTTTTTGCCGGTCACTGTATATATATATATATATATATATATATATATATATATATATATATATATATATATATATATATATATATATATATATATATATATGTATATATATATATATATATATATATATATATATATATATATATATATATATATATATATATATATATATATATATATATATATATACATATATATGTATACATATAGATTTGTTCTTTAACTTGGGCCAAATAAATATTTCTTTAAGATATTATGATAAAATTTCAGATATTTAGGGGTTTTTGGAAATTCTGACTACCTCCTTTTTTTAAATTAGGTGTGCAAGTATATTTTTTTATCTCTACCTACTTTTTAGATTCCTTAGAACAAAAGGGCCTACAAGAAAATTAAATTTTTGTAAATTTTTGTAAGAGTATACTGGTATACTATCATGATAGTATTTCAATTACTAAGTACTGAAGTACTAATTGTAATTTAAAATCTCGCAAAGTATCTCTCACCCAATGAAAATAATTTTACATATTTCTTTTACTTGCTATTTGGCAAATTATTTAAACACTCTAACGTGCGGGTGCACAAACAATTCAAGCACGAATTAAACTAATCAGACGCTTGTAATGTGACAGCACTTATGTTAACGTCATTGCCAAAGCTGCAAATTTACTACTTTATTAAAAGTTTTGTGCAACCAGCTATAAGGAGTTATATTTGAACATGCTTTAAAAATAGTTGCCGGCACATTTTTTGTGGCCTCAGGCAGTGGCGGCTCGTGAGGTATTAAACTGGGTGTTCAACTCGGTGGTTAAACAAGAAAAATACGAAGAGAAATACTGCAAAAAAATGCATACCAATTTAAGCTTATCTATGTAAAAAGTCCATTCTCATCTTCTTCATTTTTGCAAAAACTTCAATGACGCGATTAAAATTTAATCAAAATAACCTCGAAAATAACTTACTACCACTACTACCGTCTGGGCTCCCGCGTATATCACCATTCTGTCAGCTGACTACTGATATGATTCAGGTGCAATGTGAAGTGCACGTCAGAACGCTAAAATTTGCATCATTTTGATACGACGATGTTTTGTCTCACGCGCCGGACTCCTCTTTCTCCAACACATGGGCTTGCCGATACACTTGGCGTTCAGTGAACGCGCTAGAGCTCGTATTAATGTTAATGTTAGACGGAGAAAGAAGAGCTTGACTGTTATAAAAATGCAAAAATCTATTATACAGCAGTAAAAGTAAATGTAAAATTTGGAATTATAATAAAAAAATTAAAACAACTAATGGTTGATGTGTAATAGTGTAATAGTATAGTTGGTATAGAAAGCCATCTTTTTGCACAATTGATCCTACACAAAAACCGCCACTGGCCTCAGGGCCTCCACACCTTTAAACCCGGCGCTGCTGAGGCACTGGGGTGTGTAGATAACAAGGTGAACACAATGTATGTATATGATACGATTAGCCAAAGTAGGATCCCTAGCACCAATCCATTTATTCAAAACACAATTCAAGCAACAATTTGTTATTCTTTAAATGGTTTATGTATCAATACCTGTTGTATATAAGACGACAGAAATTAAAAAAGTTTGTGATTGTATTGGCACTTGGAGTATCAGTATTGGAAAAATGTTAGTATTGGTCTACCCGCTACCCTTAACATACAGATAACTACTTACTTGTATATCAGACTGTAGTCTCGGAGCTACCCAAATTATACTAGATATAGCTTCAGCAATACCTTCATCCAGTTCTTTCATATTTTGTATAAGACCAAAACGAGCCACAAGAAGATCACAGTACATTTCCACTATCTCAAGAGCTTCAACTAAATAATCTTCTCTAGAAAGAATAAAAAGGAAAAAAATAACAATGTGCATGGAAAGCTTATTGTAAATGATAATGCAACAGTAATGTGGAGATTTTTCGTAGAGAGCCGAGGAGGATCTACTCACCACAAGATCCATGCATTTACGTATAGTACTTATGAAAAAAATTGTTTTTCTTAAACAAGATACATTTTTATACGCCAATCTATATATGTATATAAAATAACATGTCCTGACTGACTGATTCATCACCGCCGAACCGAAACCGATGGAAGCTATAAATATAAAATTTGGGCAGTAGTTTTATTTTATAATGTAGAGATTAACTAAGAAGGGATTTTTCAAAATTCAACCCCTAAGGTCACAAGGGGGTTAAAAGTTTGTATGAAGAAAAAATATTAGATGATCCTATTAACTCGAAACTTCGCAGAAGTACTCCAAAAAATAACGGCCAGATTCTCCAACGCTAGTCCGGTCTAATTTGACAACCAAAAAAATAAGACAACTAAGTTTTATACTTTGAATTAGTTTCTGAGGGTTTTCGCAAATTTATAAAGAAAAGGGCAATTTTGGTACGTACTTTCCACAAAACAGTACTGAATTCATTACAGCACCCGTTCCAAAATGAAAAAAACATTTGGAAACCAAGCAAATCGCTGAAATATCAGAATTATTCATAAGTTTTAATGACAACTTATTAACAATGACAGGACAAAAACCTGTCAAAACATAACTGATCAACTACAAGATCTTAATTTAAACCAGTACTAAATCTTAAACCTTCTTAGTTAATCTGAACGTAAATGTTTAAACACGTGTTTTACAGTTTTCAATAAATCAACCCCTAAGGGGGTTAAAAGTTTGTATGAAGAAAAAATATTAGATGATCCTATTAACTCGAAACTTCGCAGAAGTACTCCAAAAAATAACGGCCAGATTCTCCAACGCTAGTCCGGTCTAATTTGACAACCAAAAATTTTAAACTCACAAGTGTAAGAATAAGACAACTAAGTTTTATACTTTGAATTAGTTTCTGAGGGTTTTCGCAAATTTATAAAGAAAAGGGCAATTTTGGTACGTACTTTCCACAAAACAGTACTGAATTCATTACAGCACCCGTTCCAAAATGAAAAAAACATTTGGAAACCAAGCAAATCGCTGAAATATCAGAATTATTCATAAGTTTTAATGACAACTTATTAACAATGACAGGACAAAAACCTGTCAAAACATAACTGATCAACTACAAGATCTTAATTTAAACCAGTACTAAATCTTAAACCTTCTTAGTGAATCTGAACGTAAATGTTTAAACACATGTTTTACAGTTTTCAATAAATCAACCCCTAAGGGGGTGAAATGGGGGTTCAAAGTTTGTAATGGAGTAAAATTGTTATACCGCGGACGAAGTCGCGCAACCTAGTGTATAGGTAGAATAAAAATACAAGGAAATGTCGGTAATTTTGTTGTTCTAGAAATGTTTTTACATGATTCTCTGGGCAATTACAAATTAATCTTAATAATCTCTTCTGGTGTATACAAACTCTTCTGCTCTCCACAGTTCTACCCCAAAGCAATACATCGTAATTTAGGGGAGGGAAGATAAGGGCATACAATTTTTGTAACAACGTTGCCACATTAACATTATGTTGCAATTTTAGGATCGCCTAATAGGCACTGCTAAGTTTTGAACATACAAAGCCTATCTGATTATTCCAAGTTAAGTGCTTGTCCACAAACGATCCCAAGAATCTTCAATCATTTTCGCATGTCATGTTTACTATACTGTTTTCAAGATCTTTTTTAAAAATGCTATACATTTTGTTTTATCACATTTTAAAATGTTTATTTTTTGATCCCATTCAGCTAGTTGTTTGTTTACGTTATGTATTTTTGTTCAAGACCATTTTCTGACTTGGCAGATAGGTAACCGCTGACGTATCATTTGCAAAACTGATGACAAAGTCCAAGTCAACTTGGTGAGATAGACCATTTTTATTTATGTATGTAAGAAATATTAGTGGATTCATAACTCAACGATGGCGCTGGGTTACACCCAGATTAACTTTAAATAGGGGAGCCTGGGGTAATAATTAATAAGAATATGGGATAATAAGAATGGTCAAACATTTTTGCTGAAAAAACTTCTATAAATGGTTTTAGAAATTTAATACATAATTTATACAACCAAAGGTCTAGCCAAAATATATTCATACTGGTCTATTGTAGAATTCTGTGCTGTTGTTTTGAAAATCCATGTTAGGTCAGTGTTTTCGGCTCTTTAACTTTCAGTAGCGGCTCATATAAAAATACATATTTTTAAGTTGTAACGGTTTGTGCCTTTTAGTATGAAATTATCTTGAAGTTAAAGGTCTCTAATAAACGTTTTTTTTTGTAATGAACTACTACAGCTTGTTTTATTTTATTTTTTTTAATAGAGTTCTTATTACCCCAAAAAACTGTTTTGAGGTAATAAGAACGTGGGCACATGAGTAATAAGAACCCAATAATACCACTTTTTCTTTGTTGCAACTTTATTTTTATCAACAAATAACACTAGGAACTTACCCATTCCATATACCTGAACTCGATTTAATCCCTACATGTTACAAAAATTGTAAGAGGTAGATCACAAATGCTTTAATCCAAACTTCAAATATTATGTATTTTTACTTTTCTAATAAATTTTTACGATGTTCTATGAGCCATTTTTTTTTAGTTACATGAATTATAGGTAGAAATTAGGGCTTGCAATCCCGGACGTATATTTGGATCCCGGGATTTTCGGGATCGAAGATACAAATTCCCGAGATCCCGGGATTGATCCCGAAAAATTGTAACATTAATAAAGGTAAATTATTTTTATTTATGACTAGCTTTCGCCCGCGACTACGTCCGCGGTATAACAATTTTACTCCACTACAAACTTTGAACCCCCATTTCACCCCCTTAGAGACTGATTTATTAAAAACTGTAAGCCCCTTGTTTAAACATTTACAGCCAGATTCTCCAACGCTAGTCCGGTATAATTTGACAACCAAAAGTTTTAAATTGACAAGCAGTGGCGGCTGGTGAAATTTCAAAGTTGTATATCTCTGTTCCTACTTACAGGACCCGTGCCAAATTTAGGGGTTTTAATAGTGGAAATGTTTTGGTAAAGAAAAAAACATTTTGTAATTTGCGAAAAAAAGTTAAATTTTTGGTGTGCCCCCCCTAAGAAAAAAATGAACACGTCTAGACATTTTATTTATTATTTTTTCTAAAAAAATTTTACATCTTTTTGTCGACAGTTTTTAAATTTTGAGAGAAAAAAATGCTTTAGTAGAAAGTTATAGTCATTTGAATTTTCTTAAGCCTAAAATATAATTTAAGAAAAAATTCAAATGGCTATAACTTTCTACTAACACATTCTTTTCTCTCAAAATTTAAAAACTGTCGACAAAATAATGTAAAATTTGTTTAGGAGGGGCACACTAAAAATTTAACTTTTTTTCTCAAATTACAAAATGTTTTTTTCTTTACCAAAACATTCCCAGTGGGCTCACTATTAAAACCCCTAAATTTGGTACGGGTCCTGTAAGTAGGAACAGAGATATACATCTTTGAAATTTCACCAGCCGCCACTGTTGACAAGTGTAAGAATAAGACAACTAAGTTTTATGCTATGAATTTATTTCTGAGCTTTTTCGCAAATCTATAAAGAAAAGGGAAATTTTAGTAAGTACTTTCGACAATAATAGAACTAAATTCATTACAGCAACTCGTCCCAAGATTAAAATCATTTGGAAACCAAGCAAATCGCTGATATATCAAAATAATTCATAACTTTTTAATGACGACTTATTAACAATGACAGGGCAAAAACCTGTCAAAACATAACTGATCAACTAGAAGATCTTAATTTAAACCTGTACTAAATCTTAAACCTTCTTAGTGAATCTGAACGTTATTTTTTAGAGTACTTCTATGAAGTTTCGAGTTAATAGGACCATTTAATATTTTTTCTCAAAACAAGGTTTGAGAGTGTCGCCCCCTTAGGAGATGAACTTTGAAAAACCTTTCCTTAGTGCATAGATACTTTATATAAGAAACCTTTGTTCAAAATTTCAAGTTTCTAGACCCAGCGGTGTGAGCTGTGCGTTGTTGATATGTCAGTCAATCAGTCAGTCAGTTTCTTCTTTTATATAAGTATAGAGATATTGTAATTTTAAAACAAAAACAAAACAAAGTTTATGCAGAGGACACATAAAAGTATAAAAAGTAAAACTAAATTTGAATTTTTTTACATAAGTAGGTACTTATTAAATGAATCTTCTAGGGCTGCCTTTAAACATTATTTTTAGGAAAAATACCGCCATGATGCTTGAAGCGTTAATTTGCTCAGGTTTTTTTTAACATAATTTATATTTTACTTATTTCGGGATTTAAGCGCCCAATCCCAGGATTTTTCGGGACTGAATTTTTAACGGGATCCCGGGACCTCGGGATTGCAAACCCTAGTAGAAATCACCTAAAATACCTTTGTAGGATTAATTTTGCCCATATAACTAATGTTAAAAGTGAACTTCTTCAAAAATGTTATTCTTAAAATGTCAGATTTAAATGGTCACAACTTTTTTCTTTTTAATATATTCTCAAAATATCAGTATCTGCAAAAACTTTGACATTAACTTTATTCTTTCTTACAGCAGTTTCTGCCCATTGCTCCTACTTTTTATTTTACAAATCGGTACATGATGACCAACCAAATAATATGGCAGAGTTATTCAAAACTGTCATATCACAAGTTGGTTTGTTCCACAGCAGTTATCTTTTCAGGGTAAAGAGAACAGATACGAATAAGTTCTCACGACCAAAGTTACATCCAAACAAGAGCCCATAGACTCCCAAGTTCTTATTACCCCAACCGGGGGTAATAAGAACCTGATAGTGGGGTAATAAGTACTCGCATTTTTTGAGAAAAAAAGAGGGATAGATATATGGGCAATTCTCCGTTAACTTTAATTTTTGAATTCTGCACTTCTCAATTTCTTTTTTATTATTATTATTGAGTTCTTCCTTCAAAATAAAAGTTTAGAGTTTATAGTATATGAAATAAGGTTTAGCAGCAAATAAAACGGACTTAATTTCGAAATAACTGCAAATTTGTTTACCAAAACATGGTAATTCATCACTACCGTACCTTTGCCTTACTATGTGGGTGACGTGGACAGCAATTATATCTCATCCATAAAATCATCCTCATAAATATTTCAAGGTATATAGCAATAATGTTAAAATTGATTTTGGTTCCTGAGTTAATTTTGTTAAGAAAAATTGTGCTATGATCATATAAAATGCATAAAAAAAATATTTTAGTCTATTAATTTCGATTATGTACATATAGGAGATGTAACAATATTTACTTTTAATACTTGGATCTAATCCCTACAAGTATGTCCCTACAATTTTGAGCATTATTAGATATAATTTAAGTAAGTGACTGGGATTGTCAACCAAAATAAGGCTTTCGACAGTAGTGACTTAATGGGACGGTAGTGATTGTAGAGGGTCGGTAGTGATGATACTGTTAAATATTAATAACATTTTTATTACAAACATTTTTAAACTCAAACATAAACCTATAAATACAAAACCAGCAAAAATAATCTACGAGAAATGAACAAAAAAATATTTTGCGGCCTATGTTATCAAAAATAAAACAAAACTAAATGGTTTGCAAAACTTTGTTTTTCAAATCGGTAACTCGATCCATTTCTTTAAAGACATAATGACGGTTTGAAACAGGCTCAGGTGGATTTAGTCTGCAGAGAATCTCAGATGATGATACTACCTGCCGATCAACCTTTGGTGGCCAAAAAAATCTATTGCCTATGGGGATCATAAACGTTATTTGAAGATCTTCGTTAATAACTTCTTCAACAAGACCAGAATACCAGTCATTTTCGTAAATTACAGCAACCCAGTCTTGTGGATTTATGTTCTCGAATGTGTTTTGTAGATTTGTCTGCTCGTTTGTATTGACTATCTCAGAGAGTGTTTTCATCTCACTTTCATTTTCAACGTTTAGAAAAGCAACTGTTTCTGGATCACTTGGGAAATGTAAACAGTCAGAATCGCACAGCAAACAACTCAAATATCTAAGATGTAACATCTGCGCATTATTAGAATTCCAAACTGACTGGTGTATCTTCATTGTATTTTTTACAGTCTTGAGATTTTCGGGAAGTATGTTGCTATTTAGCTCAATATCGGTTCTATTGATCAAAAACAATTTTATTTTTGATTCTGGGTTATTTTTACTCAGCACTTTTATAAAACTTTCAGCAGATGTAATGTCAAAGCCATGGGTTATTGCTCTATCCGCAGCCATTTTAATGGCTCCACCAACCCCGTCTGCAGCTCCTTTGCCGTGTCCAGCTTCTGTAAAATTCCATACTAGCTTTTTTAAATTAAAAAACATTCCAAAATGATGTATCAGTAGAGGGATATGATGCTCCCCGAGTCTCCGCATGCGCAGTAGGGTCGACCTTGAACGCCCAGGTGTGCTATTGTTATTTGGCCTTGATATGCGCAGGTGTTATTCCAAGGTCAAGGTCAAGAACTTGGCCTTGAACGCGAGCAGATGTTTCTTTGTTTGGTGATGACCAGGTGTACGATGCTTATTTCAAGGTTACATTTGCGGTGCATATTTTCAATGAATGCGAGCAGCTGTTTCTTTGTTTGGTCATGACCAGGTGTACGACGCTTATTTCAAGGTTACATTTGCTTGGCCTTGAACGCGAGCAGATGTTTCTTTGTTTGGTGATGACCAGGTGGACGACGCTTATTTCAAGGTTACATTTGCTTGGTCTTGAACGCGAGCAGATGTTTCTTTGTTTGGTGATGACCAGGTGGACGACGCTTATTTCAAGGTTACATTTGTTTTGAATTTTTCGAGGTCGTCGGATGTATTCCCCCCACCCTAAATAAATACTTGACCTTGGATTATTTTCTTATAAATATGGCTCATTTCGAAAATAGCTTTCATAGTCACACATACATCGTATGCGTTAACTGTTGCTTTGACATATAAAGTATTGTGTTTGTGGTGTGTTCTACAAGTGTTTATTCAAGGTACTTGACAGTAATTGTTTTTATTGTATTTTAAATCATGAGCATTTCAAAGCAGACCATAGCCGAAATTAACAATATGATAAACCAAGATATTCAATTTCTGGAACGTAGAAAATTCTCTACATTAACGGTGGGCAAAATTTATATGATAAAAAAAATTAATTCTTTGACTTCACGTTTTGGAAAAGCCATTATCGTCACATTGTTTGATCCAACACATAAAGCAACATTTGAAACATTTTTACCATCACGCGTAGCTGAAATTCTGACAGAGGATACTATTGAAATGATGAATAACTCCGGTGATCAGTACACCTTAACTTATTTGGGGCAAAGCTCACATGTATTCTCTGGAGGTAATACTAGAGCGTTGTTAAATTTTGGTTGTTTGTAATATATTGTTGATTAGGCTATTTTAATGTTGATTTAAAATGTAATAAAATAGTTCTTGTTAAGTATATATCGAAAAACACACACTCACACACAATCACATGTCCATTATTTTCTATTTAAGATGTGTGACTGCCCTACTGTCATTGAAAATCGAGATATGTACATTAATTGGTTATCATGTAAATTAAGAGAGCTGGCTGAAGAAATACTACACTTTGCAAATTATGGTAAATCCGATATGGGTTTTAGTGAAAGTCAGTATAGGAAGTATATGAAAGACGCCGTAAATTTCACGGCTGGAGCACATACTTGCGAGAAATACCTATATGGAACCATTGATCTGGACGAATTTTGCGCTGGAATGATAAATGAAGAATTGGGAAGCTACCTATTCGAAGTGCCTCATTTACCCGATGAATTAGCTACAAAATATGGTTTGGCTCCCGCAGATGATACCACTATTCTTGATGCCCTTGGAAATAAAGCAGTCACCAATGAAGTTGATAGTAAAGCATTGGCTACTGTTAGCGATGACGAAATGGAGTGTGTTCAAGAAGATGAAGAAAATCTTTAATTCATTGTATAATATAATAACATGAGATTTTAAATAAATGATTAAGTACCTAAATTATTGTTTAATTTTTTTATAAATAGGCAACCTTCACAAAAATCACATCAGTTTAAGCTAAAAATGGGTCGTGTTAACAACACAATTGATAAATTTGGGCGCCAAAAATTTAATGACCAAAATCACATTGTTCTTGTTGGACAACCAGGAGTTGGATTTAGATTGACCGATGATGGTCAATATGATATACAAGGGAAATCTCTAACTAATGTAGCACCACCAAAGAATCCTGGGGATGCCGCTAATCAGGAATATGTTCTTGAACAAAGGCGTGAAATTATTAAACGACTTAGTGAATTAGTGAATAATGATGTTTTGGAATATGTTAGAAAAGAACTTAATGAAATGAATAAAAAGCTTGCTGAAGAGGCGAATGAAGATTTTTTGCAATCTGTTACAAAAAGACTTAAGGAAATCGATTCAAAATTGTTGAATCAAGAAAAAGCTATTCAGCGTATACGTATTACGCGCATGTAGATAAAGAAACAAGTCTATTCTGTGTATGGTGACCTCGATTTTACATGGGATATGAGAGTGGAGGGGTTTGAAGGTCACCTAACAGATACAAATAGAGGCACAAAACTTTCTTGTTTCAGTCTGCATTTCAGTACTTCCAGAATACTGCATAGTAATTTACTTCCTCAAAATGCAGTCACCAAAAAGTGAACGTCAAATTGCAGTTGTTCGCCCATTCTCTGTAAACGGTCGTCAGATGTGTGCCAATTGCGAAAATTGGGAATTTATTAGTGGAATAATGGGTTTCTGTGAATGGTGTCAAAATGAGTACCATAAGAAACATGGGATGAAATCACCGCAACAAATATCTCGTGAAAATTCTAGTGAATCTCTGCAAAGTCTCGCTGTCTCAGTGGGAGGTTCATCAGAACATAATAATCACGATACGCCGGAATTCAGTCAAGAAGGGCAGCGCTGGACTTCTTCAAGCAATTTTGAAGATCTCGAAATAATTAACGAATCACCTCAAAGTCCTGTTTTCTTAGAAGGAGGAGGAGGAGGAGGAGGAGTAGGGGGAGGAGGTTCATCAGAACGTAATAATAGTGAGACCATGGAATTCGACCAAGAAGGGCAGCGCTGGTAATTCCGAAAAATAGAGACAATTTAGATATAGTGTAAAAGTTTCTTATGATAGTCATGTAATTTTAAATTTATGTGAATAAGTGCGTTTTTCTAATGATAGTGTGGATGTATTATTTAAATCTTAATAAAAATCTTTTTGTACTAAATATGTTTATTATTCACCATACATTTGAATTAACAAATCGCTCTTGATATATATTATTTCTGTGGTTCCGTTCTAAAATCCTCGCTAGCATTACATCCATTTTTCCAATTCTCCTTTGAAAACGATATCTATCAAGTATTAGTTGCTGAAAATTACTTTGTCTGGCTTGTCTATATGCAAAACACCAAACAGACATACGGTGGATAATATTTCTTTCTTCGTCAAATCTTACTTGCTTCATGGTGTATTGTAAAATGAATTTTTATTAGTTGTCATTTATATATAGGCTGAACATAAAGAGAGTGAATTAGTTTTACTTTAAAATGGGTCGTGTTAACAACTCAATTGATAAATTTGGTCGACAGAAAACTTCTGTTTGTAACAACTTATCGCGAGGGTTGCCCGGAATCGGATTTAAACTTACTTCAGATGGACATTTTGATATAGAGGGAAAATTATTAAGGAATGTTGCCCAACCGATAAATGATAATGATGCTGCTACCAAAGAATATGTCCTTACGGAAGTTCATCAACTTGGTTCGCAGATAAATACCATACTTAGTAATGTGCTAGTACCGGTTTTTCAAAAAATGTTTGAAGATGATGAGACCAAAATTACGTACCTTAAGGAAAAAATGTATCAAATTCACTCACTTGCTGCACGGTATACTACAGCGAAGATAAAGGATCCAAAAAAACCAAAATGGAAACCAACCTAGATAAAGTTCTATTTAAAAACATAATTATACTGTTAAATTGAAAATAAAACGAATAATTATGAAAAGCAATATTTATTTTTATTATTTATAATGCATACATACGTAACGTAAAACCTATTTGATAATATTTATACAATATCTGATTTGTCTATCCAAGAATTAAATTGATTTGGAAAACCTAACCATTTTACAAACAATTGATCGTTTTGATTGTTCTTGCGTTTTCTAAGAATTTTCTCAACTAAATAAACACCAGGGCTAGCTGTCTTTTGCAGTTCTGCTTCGTAAAAACATCCTTTAATAGGTTGACCTTCCAATGATTGTAGCAAGTATGTAGGTGGATTTGTAATATTAACTTTTGCTATTTCAAACAGTTCCGTTGACCACGAAGGCGTATATCCTTTGTCAAATACACCTTTGTACTTGCTAATGCGAACAACGTCACCCAAATGAAATTTTTTTTTCTTCGGAACAATTTTCAAATAGTCACATGCTTTAATAGGGGTATCCTCTTTTACACTGTTAGGCTTCATTCCACTGGTGCGGTGTTTAGTGTTATTATAGGTCTTCGTTATAGCTGGTAATATTTGTAACCATCTGTAAGAACCTCTAGCCGAGAATTGTTTATATAACTTATTTTTCAAAGTTCTTATAACACGCTCAACAATTGCCGCTTTTTTCGTGCTATATGTGGAATAATGGTTTATATTATATTTTTTCATGAGTGCTTGAAAGGTGCTATTATAAAATTCCTTTCCTTGATCACTCTGTAAATTGTTTGGTGCATATGATGCTTCTTCAATGATGCTTTTCATGGCATTCGTAACTTCAACACCGGTCTTATTCTTAACTGCTTTGGTGTACACGAATTTGGAGTAACAATTTATACATACAACAATGTAACGGTATCCATCATTGTCAGTAGCATATTGCTGCATTTCCGCCAAATCAATTTGCCACAAATCTCGATATCCTTTTATGACCGTACGTCTTCTAACAAAATTTTTTCTTGCTGTCCTATGTAATTCATTTACGACTTTAATTTTTTCTCGGCTAGGATCCATATTATAAGGTTCCACGTCTTATCAGACACTGAGGATGGCAACTACGTGCAAAACTTAATATATTATTCCTTCTTCTCGAAGCTCTTCCATAATTGACATAATCTCATTATCATGTCCGGTATGTCCAGCTACTTTTGACCCCCACAATAATCGTAATCTATCCACTAACTCCTTAGGTTTATTCCAATAAACATATTGAGATGATTTCGACGATAGGCGCTTTTTTGCTGGTAGTTGGATTTTGTTGTCGCCTTTTTTTCTTCCTACACCACCACCACCCAGTTTGGTTCCCATAATTAGCGGTTTTATGATTCGTAAATATTTTCTCCATCGGGTTTCCCTTAAACCACGTTTCTTGTCATAACCGTCGTAGGCCGCATCCGTCAATTTCAAAATGGTTTGGTATTTTCGAAGTACATCTAGACTAATTTCGTCTTCATTATCTAAGCATGCTGGATTTTTTAGAAAAATCAAATCGTAAAGCTCAGCCGTTCCATCGAATTCAGCAATGTTTGTTTTGTTCTTGTATACCACCATCTTTCCGTTTGTTAGAAAACGAACCACCAAGTTGCCAATATATTTTGTTGATTTATTTTCTTTTTTACCAAAGCGTACACCATACACGGTATCATAATGAGATGGCTCCAATTTTAATCCATTTAAATAATCTTGAATTGTTTTTGCGGCTGAACTGCTACCACTGGATGTGTGTGGTGATGTGTAAGATGATGTTATCGTTGATGGGGAAGGGGTTTCGAACAGTGACTCACGATTTCCACGTTTTGGTGTAGGAATTTGTGTTTTTTGCGAAATCGGTGTAGATGTTTCAAAATCCGCTTCTGTTGGATGTTCTTCAAACATTTTCGCCATTCCCACCGAGCTGCTGCTGCTACTCCGACTTTGTGGTTTAGTCGTAGTACTTGATTTTTTAGTTGCGTACTGTTGCTGCTGCTGCTTTACGGCTTTAGATATAGATTCTAGTGGTTTAGAAACTGGTTCATAAAACTTTTCCAAATCATGTTCATTCTGCACTTTAGCTGCTTTAATTTGTTTAAATTTTTTTCTAACCGCATTTGTAGTTTCCAGTAGCTTTCGTTTTAATTCGATTTCTTCATTCATGATGCTTTCAAAGCACCGTTCAACGATGAAATGATTATCCAAGTTATTATTATAGGAATATATAACTATCGAATCCCTTGCGGTATCTGCCCGAATTTACATCACTATCCTTGTCAATAACTAAAAAACCATATTTATTATCCCAACATTTAGCACACATCTCTTGAAATTGTGTAAACGTCAGGTCGGGTGAAACGTGATCGGAAAATATATGTTTCATATTCATCTCATCTTGTTTAAACATAATAATGAAGTTGGCATTATCCCGGACGAGCTGCTTAGGAACACGAGAATACGTTTGCGCCAAGTAAAAGGCATCCACATTTTTGTGACGTCCCATGCTAAAATACGATCTTATAACGTCCTGTTTCTCACACATAACGTCATCAAAAATAAATATTGAATTAGGTTTAGCATCTGACGGTTCCACAATGTTATTTGCGTCGCTAAAAGCGTAGTAGCCAAGACCTTTGATTGGTGATAAAATTTTCTTTAAATATTCATATTTCGGTTGATAGAGCGACTTTGAGTAGATATAAACATTTTCGAAACGCAGTCCCGAGGGGTGAGTAAGCAGCGAAATCATAACATTTGTCTTTCCACAGTTTGAAGGTCCTATTAATAATCCACGAATAGATGACGGTAGCAAAGGACCATGTCTTTTAAATAATTTTTGTTCTAGTCCAGATCCGACCTTTACATCGAGATTATCGACGGGAAGTTTTTGTTTAAGATTGACGATACGCATCTTAACAAAATCTATATTTTATACTGAACTTTCACGTAAACTATCATTCAGATGTCGCTCGTCAGACGAAGTAGACGGTCTCGTTTATCAAGTAAGACTGGAAGCGGTATTGTTAATTCAGTAATTAATAGGCTACCGTTCGAGTTACACATTCCCGGCTATCAGTATTGCGGGCCCGGGACGAAAGTAGTAAAACGTGTCGCAAGAGGAGATCAAGGAATTAATTCTTTGGATGTCGCATGCAAAAAACACGATTTAGCCTATTTGCGTAATAGTGAAAATTTAAGTGCTCGCCACCAAGCAGATCAGGAACTCGAGCAAAGCGCGTGGAAAAGAGTAAAATCTAAAGACTCTAGCGCTGGTGAAAAAGCTGCAGCTTGGTTGGTAACCAACATTATGAAAGCGAAACAACGTTTTGGTATGGGTGTATCATCATCATCAAAATCGAGAAAAGCATCCACTAGAGGTAAACGTCGCTTCCAGCGCCGCCGCCGCCACACTAAAGGTAATGGCGTCGGTAAACATAAGCGACTACACAAAGTAGCTTTTGGATCATCTATTAGACGACCCGTTCGATCAGAATTGTTAAAAGCTGGTGGGAAAAAACTTATCGAGAAAAATATCATGAAAGCATCGAAAATAGCTGCAGTAGCTGCACGTAAATCCCTAAGAATAGCCGGTGGCAAACGAAAAATTCGCACGCCTAGAATCATTCCAATTCCGAAGACTGGGGGGATATTACCGTTAATACCAATATTTGCAGGACTATCGGCCTTAGGTTCATTAGCAGGTGGTGCAGCAGGCATCGTGCGTGCCGTAAAAGCAGTAAAAAAGTCGACTGCAGAAAAAATAGGTACCGGCTTACATCTAAGTTCAAGAGGAAATGGATTATACTTGAAACCATATCGCACAGGTTTGGGATTATATATAAACATAGGCAAAAATAAGAAATCAAAAAACTAATAGAATCCCTACCTCAAAGACCACTATCCAATATTGATATAGAAAAGTACGCCTTAAAAATGAAAATACCACACTTTCGAGGCGTATATATGAGAGATTCATTACCTGTACGCGGTCCCAAACGTTATGAGGCCGCCATTATAAATTTGGATAGTATGTCGGGTGTAGGGACTCATTGGGTAGCATATAGAAAAAGCAATTCTGATGTAACATACTACGATAGTTTCGGTGATTTACCCCCACCTATGGAATTGGTACGATATCTGCAGATGGGTTCCGAAGCGACGACGAAAATTTACTATACATACGACCGTCAACAAGAATTTGGAACAGTCTGGTGTGGACATTTGTGTTTGAAGTTTCTTTTACAATCGTAAAAAGTATGTCTTTGACACCCCAAATGGAACGTGACAACTACACCAAAATGTTGCTATCACTTAAAGCATATCGTGAAGTCGGAGGATTACAAAAAATGACTGCCGAACAGTTAGAAAATACGCCCAAAGAAGTGTTGATCGCATTAGCTCCAAATGAAATAGCACTAGTTTGGGATAGGTTACCTAATCACCTAAAAAGTGACGTCGATATATTGAAATATCAATTCTGTTTCGAACATTATAATAGCAATAATTCAGATTCGGACGAGGGCGATGGACCGATACCAAAAAAAATATTTTGTTGTTATTGCAAAATTAACGATGTGAATATAAAGGCAGAAAACAGTTTAAAAACGTCCAAAGGAATAAAGCAACGCTTCAGAAAAATCCATTTAACTGTTGCAAACAGCAATAAAATAGCTACACAAATAGTTTCGTGGTCAGTCATGTCTTACACATTCACTCTAACAGGACATACAAGTGTCTTAAGTGCGGATTTTTACCCACCCATCGAGTTAAATACAACAGACAAATATGGAGTTGCACTGCTGGGATTTTACACATATAATTCGATTTTTAATATCGACGAAAGCAATAATTCATTCAGCCATTTGAAAACAGTGATACCAAAGCATTTAAGGATTCCACCAGGAGCTTACGAAATTAATGAAATAGCAAAAGCCATGTACACCGCTTTAAAAGAGTCATGCAATGAAGTTGGTACCGATTTATTTTCATTAACAGCCAATAATAATACGTTAAAATGTGAGCTAAAGTCAAAATATAGCATCGATTTTCGAGGTAGCAATAGTATCGGCAAAGTGCTCGGATTTGGCTCTGTGCTGCTGCAAGGTGGACAACGACACGAATCAAGTACCATCGTGGACATAATGAAAGTGCGCATCGTACGTGTGGATTGTAATATAATTTCCGGAGCATACCTGAATTCTTTGGAAAGTCATACGTTATTTGAATTTGATATTGACGTCGAACCCGGTTACAAAATCTCTAAAGAACCGCAAAATAATATTTATATGCCGATAATGCCGGATGGTCGTCAGTTTATCGACAACATTACTCTACGCATCTTGGACGATAGCGGTGATTTGATCGATTTTCGAGGTGAGAAAATAATAGTTAAACTAGAGTTGAAAAAAATCGTATAATGGGTTTTTGCTTTAACCGTCAACTGCATAAGCTGTCAACAATTCAAGATTCAGTTAAACGACATAAAAGTAAGCAGACAACACAGTCAAGGTTCATTCGCAAGTCAGACGGACGATCGAAAACACATCCGCACAGCAATCGCCAGCTCTCCGTGAAAGATTGCAAATTTCTACAATCGGTTTGAAAGTGAGAAAAATTAGAAAATGATGGCCGCTAGCAGTGACAAAATCGAAGTTTTTACCGAACCCATTTTTGATAACTCCATTATTAGTTTTCAAGAACACACATATAAACCTTACGGTTCTCCAACATTCCGCAATTCCGATGAAATTCGTATACCTGTACACTTTCAAGATATCATTTTGGATATATCGGATAGTTACATTTACATCGAAGGAACATTTAAACCCAAAGATGTTAGTAAAAAATGTTATCTATCAAATAATGCCATCGCCTTTCTATTCGACGAATGTCGTTATGAAATGGGAGGGGAGCAAGTTGCCGTCGTTCGGAAACCCGGAATTACTACAACGATGAAAACTATGGTGTCATTGGGTGCCGCACAAAATAGAGCTCTCATGGCATGCGGATGGGGTCTAGACGAAGCAAATCAAGGGATACTAGATTCCACAAGTAACATGTTCTCCGGCAAGCTTCCTCTAAAATATCTCATGGGTTTCGCAGAGGATTATTCAAAGGGTATTTTTAACGTCAAGCAAGAGTTGATTTTAATTATCGCCCGCACTTTCAACAATTGCTATATCGGCGAAGTAGATGCAGACATTTCAATTGAAAAAATTGAATGGAAAATTCGTCACATTATTCCAGACGATCGACAGAAGTTAAAGATATTATCACGCATGAACAAAGGTGGCAGTAACGCAAACGTTCCAATGGCTTACCGTAAATGGGATCTTTACGAGCTACCTTCTTTGAGAGAAACATCGTCAGACGTTTGGGCCTTAAGAACTAGCACGAGTCTCGAAAAACCGAGATATTTGATTATCGGTTTTCAACCAACTAGCTCGTCCGACAACAGAGCAAAAGATAGCACACAATTTACAACGGCCGATATAAGTGATATTAGGCTCTATCTGAACTCTGCCGTATTTCCGTACGAAGGATGGAATTTAGATTTTTCAAAGAAACTGTATGCCGCAGCCTATTATAATTATGAGAATTTTCAAGCTAGCTACTACCAGCGAGAACTGAGCGATCCTATGATGAGTTTTGCCGACTATCTGAAAAATCCGTTATTCGTAATCGATTGCAGTCACCAACCAGAAGCCGTGAGGACGTCCACAGTGGACGTGAAATTGGAGTTTGAAACACGCAAAAGTAAATTTCCTAAAGACATTAAAGTGTACGCGTTAGTTATTCACGATGCATTTTTTAGCTACAATATACTTAATGGTTCTGTTACTAACAAATCAATACATTAGTTTGAAGTTATGTAATTCTCCAAATTATATATTTTTACATATTTAAAATAAACTTATAAAGGACATATTTGCGTTTTATTTTTACTATTGCCTTATTTTAATACTTCAAATGTGGGGCTTTGGTAAATAAGGTTATGAGGCGAAAAATAGAGAGAAATTTAGGAGAGGGGTGGGGAAAAGAAAGTATATAAGACGGGATTTAGAAAATTAAATTCACTCGAAGCCACAATGTCGTCAAGCTCGGATAATGGTTATTCCAGTGACGACGAGCAGGCAGTCGCACCAAATGTGCAACATAGGCTCGTACGCAGACCGCGTAGGCTTAGACCTAGGTATTGCATCATGCAATCCTACGTCTCATGGGGGTCTAGAGATTTGTGTATGAACTGCTACACGAGAGGATTTGGAGCTTCGATTATGGATGTTCATTTCGTCACAACCCATTTTACAGTGGGTTCGCGAGGTGATCAAAGGCGGAACCACTCGAGGTGTGCTTTGTGTAGGGAGAGACTGTTTACCGTCGTTCATCAGCAGTCTTGCCTTATTTGCAATAGAATGTAAATTCTATTACAAATAAAGCTCCTCATACGACAACCCTGCCTGCCCCCTGACAAAATCAGTCCTTTTCAGGACTACAGAATATTTGATCGTAGTTTGTAGTTAAACACTATGTTTCCTAAGGAAGATATTTCTCGAAGGAAAAATTGTGTTACTTTGGGTGAGAGATGCATTATGTGTTTAAATCATACATAGATGGCGAGAGAAAGAGCATTTGCAAGATTTAGCTTGTAGTTTTTATGTATGATAAGAACGCATATGCCTCTAGTTATTCAAAGTGACATAACTTTCTATCAAGAAACATATTTTAAACAATAAATTCACTCTGGGTTGATACGCTCAAAAAGATACATCTGAATTTGTGTCGTTTCACATAGAACGTTGGCAAACCTGCTCTTAAGTATGACAAAAACAGACGTATCCTTTCAGTGTAACAAAATATTTCGAACAAGAAATCTATTCTATAGGAAATATTTTGTTACTCTGAAAGGATATGTTACAACTGTTTAGCCCCACTCTCACCCCCACTCTCACCCCCCACCATCCTAAATGCTTTTAAAGGCGGGAGCAGCCATCACAATTTTCATTTCTCAACCAGCCATGAAGTGGGACAGGCTGATGTTAAGGACGACAAGGGAGTCCAAAATAAGCGAGTTTTGGGAGGCTTGGCGTTTAAAAAACGCGAATAAGCCAACGGCTATCGTACAGCCGATCCCAAGACCGCAACCACCACCGGAGCCGGCTCCAACAGAGCCCGTGGAAGTGGTGGAAGGACCACAGATGCTGCTGGGTCCTGAAGAAAGGGCGGCTCTGTTAGAAGAGCTCACGGAGCGTCGCCGGAGCCGTCGCAGCACTCGGCTGGAGGTGCGAAGACGGCGAGCTGCACCGCGATCGGTGCAGATCGCGAGAGGGGAACAACCACTCTAGGTTTCCCTCTCCAACCCACCGTGAAAACGGCCCTTTTCAGGGCCACAAAAGATTTGATCGTAGTTTAGATATTCTTAGTCACTTTGTGTTTGACACTGAATCGGTGAAAAATGCAAAGATGACCAAGGATGACATTTTCAGGACGTTTAAAAATAGACGTTGGCATTTTTGCATAACTCTTTTCGATAATTTACCTAGAAGTGTCTAAAACTTATTTTAAGTTAAAGGTCCAAGATCCGTTAAAATTGTTATTTTTCTAACTTAAAAATTGTATCCATTTAGTTATTTCCGAGACGTATATTTTTGGAACTAAAAATCGATATTTGTCGACCCACTAAGATTTTTATTTTTGTATATTTTTAACAAAAAAAGCAACCACATTAACCCTTATATAACAAAAATATTTTTATTTCGGATCAAAGCAATGACAACAAGCACATAACTTGTGGGTTTGCTCAGGTTTGCTTGGGTTTGTTTAGCCAATACAAATAATAAGAATTTTGTTATTAATATTATTATTATTATTTGATAGTTCAAGGACATTTCAGAACATTTGACATAAAACTTTTTATGATCAAAATGATCAGACTAATCAAAATTTCAAGAATTATGGGGTTTGATTGGGTTTGCTCATGAATAACGGGAGAAGTGTAGCTCAGATCGAAAAAAGTTATAGGAAAATATTTTAGAGTAAACTTTTTGTGATTGGAAATGACTACGGCGCTAGCTGCGTAGCAGCGTCGTTAGGTCGCGAAGCGACCTAACCTCCGCGCCGCCCCTGGCGGGGGTTTGGGGGCGGAGCCCCCGATCTGGGGGGGGGGGCACGAAGTGGCCACCCCGGGATTTTTCGAGGTTTTTTGGTGCAATTTTAGACCTTCCAAAACTGAATTTTATATATTTCTTTTTCTTATATCTTTGCACGTAAAACACCCTTCAGCGTTTAAGTTTGTCATCTCCTAAGGGTTCTATCATATCTTGGTAGTCGTCATAGAATCGCACCATCATCCCCTCCTGTATTTTTAGCAAGGGTGGGGGAAGCTGAGGTCTTTAAAAGCAGCTCGAGTCGACTGCTTACTTCATTACATTCGCTCATCTCAACATGGCATCATCAGATGATGATGGATACTTAAGCGATGATACTCCTAGGAATTTGGATAATTGGGCACTTAGACAGAGGAGTTTTCCCCGTCCGATCCCGCCGGGTGTGCAAGACCTTAAACCTGGTGAAGGTGGGTAATGAAGAGTGGTGTATTGGCTGCTATGCCGACTTGGAAAACAAGTCGGCTGGTGACCAATTCTTCAGTGGTCATGTAACCCAAGATTTCGGTAGTCGCGCGCACATACCGAACTGTAAAGGTTGTGGAGT
The DNA here is from genome assembly GCA_963971165.1 of Philopedon plagiatum. Classification (NCBI taxonomy): domain Eukaryota; kingdom Metazoa; phylum Arthropoda; class Insecta; order Coleoptera; family Curculionidae; genus Philopedon; species Philopedon plagiatum. The sequence continues at coordinate 49,922,382 of OZ020189.1, forward strand.
AGCTCTTGGTACTCTACAACATAAGAGTGCGTGCCTTATTTGTAATCGAGCCTGATTACAAATAAGATATCCCGTGAAAAACGGTCCTTTTCAGGGCCACAGAATGTTTCATCGTAGTTTTAGTTACCTAATGCCATAGTATATGTGGTGTTAGATAGAAAATTATATAAGTCCAGTCGGATCGAGTATAATTTTCCTTGCAAAATCCGTCCTTTTCAGGATGACAGGATATTTTGATCTTACTTGTATTTATCTAATGCCACGGCATCTGTACAGGATATTTTGATCTTACTTGTATTTATCTAATGCCACGGCATCTGTGACATTAGATAGAAATTATGTAAGTCCAGACGGATCGAGTATAAGTTTCTTTGTCGGTCACATTTCCACAACACAATTACACCATTTTTGAGAACTAAAAGCAGTTTTCGACAGTGAAGTCCGCCAGTATCATTTTTGGATGGAGGGCATTTGTATAATAAACTCTAGTTTGTTGGCGGTGAAAAGGTGGGGATGGAGTGGTGGAGGGGGTAGATTATCTCTATTTAAACGGTTGCGAGCGGGTCACAGAATCACTTCATTTTTAAATCTTAAAGTACGAAGATATAACTATGGATTTCGAAAGACCATTGAGTCGCGGTTCATCGGTTTTTAGCGATGATACCGTTGACATGAATGATGTCGATATGGATGGCCTAATCTTGGACATCGAACGACTTCTAGACATCGAGGCAGAAGATATGTTTAATGCCTGGGAAGATGAGCGGGCGGTCGAAGAAGCAGATGTGGGTCTGGAATTGCCAAACATGGATTGGCAAAATGGGGAGTTGTCGGCTGAAGACATGGAGCCAGACTCCAGCACTGATTGGGTGCCACCACCGCCGCCGGAAGATCATGACGGTCCGGCCGATTCATCCACTTGGTGGATCACGGACCATCAGGATGATGATGGTCCAGCTGATTCCACCAACTGATCCCGGAACCATGCCCTCCCCGACCTACCCCGACAAAATCAGCCCTTTTCAGGGCTACAAAATATTTGATCGTAGTTTGTAGTTGATTCATGTCACATCCCAAGTAACATGATATTTCTCAAGAATTAATTTCTTTTGGAAAATATTGTGTTACTCTATAAAGACATGTACGTTCTTACCATACGTTAGAACTAGCTAAATTTCTAGTAAGTTCTCTACGAAAATGCCGAGAGTTTGGTCTATTATCTTACTTGCAGTAAAATTCACATTTTATTACAAATAAGATGCATGTTCTCAGGCATTGTAACGGGTAGCCTCTCTTCACAGACATAACACTTTATCGCATACTTAAGTTGTGTGCATCTAATGATTACACACCTAAAGTTACGGCCCTACATTTTTTCGTCTATTCTTTTTTCTATTTTGCATTTTTATTTTATTTTGTGTAACTTTCGCATACTTATTTTAGAAATAAAAAATATTGTTTCATTTAACTTTTTATTATCATATATACAAAAACATTTTATTTTACTTATATATACAACACTATTACAAAAATAACTTAACTCTATATTTACAATAAAATTCTAAAATTAATTATATGGAAAATTGTCCAATAACTTAAGTCTTTTTCTACACACTTCCCCTTCACTTTTACACTGTTCAATTTTCGCCTGCAGTTCCTTAATCTGTCTCTCGTATTGCGCCACATCACTATCGTTCTTTTTTAGTTCATCAACTAGTTTTTGCCTCGCACTAAAAGCCACGGAGAAGGCACACTTCTGGCTTGGAGAAAACTCTTCCATCCAGTCCGGTATCGGCACTTCTGCAGAAGAAGCAGCAGCAGGTTGACGGGGTTGACTAACCGCCTCGAATAGCCGCTTGCACCGCTTCTTTAATGGTTTGCGGCACATTCCACGCCCAATTGTTGGCGATATCGGCGCACTCGCGATCGGCGATTTTTCGTCAGCGTCGGCCACCAACACAATCGGAGGCATGGACTTCGGCGGCTCGGGCGTTGTCGAGTTTGGGCCTTCATTAATGATGACGACCGGTGACAGAGGCTTCGGTGGTTGTGACGTCTCCAAAAAATCGGGGTATTGAACTGGCACTGTTGGTCGCTTGAACACGAATTTCTTCTTCTTCTGTTCACCCTCCATAGCTGCATAAAATTGACTTTTATTGCTGCCGGCTGTCTTTGGCAATTTCAGCAGCTTTTCCAACTTCGTAGTGGGTTGCCGCCTCGCCTTCTTTACCACCACATCACTTATGATATTGATGCGCCCGCCGTCCTTCTCCGTCCAGTTGTTGACGTAATCAACCGCCGAAGATACTTTTTTTTCACCCACATTCTCTTCTTCCACAAACGCAGTGTTTAGCACGTCGTCATTGTGCCACTCGTCAAACACACCCGGGGTCAGCAGGTCAATAACGTCCTGCCCCATCAACTCTGCTTGGATACTTCCATCCAAGTTAAACGCATTTAACGACTCACTACCGGAATTCATTTTTCTAACTAACTCACTGCACTTAACTGACGAATGTATTTACTTGGCGAACTGTTCTAGCGAACTATGAAATGCTCTGCCTAGCAAACCAAATTTATACTTATCACCCCACCATAAACTCCCCCACCCTATCTGACGGTTGATGCTTTAGAGGCCAAACAAGTTAATTCAACTTACAAGGTTGCGTTCTACGGCTAAACAGCGATTCAAGGACATATTTTCAAGGTAATCGTGTGTCCTTACTTCTGTTATTGTTTGTGCTCTCAAGGTTATATGACCCAGACAACCCATATTTATAGACACTCTCTTTCCTTCGATGCCTATTATCAGAAACTATAATGTTGCCCGCAGATCAAGATAACAGTCGTCCAGCTGAGACTTTTTCGGGAGCACAAATAATAATTTCTGCTGTTTGCTATAATTGTAAAAGAGAAGTATATATTTGGACTGACCACATGCAATCTTACAGTTACATTGAATTGTTGAGAGTAAGGATTGTTAAGTGTCATTACTGTGGAACGCTGATGTGTCGACGAGGGCCGATTAGCAGATCTTATATGTTGAGAAGACAATGGATGCTACGAGAAGTTTACAAGCCAGACATTAATTAATTTTTATTTTTGTAACTTTATTACTATATTGTAAAATAAAACAACATATTATTGAAACAATTATCTATGTATTTTCCTATCCTGCGTTATAAAATTTCAACTATTGCTATTACTATAGTGGTTAATAAAACTACGTGACATTGGAGTTAATATTTTTTTATTTTTCTAAAACATAGACTTTCCAACATTTTTCTAATTATAACTAATATTTTCGGGTAAAAAACTTTGCATAGCTTGTATTAACATATTTAGGTTATCTTCAGGGTTTGTTTCGTAAAACTTTATGTCTGGGTGCCCCCAAGGTAGAGTTTTTGTTGTTGATGGTATAATATAACGTTTATCGTCGTGGTGACATAAAGCAACTTTATTAATTATTTCGGTATAAACGTCGTGTTTATAACTTCGAAAGGTTTTCATTTTTCGAAATATCTGACCACCACGTTCTACGATATTCCGATAATCTTCCAGGTGAAGCTGTTTTTCAATTACACGTTTTTTTATACCTTTCGCTTTTTTAATTTCGCTACTGATTGAGTTTATGTAATAAGCTTTGGCTCCGGTACCATAAAAACTTATTATTGGATCACCTGGAAATTCATCCTTCATTCTACCTACTACTGACTGACTTTTTTTTATGTTAAAAATATTTCCTTCGGTATAATTGGATGTATCGAATTTATCCGGATTTTCTGCAATTATACGATAAAAATTTTCGGTGTAAACTTTTAATATTAACGAATCTGTGTCGGTATACAGTAAAGAAGCATTTTTGCCAAATTTTGCTTTAATGAATGAGTAGAAAAAATCATAAATTACTGTTTTCGACATGTCCAGTATGGAAAATCCGATATAAATTGGTTTATTATAAGTTACCTTTAATCGATCCATATGAATGGCAACGAATTCTTTATTAAAAACCGTTGAACTTTTAAAATAAGGACGAGAAATTAATGCTCGTGCCCCAATTTTATTCCTGTCATTTTCCCATCGGGTGACTAGTTTTATATCATTACGATTCTCCACATTTTCCATGGTCTTGCCGAAAACAGCATTAATGATTAATTTAAAAGTGTCTTTACCAAACTTTGTTGTTGCCCTATTGCGCAAATCTGTATTTAAGTCGATATATGTCTTTAACCAGGGGGATTGATTAAATTTTAAAATTCTGTGTGTTTGCATTACCATTAGGCCGTTATTGATTGCTTGTTTTAATGTTCGGTAATGAATGATGTATTTCTTTTTATCGTTTAAATTCGGAATTAACTTTGAAAATTTTGCCGATTCCGTGGGTGGTACAATATTTTCAACTAAAAAGGGTAAGTCGGAATGATCATCATATAGCGTATCCGGATAATGAACGTCAACTTCCAAAACGTATCCTTCTGGACCATTAGCGTCCACATCCATAATATTTAAATTTAAAATTGCATGCTCTGATAACCATCTAAAGCCGCCAAATGGTAATGCTTGCGACATACTGTGACCGTACAGATTTGTTGCATCAAGATAAACAATGAAAGATGATGGCTCGTTAGGATCGTAGTTTGGTACATATATGTTGTTGGCAGCGTGCATCCTTTCTGAACACTGACTTATACCGCCTCGAATACCTTTTTTGAAAAAATGAACTGTGTCGATATCGGTCAATAGCTCTAACTCTACCTTAGAAATACGCAACATACAATCAAACGAATAACTTGGAAGGGTATGGTACTGTGCTGGATCCAGTTTATACGTTTCTAAACAAGTATCGCGAAACTGTTCAAAAACATCGGTTAATAATAAAACATCAGATTTCAAATATAAATCCGAATAGTCCCCCAAATTCTTACAATTAAATGTGTCCCACACCTTTTTAGCTCTATCATAATCTTCATCGCTAATGTGCTCCTCTGACAAACTATCATAAAACTGATTTTTTGTGGGTAAAGTTGGATGGTTCATTTTGTCTATTGAATCGACAAAACTATAGGGAAAAACACCTTTTTTACGCATTAAATTAAACTGCTCATTATCAGAAAAATATTTTCCTGTTTCCCTGAAACTACCCACAGCTAATCCATTACCCAAATTTTCCAGTGACGTTGATAGAAATTTAAAACTATCGATGAACCGCAATTTCAAATATTTTTTCTTTATTGTCCCACTTTTATTATCGACATAATCGTGAACGTAAATACTTTTCGTAAACGAAATATACTTTTCCTTGCTTTGAGCTAAAACATCGATCTTGTCTCCGTGACGACACAACTCTTTAATAAACATGTGGCAATCGTACCCGCTCAAGTTATGAAATATAATTGGAATAAAATTGGGTAACTTATAATTTAAATTGCAAATCGAATGAGCAGCACCAGGTCTTTTTTTCCCAGTTATGTGACAGTGGTCCTTTACTTTACAATTATTATTTTCAAAAGGTCGTTCACATATACCACATTTTGTGGCATTATTGAACTCCGCTATTTGGTCAGCCGTTAAAGTTTCCATTGCTTTTATATCTCTTAAGTATGTATTGTAAAGAGATCTTAAATCACTTTCAAGTCGAGAAACGAAAACCTGGGCTGCGTCGTTTCCCCGGTAGAGCTCAAATTTTGAAATCGAATCGTCAAAGGAGCACTTAATTAAATACGCAAAAGAATACGGTTCATGTTTGATGCTTTTGACTAAGTAAGAATTTGTGGGATTCGGTTCCACCGTATCCAGTGGTTTAAGCACCGATTCAAAATCCGCGTAAACGACAAACGGTACACGCATTTGCTTTTCTATATTGTCAAATTTTAATATATTTTCACTTACACTCCTTCCAAATTTATCTATTTTTAAATTTAGTGATGGTGTTAATGAATATTTGTGGTTACAGTCATTTTCTTGGTGTGATATCAAAGATGATGGTGAACTAAAATATATCAAACAACCATCACAAAAATACATTTTATCTCTACGTGATGTAATTTGACTGGAACATAATTTCGATAAGTCTTTTATCCAACAATAATGACTTTTAGAACAACGCGTATCACAAATATGTTCATCATCATCTTTAATACTACAATCCTTTGTTATTAACAACAAGTTGACATGTCTGTTAAGTTTTCTACCCGAATACCTTAATGGACCGACAACTTCGTACTTTAACATATTATTTTCGAAATTTTTTTGCAAACCATAAACGTTAACTGAAATATTATTCATTTCTTCAAATTTTGATATATCACGCAACTTTACTGGAAAGTCTATACCTGTAAAATTCAGCACTCTTGAATAGTGTGGATAAGATTGAATCTGTGATGCCATTCTAGTGGTGGGGCACAAAGCAGACACGATTGACCACGCAAAACAACACTCATCTTGATTAAACACATTGATGATGGCTTTTTTCAATTCGATGAATCGGGGTAACTTTATATATGAAGATCCACCAAAAGGTTTATACTCGTTGACATTTACTTCCAGGTATAGAATTTTTTCCAGAGCCCAACCTACGAAAACAAAAAAGAATGACATAAGTATTTATTTTATTTTTAGTCGTTAATTTATAACATACCTGAATCTTTTTCCTGAAACTCAGTCGATTGAGTCTTCATGGCTTCCACTAATGATTGATATATTTCTTCCAAATCGCTTCCTGAAGTGACAATTTCATTGCGTGTATTAAATGACTTGTCACTGTACATATTATCTTGTGTTGGTAAAAGATACCGACCAACAACCACCATATTAACTTTCAAAGCACAACGCACTCTTACTAGGTCACTTACTACCTCTAACACTCTTGCTTTAATTTCATCAAAAAATAATGAATAGTCAGTATGTTCATTATCACTTGATATACGGTATGTGGCAATCCTATTTCTAAAAGCACTGGACACTAGCTCAACACCAGCTGATATTGGTGAACATGCATTACTTTTATGGTGTATTGTTCTTTGATGACCTGCCATTCGATTTGCTGGTATGGTTATATTGCAGCAAGTGCAAGTACGCACCTCGGATGTTGATGCCCCATCGTCAACTTTTCGCTGTTTTCCACCATGCATATTTTCAAATCGTGCTACGCACGATTCTCGTTTATGTCGTAACATATTATAACTCCGAGTAAATGATTTACCACAATTTTCACACACGTACGCCATGACTTTCAAATTAACTTGCTTGAACCGTTTTACTCAACACAATGTTCTATACTAAAATTTAACCCCCCCTACCCTCATATATACCGATCCACATTTAGACCCAACCCACTCGACCGTCATACCAAAACATGTTACACCCCAGTAATAACTCAAGGTAAACTAACATCATAAATGTAACCTTGAAATAAGCGTCGTACACCTGGTCATCACCAAACAAAGAAACATCTGCTCGCGTTCAAGGCCAAGCAAATGTAACCTTGAAATAAGCGTCGTACACCTGGTCATCACCAAACAAAGAAACAGCTGCTCGCATTCATTGAAAATATGCACCGCAAATGTAACCTTGAAATAAGCATCGTACACCTGGTCATCACCAAACAAAGAAACATCTGCTCGCGTTCAAGGCCAAGTTATTGACCTTGACCTTGGAATAACACCTGCGCATATCAAGGCCAAATAACAATAGCACACCTGGGCGTTCAAGGTCGACCCTACTGCGCATGCGGAGACTCGGGGAGCATCATATCCCTCTACTTGTATCAAAAAAAAATTTTTCTTGTTACGATATTGAGTGCTTGGACCGTCACTGATAAAGTAGAGCGTTTCAAGATTTGGTATAGCATTTTGTACCTGGTTAATCACAGGTTTTAGGTGAGCCCAAATAGCAATTGGATCATGGTTCAAAGTATCAGAAACTGTTGCAAAAGATTTGCACAGAATTCCTGTGCCATTATTATAATAAAGAACACAAGTGTGAATCGAGATTTGTGATTTTGATGCACCAAAGTGGGTACTTTGAACTTCCTTTTCATATTTGCACCCATAGTTTTCAGAAAAATCTATGTGTAACAAAGCTTCCGATGGCCTTAGAGAATTTTTAATATTTTGGTTGATTTGATGTTGGTGCCTGGCATTATACTCGTGTTTTAAAAATATTGGAAGGAAAGAGTTTGCTGTCGTTATCAGTTCTGAGAGGGTTGTTTCTTTCTTTTCTTTAATAGTTACTCGAACTTTTATTGCCTCATTTTTTTACCTATTCTGTCTTGTATTTTACTGACCCATTGGTAATAAAAACAGTTTTTTGGGGGCTCTGTTAAATTTGTTCCAAATTTAATATCCTTACATTTATGACAGATCCTATACATACAATTTTGGTCATTTGGATTGCATGACATTTGCTGAACTATTTCATAACTGGTTTTCCTATTAATTATTTTCCATTGAAATAATTTTTCTAAAATCAAATTAAAATTTGTATGTTTTATGCACATACATGTGTCTCTGTCGGATATTTTTGGTTTAACTACATAAAAAGGCCGCAATTTGCAAAATGTTGAATAAGATAGTTTAGAATAGCTGTGAAGAGAACAAAATTTCTTATGAAGATTTTTCATTGTAGTACATAAGTAACGTTTCTGTTTTTTAATTTTTCTCCAAGTTAAAGTATCTTTTTTTCCAGGTGCATTTGTTGTATTCTTATCGTCATTAAAAAAGTTGGTGATTTTTTCCTTGAGTTCATGTAAGTTCTGAACGTTTCTCCTTTTTTTTTCAATGTGGCTAAGACTTTTATTCTGACATCTTCTCAGACAGTGCATGGAAACAATTGTTTGGGCATCTTTAGAAACTATATTTTTTATATATAGGTCCGCCAACACATGTCGCTAACATTTTCTTTTCAGGCTCAGTAGTACAGGAACTAAATTTATGTTTTAAATGCTTTATAACACATTCACCAAAAAGAAGCCTTCTTTTTACTTCTACCGTTGGGCGGCGTAGAATTGTCTTTACTTTTGTGTTAGGTGTTGGACTTCCTTTCCTTATGTATTTCTCTTGAACCCTAAGGTACCTCTTTTTGTACCTTTCCGCGCGAGCTTCAGATAGACGTAGAGTCTTTTTCAATCGATTAATTGTTGCATAAGCTTTACTTCTGTCTCTGCGAACTTTTTTTCTTCCTGATTTACAACTTCAGGATCAGGTGTTACTTGTCGAGGAGGGGTACATGGTGGAGTATTATCACCTATAAATCTATTCAGGACCGCATCCTGTTTTTGTTTTTGACGATGTATAGCACTCCTAAATTTCCATTGCTTGCGCTGCCGCCGTTGTTCTCGTTTGCTCATTTCGGAAATTTTTTTAAATTTCCCTTCATCTCTTCTTTTTTGGTTTCTCTGTCTTTCTTTCTCCTTATATTTTTCGTGTAGTTCTTTGTTCTGACGAATCTTCTCCCTTTGCTTTCTTTTTTTCTCTCTTTCTTTCAGACGTTGTTCTTCGGTTGTTAACCTTTTCTTCGCTTTTGATCGGCTATTTTCTTTGAACTTTTTCGTTTTTTCTAATTTAATCTTAATTCCTATTATTGATTTACTTTCACAGTTAACAGTGCTCTGGACACAGGAACCAGTATTATTCGTATCATTATAAATTTTGGTCTTCTTCCTTGCATAACTCTCTCTTCGTAATTGGTTTACCCGTTCATGTTTTTCCCTTTCTTCTAAGATTCTTCTTTGGTGGGCCTCATTTTTAAGCTTTGTTAATTTTTCTTTAAAACCTTGTAAACCATTTGGACCAGGTTGCGAATCCATTTTTCTGAAAAGTAAACACTACGTCACTACCGTCCCTTTCATATCACTACCGTCCCCTTATGAGGTGCTTGAAAAGGGGACGGTAGTGATTAGCAATCACAAGGATGGTAGTGACTTTTGCCATTAAAAATGCAATTATATAGAAATCTATCTTATAATCAACAGTTTTGAGGTTATAATTTTAATTGAAACAAAACCACAATAACCAAACATTTACTACAAAATTTGTAGTTAATAGTCATGGGGACGGTAGTTAACCATAATAAACATAAAACAATGATTTCTTACCTTAAATTCCTTGAAAAAAACCAACAGACACGTTTTTAAGGGACCAACACGTGATTTACGATCCAGCTGGTTCGTGACTGCGATATACGCCGCTGAAACAACGCTTAAAGCGCCAAAGTGCCCCGAAATTTGAAATTGTAAACCAAGGGACGGTAGTGATTTACTTACCTAGGGACAGACTTTGAACGGCTCTGAAACCTGTACCATTTAACCAAAGTTTTGGAAATAAAGAGAGATGATTCAGAAACCATTACTCTATAATAACTAACGTAAAATAATAAGTTAAGGCTAAGACATTTTTAAGTAATCAATGCATATTACATAAAAACTAGAATGAGGACAGGGGACGGTAGTGACATTTAAGAGGCTTTTGGTTGAATACCTCACGTTTAGCATATTATATAATATGTAATAAAGAGTAGGTCTTAGTAGCTAATGATTAATAGACCATTTTACGACAAACATATGAACAAGTATTTTGTAAAATAAATTTTAATTAGGTCGGGAATCAAAAGTTAAAGTTAACGGAGAATTGCCCATATATGTCAATTTTTATTTTTAGTCACAAAATGTCCACCACTAAGAATATTTACAAGAAAAAGTGAAAGCACAGACGATTTGTTAATAATTGGTATTCAGTCAAACCATCGATTTTTTAAACCTTATTACCCCAGACTCCCTATTTTTAAAACCTTACCTTCCAGTGTGACCAGCAGCTCCTGATCATATAAGAAAAAATAAACCCACTAGAGCAAATCACCCCTTACTCCCAAATCACACACCTTTGATTGAACAAAGTGGTGATTTACTGTACCAAATGCTTTACTTAAGTCGAACAACATAGCAACAACAATGTTATTTTTTTCTAGTTCACCATAGATTTTATTGACAAACTGTCTCTGTTGATCTATTGATGCCTAAACCATGTTGACTTTCACTAAGACAGTTGAACTCAGTTAAAAAGCTTGTCAATCTATTACAACCAACTTTTTCAAAGATTTTGGAGAATACACTTACAATGGCAATAGGTCAATAATTCTTAATGTCCTTACTCTTTCCTTTCTTAATTACGGGAATTACTCATGCAATTTTTAAAGAAGCTGGAAACACTGTTCCACTTCACTTTCAGCCGCTGGGTGGTGGCTGGCTTGGTTGAAGGCGTAAGTTGTGCACTCGGTTGAGATGTGATCCTAAAAATGTTCTGTTAAACTTTCTACGGCCACGTTTGTAAGGTGGCTGAATGAATTAGCTACCTACTTCAGAAGTTTTGTTAACTTCTACATTGTTTGCCACAAGAGTAATTTTTTGCTTCTGTGATGTTTTCCTGTTACCAGTTAAATGAAATCAAATCATTTATTATAGTGCTAGATGTTACAATGTAACTTACACACGTCAATTTAATATACATACAATATGATATGAACATTAATACAATACTTTATTACAAACCAATCTTACATTCAAACATAACAACTCATAATCTGTAAAAAAAGAAAAGTTGTTTACAAGGAGGACCAATCAGCTTCCAGGCCCTCTCTCACACTATAGAATGCATTTCTTGCTAAGAATTCCCTAGCTCTTTGCTTCAGACTCCCCTCTGGCAGACTTCTTCTATAGGCAACTTATTGAAAAGCTTATGGACCATGTAATATGAACCCTTTTGCGTTTTTTCCAATCGGCAATATGCATTTCTCATGTTATGGTCATGGATTTCTTGATATTTCTAATACAACTGTATAGTGTCCTTTGCATACATGATGTTCTCAAGAATGAGTTATGAGGCTTACAATCTGCGATGCCTCTTATCTCCTATTTGAAGCATTTTTATGTGGCCGTTAAAATATAGTTTTTATATTTCTCTAATTTCCTTTTTGTATAGGATGTTTTTTCTCTTTTTGTACAACTTTTGTTCTTCCGCTGCTTAAATGGTGTTCATTAACCATTATTTTTGGTCCAAGCCTTCTTTAAGCACACAAATATTAGGATTTTGCTTGGTCCATGCAGAATTATTTTGTTTTAATCTCTTAGTTAAAATATATAGTACATTAACTCTGTAAGATTTCAATAACATTAAAAGTGTTAGGTACATAAATATTCATTACTTAACACTATAAAATGACTTCCTTTTATAATACTTTGACACATTTTTTCTGAATTTTAAAGTTAAGAGTGATGTAATATTCTCAGGAAGAATACTAAAAAATTTAATTCTAAAATGGCCTTGGCCATCTTTGCTCTTACCGCGAAAGTGCCTGATAATAAGATCCCACTTGTTTCTGGTGTCATATGCATGGTAACTTTTGTTTGCAGGGTATGCTTATGGTGGCTTTTAATGTATAGTATGCAGTACAATATGTAAATTAACAAAGAATTCCCTACATTCCCTAAAACCCAAACCACACATCTTCTCTATAGGTACTGCGAAACATTTAAGGATGGTATAGAATATCCCCAGCATAATATGGAGTATGATATATGAGTAGGACAGTAACATAGTAAACATTTAGTAAAACAGTGTTGGAGACATTGTATTTTAGGTTTCTTATTACAAAAGTTATTTTGCTCAATTCCTTGGCCAGTTAAGCACAGTGCTTTTCCCAGGTTAACTTAGCATTAATAAAGATGCCCAACTACTGAATGGGGACATTGTCTGAGTGTGGAGGTATTAAAGAGAAATTTATTTTCTGCCTGTTCGTATTATTCTTCCTGAGTTTGCTTGAGGTGAACCCTTCACTTGCTCTCTAGCAGACCTCCACTCAAGGGTTTGCAAATCATCAGCACTCTGCAAAGTAGCAGTATCATCCGCAAAAAGTACTAACTTTGCAACTGATAGATAGTCGTAGATGTTAAAGTATAATAAAAAGATAGTTCGACCTAGTACAGAGCTTTGAGGAACTCCATACCATACTTATTTAATAAGTTATCTTTCAGATACTGAGTTCCTTGTTTTTTTAAAATTTTCTCGAAGATTTTCGAAAAATAAGAAGTAAGTACCTACCTAGTACCTAGATACTTATAGGTCCATAGTTTTCATTTTTTCTTATAACCACTTAAAGTACTTAATCAAACTATTTAATTAGTTAGGGTAGGTTTATCCAATTCTTTTGTACCTATATCCTCAATTTCTAATTTTTGATGATGTGTTAATTTATAACTACTTTCTTAATAGTTACTTAAGTAGCATTAAGACAATTCCTGGATTTCCAATCACTATTTCCCAACATTGAGTTTTCTGAGAAGGTGATTGTACTCTGCAAATTCTTTCTGACTATCATATTTGCTACTTACCTACTTAATAGAGTTCAATGCCAAAAAACAGATTCAGAATTTTAAAAAAATTATTTGACTTTTATAAAAGCACAGCAGATTTGACAGAGAACTCATATGCACCTGGGATTTATTTTTCTAATTCTTAATGCTTGATACAAGTTAAAAATAGGGAACTTTCAAGAATCAGCAAATTGTATAAAGGTTATCGTTTAAATAAATACCTTATATTTTAAGCTTTTAAGAATTAGGAGTAAATAAAGAGTAAACAATTAATAATTAAGAATTTGATTCTAAATATTTTTTATTATGAGTAAAAATTTTACTGTTGGTAAGTAGGTAATTACAAATTAATTACAAATAATGTTGAATAGTTTTAAATAAAACTGCTCTGGGTAGCAAAATAGACTAATTTCAAACATACATACAAACAACAGATATTTTAATAATTATTAAGTATGTTCGTATAAAGATAATAAATAGACAATTAACATATAAATATTAATTTTTTACTTAAGTAGATCGTGTTTTTAGTAGGAATCTGGGTAATTATGTAGTAAGTAGGTATATGGTTTTCAGCTATTTTTGCGTTTTTTGGGAAGATTCTGTTATGGTCACATTCTACTGTCTTTCCTGATTGCAAATATAAGTGCACACTTAATAAATTATGAGCAAACCTGACCACCTTTTTGTTCAGGTTTGCTTGGGTGGTGAGCAAAAAGGTGGTCAGGTTTGCTGATAATTTATTATGTGCGCACTTATATTTGCAATCAGGAAAGACAGTAGAATGTGACCATAAAAGAATTTTCCCAAAAAACGCAAAAATAGCTGAAAACCGTATACTACATAATTACCGGAATCTGGAATGATCATTGATCATACAGGTAGGTACACCTTATTAGGTGCCAATTATATCTACTCGAGATTCTTATTTTACAGTTTAATTAAACTCTTCAGAACTTTAGTTAAGCACAAATCCAGGAAAAGGTACAAAAGTAGTTAAAACTTTTGGTTGGTACCTACATGATAGGTTTATTTAAAAGCAAAAATATGTCGATTTTGGACAACCTAAAATAAGTTCTAGTAAATCTTACCTAATGATGTATTCAACCCTAATTTTAGCACGTTCAAATTTTCCAGCGCTTAGGTAATCAGCAATTTCCCTCCGAGATTTCTCTGTAAGTTCGGATTTTTTCTTTTCCAGTAATTTAAGGCGGGTGATTGCCAATCTTAAATTGGTTTTTAGTTTAGTGTAGTTTGGTCCGCTTGAAAACATTCTGAACAACGAAGTACTCGAACACTTTTCTTCTTTAACGAAATTTATTGTTTTAAATATTTACAAATGAATGATTCATACTTTTTAAATAAACCCATAGCTATTTTTAAATCAGTGACGAAGTCATGACCTAGTCAGACCATTGGGCAACACTGTCTCATTTAATCTTAATACTTTGATTTTTTAGGTTAAACATCGGGTATATGGAGCAACGTTGCCAAATAAGGTGACGTAGTCATGACTAGGTCACTGATTTAAAATCGCCTCATGACAAACTGTGGCCATAGATTGTGGCCACTGTCGCTGTCACTGCTAAAAGTCAATCATTTGTTTACGTCACGTGTGTTTAGATTGCCCTGCAATAATTCGGTCTGTCTTTGTTTTTTGAATGCCAGAAACGTGCGATAGATACAATATTGGGACGAGAAATAAAAAGGTTTGATGATGGATTGGATTGGACGTAGTGTTGGGATCACTCCAGTGAAAAATAACCTATCACCCGGTTTTTTCAATAACCTGAATCATCCGGTTATCATCGGCTATAATTCGAGTGACGAAAAATCGGTTTTTATTTTCCAACACGTCTACAATTAGTTGCTGATTTACCTACTACCGAGTTAAATCACTCGATTCTCGATCGTCGCGTCCTTCAAGGTTGCGTCGCAAGTAGTGTTGGGATCACTCGAGTGAAAAATAACCTATCATCCGGTTTTTCAATAACCTGAATCATCGGTTATAATTCGAGTGACGAAAATTCGGTTTTTACTAAACTACATATACATTTATCAATATAAAAGAACCATTGTTCGGCTCGCCACAAAGCACAACGGAGACTAGACTGACGATAAAGATAAATAAAAATATTGAATTCTAAGAAATTTTAACCCTTTGCTTCAACACCGATGTATGTAAACATTCGCATTCGAATTCGTGTGAAAAACCGACGAGTGATAAATTAGTTCTTAAAATAAAATCATTTGAATTCTGCTGAAATGCTGTAGATGAACGATGAACCGTCAGTATTAATATTAGTAGTCGAGTGAAAAACCGGTTATCATCCGGTTTTTAAAATCACTTGAATACTCAGTAGTCGGTTATTAAAATAAGTCGGTTATTCCCAACACTAATTGGACGGTTCGATCCGATGTTGCCAAATATGATATTTGCCCATGCTTGAGTTTTTAGTATGAGATGACTATAATAGTAATATATAGAAAAAAATTCACCCGAACAAGTGCTAAACTCGTTGCCGACACACCTTTCAGAGCCGACCTAATTCTTTAAACGACTAAAATTAAAAACAAATTTACGTGAGCCCCGCATTGAATCCACAAACCTGTCCGTTCATTAGCGGATTAAGCGGATACTCTACCTCTGACCATGGGCGCACCCAGGATTTTGCCTTGGGGGGGGGGGGGGGCTGAGTGGTGCAATTCGGTGGATTTCTTCAATTAGTGGTGCACTTTTTTAAATTTTTGTGTGAAGATGTTGGTCTGGGGGGCTGCAGACCCTCAGCCCCCCCCCCCCCTCCCTGGGTGCGCCACTGTATCCGACCTAGTAGACCCGCACATTGTTAATGCAAGAAAGCTGGTAAATGTAAGTTTACTAATGCATCCACGCGGTACACTAACAGCACGGTAGAATTCTCTTGCTAACAGTAACAAGTAACAACGGTATGCCGATGCCGATGTGTCGATCGACTGGCCATGCTCCTCCCATTTTGACGTCACTGCGAGGGATTTTGCATTAATCAAGCGGCCTAGTCACTTTGTTCCTCGAAGTAACGTCATCTACGCTTATTTTCTTTGATCTGCGCAGCCACGACGTGTTTTGATTCATAGCGTAGCATACCCTTGTGAGTGTATCGTGAGTGCATCATATACTTTTATTTTTGGCAACGCATTCATAGAGAAACTATATAATAGAGAAATAATGTCAATATGCGAATGTGGCAAATTTACCAAGCTGAATCCGTAAACAAAGACAATCTTCTGCGTGCGGGCTTGCGCCTTGTCGAACATTTGCCTTGTGATAGACAGGACCGTACTTCAAAATTTATTTCACATGACGTGAATCTTTTATCGAGTAATAAAAATGCTAAATATATTACTTGTAATTATTCTTTTTATTAATGATATAAATGTAACCATTACTGAGATTTTAACAAAAATTGTATAGTTTGTTGGCTTAAATCTGAGTTTTCTTGCTATACAAAACTGTCGATAATGGCGATATATATATATATATATATATATATATATATATATATATATATATATATATATATATATATATATATATATATATATATATATATATATTATACTCCTCGAAAATAGCTCAGTTTATACATATACAGTGCGTTTCTTTAATGTCCCCCTCTTAATTTTTCAAACGTTACATTTACAAACTTGAAAGTTGAAATAAAATATAAACATAGTAATCATAGTATTCTAAACAATAGAAATAAAATATGCAACTGATTTAAGAAGTAAAATAGTAAATAAAAAAATTACCAAAACTATGTGTATATTTTATTGGATTGGCATCCCATCCTGTATAATTATTGAACAAACCAAGTTCTATGGTAAGATGTAAATATTTTTACACCTATTTACAGTGTGCGTGCACTTGATACTTTGGTGAAAGCGCTACTTACTTACGGCCATGCCAATCTAATCCACTGATATCTTAGCGATCCTTTGGCGAAAGCGTTTTTTTCTTACGCCATCCCTTTTAGAATACTCCCCTCTACCCTAACCCACTAGTATTTTTAGTGCCCCTTTGCCGAAAGCGCAAATATGCCTTTTGGACACTCACCCTTCTAATCCACTGATATCTTAGCGATCCTTTGGCGAAAGCGCTTTTTTCTTTCGCCATCCCTTTTAAAATACTCCCCTCTACCCTAATCCACTAGTATTTTTAGTGCCCCTTTGGCGAAAGCGCAAATATGCCTTTTGGACACACTCACGTTATGCATAGGGGAAGGAGGCATTG
Organism: Philopedon plagiatum; assembly: GCA_963971165.1. Taxonomy (NCBI): domain Eukaryota; kingdom Metazoa; phylum Arthropoda; class Insecta; order Coleoptera; family Curculionidae; genus Philopedon; species Philopedon plagiatum. Next base: position 49,940,015 of record OZ020189.1, read on the forward strand.
ACACTATATATGACCTTCTTACACCATCTTACCTCTTATACAATGCCCCTAATACACACACACCCCATCAGTGCCTTTCTGACATCTTCCACACTCAATATACGTCACTGATAAATATTTCTACTTGTCCGTGTGTGTATTCACTTCAACACCGGAATGCATTTAAGATAAATCATATTTTTTACCTACTATTCTTTCACATATTGATATAATTTAAATTTGGAATTAAACTATTTGAACCCGTCATTTCGAAAAGGGCACAAGTCCATTAAGTTAAACTTTTCAGGATTAACAAAAATATGTTTTTTATAAAAAAATTCTATGGTGCCAAAAAAACTGAACATAGAAGTTGATAAATAAAAACATATATAATTTTTGTGATATTTATTTATTATAAAAAAAATCAGTTATCATACAGATATTTGTAATTGAAATTTTTGGACTAATGCCCTTTTCAAAATGACCTCCTAGATGTACACACAAATTCAAAGATTTTCAGAAGTGATAGTTAATCATCATAATTGTCTTTTTTTTTTTTTTTTTTTTTAAATATTGATGTAAAATTTAATGGTATAATTAATAATATAAATCAAAAAGAAAACTAAAACTAGAAAAAAGAAAAAGATATCGACATAATTTTTACCTAAATATCCCATATTTCGTCAAGACCAGAATCCTCGTTAAGGGTACCCATCACTGACGCCGCGTTTCCTCGCTGGATAGCCAGGCTTATTCTTTGGGTGAGAAAACCTCGAGATTGTTCAGGAAAAATTCTTAAATTTATTTCAGAAACAAGTCTCTTAGCTTCCTCACCCCAAGGGCCCAGTGTCTCAACAGCAAATGGAACGAAATAAAATCTGTCTTTCAGATCTTTATATTTGACGTGTTTTTTGTTTTCCGAAATAAGAGCAGCAGAACCAAAAGATTTTGATGTTTTATTCAAATATGATTTTGCTAGAGTATGGCTGCAGGTGGCGTCCCATAAAAGTTGTTTACCTCTTTTCCATATAATTGTCTTGATATTTATTGTTAGCTGAAGTTGTTGGCCATGCAAAAATGGCACAACCATCTCAAAAGGGGTGTAGTTCTGGGGCATCAGTACCAATATATTTTTTAATATAATCCAGCACAAAGGTACCCACTTCGTTGGAACCTTTGTTAGCAACTCCTTCACAATAGGAATAAAATATCACAGACCACTTAGAGATAAAAGTGAAGTTATGTCACATCTGACAGCTGCGTTCCATTTTACTTCAGAGGGGCATAAGTCCAGGACTCGTGCCATTTTCATACAGACTGGAATTTTCGATAGCTATAAAAGTTGGTTTGTGGTACTTGAAAATGTGCCCTTTTCACAGGGAATATTATAAAACCTTCAATGAATAAAATGGCGCCAAAAAGTGATATTTGAAAAAAATGTGACTCATGCCCTTTTCGAAATGACGGGTTCATTTGTATTTATGCACTAATTGTAAGAAATAGACTACAAAATAATTCCTTATATTTAAAAGTTGGATACATAATTGGCGAAACATATGAAATGATATCTGCCGTGCCGGAGCAAAACCTAGTAACTCTAGTGCAAATCCAATCTAGTTACTAGAGGTATTTTTTGGTGCTGCAAAACCATCAGAACCATCAAATCCGGATCCTACTTCTGTCTTTGTTTATCATGCTATAAAAAAGAAAACTCCTAACTTAAACCAAACAAAACCAAAGGCATGGTTTTGATGGTTTTGGACCGCCAAAAAACGCCTTAGGTTTTGCTCCGGCACGGCAGAAATGTCTTTAACACTTTGTAAAGAATATTTTAGTATCGAAATAACAAGCTTCAGAGGTTCTCTATCTGCGCCACCCCAACCAAAAATACCATAACATAAAATTGACTGAGATTTTTTTTGTTCGGTACATTGGATATTGTGTTGACAACAACGTGTATTTGTGGTTAAAGGTATAAAATTGTGTATTATTATATTTTGAATGGCTTCTGATTGAGTCTTTTTGTAACATGAAAAAGTTAAAAAATTTATTTGGTTAGATTTAATCTTAATAACTCAAAACTTAAAAGTATTTTGGCAAATGGAAATAGCTACTTCAGCATTTACAACAGATGTATTCCATGTGTTTCCTTCAGTGATTACAACTGGGTCCGGTTCTGATCGCCGAGTTGCGTCATTGAGTTCAACAACCACTTTTGCGAGACGTCCCGAGTGCGCATGCCTCGAGAGAACCGTCGTTTAAAAACCTAACTGACGCCATATGCGTACAAACGCACTTTTTCGCCCATACATTGGACGGATTCAGCTGGTGTCGCGAATACGTTCTGAAGGTCTAAATATATTTTGTCTACGTGGCAACGTCGGATTCGGAACCTGAAAGTAGGCGCTTACAAATACAAATCGCTGCTGACCTGACAACAGTGACAACACCCAACCTGTATTAGTATTCGTTAGGGATGCGACATCGAAAGAAAACATCGATGTTGAACATCGATGGCAACATCGACACCTGCCATCGATGGCATCGATACCATCGAAGAAAAACATCGATGTTTCTAAAACATCGATGATAGGGTAGGACAGGGAAATAATACATCATATTTTGTAGTTTTTTCATATATCATTTAATGTGGACATGAATAATTATTGCAAAAATAACAAATATTAGGTACTTACTGAAATTTTTCCAGGGCTGACAAAATCGTAAAAATATTATTGAATGCTTTGTTAAATTATTCGTTTTATGTATTAATTATATTAAAATAATAGTTTTTAGGAATTAGTAAACAAAAACACAAGTTTTTTCAAAACTTTTGCACTTTAGCACTTCACTTGAAAATCTTGAAATTATCTGTCTACAGTGTCTACACGCTCGCAAAATCAAAGGGTCTCTGAAATGTGGAATATTAGCCCTGTTCGCACAAGAGTCACAAACCAGTCTGAGCCAATGAAATTACTGGAAACCAGTCGGCAAACTGTCACGTTACCAACTACCTAAAATTTGATTGGCGCTGATCGGTTTGTGATTCCTCTACGAACAGAGCTATGACTGACGGGCGGCTGGGATTCCCCGGCTATAGACTATATACGAGAGGACCAATCAATGCCGGATGCCGCCACCTGCCACGATCGTGTTTATATTCGAAGAACGATAAATAAAATAAGCTGAGAATGAAGGATTTGGTCTTGTCTTGTAATACGTATATGGTTTCAGCAGGCTTTGTTTATTTGAGTAATATTGAAGTTATGAGTTAATATAATATACTGTTTAAATATTATGTTATGACTTTAGATTAGAAAAGTTGACGAAAAATAGATTTAAAAGAGACCCACGGAAGTCAGAAAAATAATAAAGACTGGGTGGAAATATTTCGATGTTTTCTGCGAACATCGATGGTAACATCGATGTTTTGAGATGTCCACCATCGATGGTAAAACATCGAACATCGACCGCACAACATCGATGTTTTTGTAACATCGATAAACATCGCACATCCCTAGTATTCGTTGGTGACAACTGACAACCTGATGATGATAACAAGAATATGTCAGATACCCAACCTGTATTAATATTCGTTGATGTCAGAGCTCCATTTAGAAATACGAAAATCAATTTTTTAAAATTATTATTCTAAAAAGAAAAAGATGTAGAGCGGAAAGTTTCTAGTGAACCGATTTTTAAGGCTATGCAATATGTTTTAAAATTTACCGTAATTTCTCTTTCCGGTTTTGGGAGTTTGGGGCTTAACCTAACCAAATTTGTAAGTGAATAAACAAGTTTTAGAAACTACATTTTTTTAAAATAAATTATTGGAGTTTTCGGTAATTATTGATATTACTGTAAACAGCGAATTTTTTCATGAAATTTTGCACAGACCCTAATTTTGGGTCGTAGAACACGAATCCGAAGTCAGCTTTTGGCGGTCTCGTATGGTTTTTCCAAAAAAAAATTGTTTTTGTTATAGATTCCTTTAAGTTTCGACACTTTCACTTCAACATATCTGTAAACTTATAATTTTTATTAGTTTTCGTCACACAAAACACCACATTTAGGCAAAAATAGCTAAGAAAATTGCTGTTTTCTATAGAAAATTCCATTTTATGGCTGTAGACGTCATAATTTTGCCAGCTGTCAATTTTCCGGCGTTGCCACGTTTACAAAACATTTTTCTCGCAAATTTTAACAATTTCCGGCCATAAATAAATCCAAAAAAAGAGATGGCAATATGAGAGTAAAATAAGACAGATAGCATTTTATTTTCCCTAAAAGGGCAAAAAGATGACCCCAACCAACACCCTGGGGCACCGATCCCTCTTCGCCTGCGAGGAAAGAGACTGGTCAGGGCCCCTAACCAGGTGCTAACCCTGCTCCGACCTTAGGGTGCCCTCCGATCCACCGTTATACCACCGTTATATCGAAAATATTAGATCTGTCACCTAATTCACCGACTTAGAAAAGTTTTTGATACGAACGGTGGATCGGAGGGCACCCTAAGGTCGGAACAGGGTTAGCACCTGGTTAGGGGCCCTGACCAGTCTCTTTCCTCGCAGGCGAAGAGGGATCGGTGCCCCAGGGTGTTGGTTGGGGTCATCTTTTTGCCCTTTTGGTTAAATTTGGTTCATTTTCGCATTTTCCCGCCAACTTTTTATTATTCCTAATTTACAACTTTGTCTTGAAAAATAAGTAAACCTGGCAACGCCGGACATTTGACAGCTGGGAACGTAATGGCGTCTACAACCAAATACAATGGAATTTTATATAGGAAAAAGCAATTTTCTTAACTATTTTTGGCTAAATGTGGTGTTTTGTGTGACGAAATAAAATAAAAATTATAAGTTTACAGATATGTTTAAGTGAAAGTGTCGAAACTTAAAGGAATCTATAAAAAAAGGTAACCTAAAAGTTAAAAAAAATTTTTGCGGAAAAACCATTCGAGACCGCCAAAAACTGACTTCGGATTCGTGTTCTACGACCCAAAATTAGGGTCTGTGCAAAATTTCATGAAAAAATTCGCTGTTTACAGTAATATCAATAATTACCGAGTTTTCAAACATAAATCGGTAAGGATATAGATTTAACTGCTGCAGTTAGTGGCGTACTTACTTACTTACGAGCTGACGTACCTACTTACCTATTTTACAAACCATTTCAAATAATTTTAATTTAAACCTTATTCAAATCATATTGCTAATTAAGGCACGATTGAAAATAAGGTAATTATTAGTGGAAACAGCGAATTTTTTCATGAAATTTTGCACAGACCCTAATTTTGGGTCGTAGAATACGAATCTGAAGTCAGTTTTGGCGGTCTCGTAAAAAAAATTTTTTTTTTGCTCACCCAACCTGAGCAAAAAGGTGGTCAGGTTTGCTCAGTTTTGATTGATATAGATATATATGTATCTATATCAATCAAAACTGAGCAAACCTGACCACCTTTTTGCTCACCCAACAAATTTAAAGAAATTCATTGAAAAAGCTAACCTAAAAGTTTAAAAAAATTTTGACCAGACCGCCAAAAACTGACTTCGGATTCCTGTTCTACGACCCAAAATTAGGGTCTGTGCAAAATTTCATGAAAAAATTTGCTGTTTCCACTAATCTAGGTAAATAATTACCGAAAAGAATTTAAATAAAGCAAAACACTAACAGCATTAACATTTAAATTTAGTACATACCTATTTAGTTTTATTAACACTTTCTGTTTTCACAGTTCACAGACACACATTAACATCACAAAATCCTTTATGAAATTTCAAAATTACATTTTTGGTCTATCAGTCATTGAGACAAAGAAAGCAATGAAATTCATTTTTTTAATGTTTAGGTGAAGATTTGAAATCATGCCATTGGTGCAAATGGTGTGATTTCAGTGAGATTGCTGACACTGACGTCTGGTGTTAATGCCTGGCAGCAACCGTTGATAGTTTTATTACTGACCTTTTTCCATATAGTGGCTTAAATGGAAGTTTAGCCGCTATACGGCCAAATGGTCATAACAAAATGGATGGTAAAGTGACAGCTTTATTTTTGATAGAAGCCAAGGAAGAAGAGGATATAGTTATAATTTTCTTTTATTTCTAAGTTCTTAAAATCCTTATTTTAACAGACATTTTGACAAGGCAAATAATACATTTGTGAACAGTACAGCCATGAATTTCAGCAGTTGACATATAGCAGCCAACTTCTCGCAGCCGGGACACAGCAGTTTACATTAGCTGTTAAAAAGTATAAGGGTGACTGGTAGATGTTACGCCAGACGCGACGGCTCACATTCGCACGTACTGAAAACATATCTTGAGAGGCGACCCTGAGGACGACCTCTGTCCTCCAGCAGACATCATCCCAATCTTTCCCTCGAAAATATTGGCTATGGTTACAATGTAGGCGGTGACTGTCACTTTTTAAAATATTGCCAATTTCATTGAGATGTCAAATAGGATCGGCCCCAGCTGTGTGCGATTACTGTTGTGACACTAGAAGTTAGAATTAGCTTAGCGCGGGAAAAAATTATGCAGGAGAGGTGCAAATGTTGAATAACATAGGTGAGAACCTTTATGTTAAATGTTACATTGTCCCCAGTATTAAGCCAAGTACAAGAAGTCTAATAAGCAATCAATAAATAGTTAATATGAGTAACTAATATCATAAAATTGCCCGAGTCGGTAAACCATATTTCCCCCCACGCCCTGAAAACCCGAACAAGTCTGGAGAACTCAGGAACATTAAGACCCTAAGAATTGATTAAAAAAGGTCGGTCAACTTTTAGTGGCACCCCTTATTTGCCGCAATAGTTTCTTTCTCACACAAAGGTTGTCACTTTTGTTTGCCCTGCTTGATCCTTAGAAAAACTATCACAAAAAGGTCAACACTTGGAGTGCCCGCTCCAAATTATTTTTTTATGTACACCACTGACTGCAGTTGCTCTTTAATTATCAGTATTTACCTAAATCAAGCCATGCATTGAATAGTGATGTATGAACTCATATATTTATAGAATTTAAATAAAACCTGGCTCTTAGATTGTGTTTTATAAAGTATAGGACAGATTTTTAATTACCATATAATATCTATTTTAGTCTCTTTTTGAAGGGTATGTATTTATGTGTGTATAGTTTTTTGCTTGTGTTTCAGCTGCAATATATTTTTAATAATTGATAAACTAATGTTTTCACACATAGATAATATTTTAACACATTTTACTTATATTATTTAAACAAGTATTTAAAAACTGAATTTTATTGATTTAAAGTTACCTACAGGTAACCAACTTATTTTCAAATTTTTTCTTCTAAAGGTAGTGTCACGAGTTATAAAAATCTTTATCAGCTTGTTAAAAACATTGTGTAAAAAATTATTTGATTTCTTATAAAATGCCTAACTTTTTTTAATAATTTTTTTATTATATTGGTGTGTTACTATGTAATTAGTTTAGAAGTGCAAGGTGCAAGTTTCTGTGTATATTACTTGGCAATTTGACTTAAAATGCAATTGGTGCCAAAAAATGTTAGCCCTCTGTTTTTAGCTACCTGTTAACCCATCTACGGCCAATGATAGAAATAAAACTGAAAAATTGAAAAGAATCTATTTTTGTGATCAAAAAACATTACAGGAACACGTGTGACGTTGAGAAAAAAACAATTAATCGGCTACTTCGCGAAATTAATGGTGTTGTGTATACGCATCAACGGCCTATAGCGTTCAGTGATTTTGCCGGAAATAGTCGGGTGTAAATAAACTGCAATGCTTAAAAATATAAATTGTTTGACTTCTGCATACACAACATCTTCGGGAGTCAGTTCTACTGATAACATGTCCAGATTGATCCACCCTCACTTCACTGGGTGCCTTTGCGACGAAATTGTTCGTTTTTAGGAGTCGGACTGCAGTGAATGATTTGAAATTCAGTTTATTGTTTATTCTGATTCACCACGTTGTAGAGTTTCCACTAATTCAGAACAGTACTGTCGATTGCATTTTTAAATAGTGGCCACCACCATTTTTTACCCATCACGCGAGGTCTATAATTTGCCACGCCATTATCGTGCAAATCTACCCCTTCCATGTATTTATTATAGGTATGTTGAAATTACGGCTGGTTGTGGAAGTAACACTTCTCATTTTTTTATCATATCTTTTGGCAGACACAAGAGGTTCTACATTATAATGGATACTGATGGCTGTCACAATGGATTTATCGTTCCATCTTACTGATGAAATTTGGGTGGATTCATCAAATTATGAATCGGAGGAGCCCCTTTCTTGTCCCGAGAGCAATTTACTTGGTACCAAAGGACAATAATTACTTGCTTTGTTCTCATGAATTGTTCCTGTGGCGAAGAATTCTTTGGTTTTGAAGAGAGACAACAGTTTGTACGACGAAAATAATTTATTGAAGAAGACGTTATGATTTTGAGCACTTTTAACAATTGTCAAAAGTTCAAGAACTACCCTCGCGCCAAGTCCAAGATCAGTTCTTTTTCTCTCTCACGCGATTAGATCAAGACTAAAAACTTAAATTGAACGTCTAAACAAATATTATTTACATACCTCCGAAAACTTGTGGTAACAGGGTTGTGTTACGGGATTTCACCTATTCGATCGGCGATGCGAGAACGCAACAGCATAATTTATGATCTATTTAGGAAAAACCTGGTTCAGCTAAACTTCGCAGTTGAATTTAGTGGTGTAATTGGACATGTATTTGATGAAGTGAGAGTATCACAACTTTGAAAATGAGAACATGAATATCAGATTTTGATTTTAAAAAAAATACGGAGCAACGTATAACACAAATCGGGCTTTTCAAATATTTCCTAAAAAAATACAAATGAAAAAAATCCTTTAAATATGATCTTATCACGTTTGTTGAACCTTGCATCAATGATATAAGCCCATATTTCGTGACTAAAATGCTCCCATTCTTCATAAAAAAATCATTAGAGTAATATTGCGTATTCGCAACATCGGCCATTAATGGGTTAACATGAACTTTATAAGAGCTTTTTTATCGCTTCCTAATTTAAATATGTTTTTTAGCCAATTAACATGAGAAATTTAGCAGTATTTGATTTTGACCATACAGTTATTGATGATAACTCTGACACTGCTGTAACGAAACTAGTTGAAAAGAGTAAAATCACCCCTGAACTGAAAGAACTGCACAAAGCGGAGGGATGGACGGCATATATGCAGGGGATTTTTAATGTCTTGCATCAGAATAAAGTAAAAGACACAGGTATTGGTAATCTTATAAAGGAACTACCAGAAGTTAATGGTATTAAGAAGTTAATCACACAGTTGCATGATAATATGAACTATGATATAATTATAATAAGCGATTCAAATACGTATTTTATCAATACTTGGTTACTAGCAAATAATTTGACATCAAAAGTCTTAAATGTGTTTTCAAATCCAGCTTATTTTAACGAATGTGGTTTGTTGACTATAAAAATGTATCATATGCAAGATTCATGCAAATTGAGTACTAAAAATATGTGTAAAGGTATGATTTTAGAAGATTTTATAAAATCTCAAATTGAGAGAGGCAAAAATTATGAAAAAGTAGTTTATATAGGGGATGGTCAAAACGATTTTTGTCCAGTTTTAAGACTTAAGGAGACTGATATAGCTTGTGTTCGAAATAAGTACAAGTGTGCTGATCTCATTAAAAAAGCTATTGAAGGAAAACATATTGATGAAAGTGATGGCACAGAATATTGTGTCAAATGTCAAGTGTGCATCTGGGATAATGGTCAAGAAATTTTAGACTTTTTAAGGAATAATGTAAGACGATAGATATATACATTTTCCTTTAAATTATTGTATGTGATTACTTATTAGTTGTCAATTATCAATAGCTGTAGAATATTTCTGTGATAATATATATCTTGTGCAGTGATCAGTATATTTTATTTCCTATGCATAGGGCTGTAGGTCAGTCAGTAGTTACAAAACAAGGCCCTTGCCTTACAAAAGGTGGGATAGAAACGATTTTGATATGTGGTCTAGGTCGGGTTTGCTTTATAAAAAATCCAAGTTTTCGACCTTGGGGAGAGGAGGCGCGAGCCGCCATCGTGGATTAAAGGTGCTAAAAATTGTTTTTTTTTTGCAAACCTCTCAACGGTTGATTTTATGACAAAAATATCTATGTACAAGCTTACAGAAGACAAAATGCTTTACATTTTTTATATTAACATTGTTCTTCTAGGACTTCGTTTTAAAACATTTATTCAACATAATATTATTTTCACATTTGATTGTGCCCTACATTTATTATATAATTAAATTATATAAACAAAAAGATTTCGCAAACTTGTTGCCTAAGCATCCCTACTTGCGAGGAGACCAGCAAGCTGGGAGTCGTTGTTAAACTCTTGAGGAGGCCAGAATGAACGCTTAATGACGTATTCGACCTGCGTCTGGAAAGTCCATGCGAGGTACAATAGAGCTTTGTTTTTACCTTAGTTTAAAGTTTGTTTGTCATGTCAGTTTTTTGTTAGTTTAATGGTTATTCATGTTTGTTTTTGATGGAAAAGTTTAACTAAAAAACCATCTTGATTTAAATGTTGCAGCGGCGGAAACATGAACATTTTTCCAAAATATAAAAGTTCCCCTTTTTTATTTTTAAAAATATATTTCAGACTACTTAGTATATAATTATAATAAACTCATTTCCCCACCAGCATAAGGTAGATATTGTGGTAGCCCCAGTAGGCCTAATCCACGATGTCGATTTCGTGATTTTAAATGGCTGTCGAGCCGCGCAGAGTCATCTTCTAACTCAATTGTTTCCAATGTCTCGAAATTCTGGACTCCCAAAATTAGAGAATAGTAACACGCGGATCCCCATGAAAAGTTTAGCTTCAAAAATAATAAATAAAACAACCTTTGCGTTTTTTAAATATATTTTCTAAAATGCCGATTTCTTCAATGCGTTTATTATACCTGGCAATTTGCACCAAAAGGAATCATGGTAACTAAAGCTTTGCAAACTGGGGTAATTCCAGAGACGGCTCTAACCTAGTTGGAAATAAAATTAGGATTCGATTTGAAAATAAAATACAAATATTTATTTGCCCACATTGTGTTATTTGAAAGTGCGAAATACGAAAATACCATACAGGGTGTCTGAAAAGTCTTAGCATGGACAAATATCTTTACTATTAATAACGATAGAGATACCAAATTTTAGTTGTATCTTATTGGACAATAAATCTACTTTTTTATGTAATTTGACTTTTTCAACTCCCTTGGGGGGTTACGCTAGGGAGTTGAGGTCAAAAATTTTGAATGCAAACCTATGCCGGGTGGCCTCTTCTTTTAAAAGTCTTCAATTCATTTTTAAATGCAAGCCTATAAAAATTATAAATCGTAAATCGTATAATCGGGCGTGTCACAAGTCGACCATTAGTCGACCTCTTGTGCCATACAGTACCAGTCTGCGCTGCTATTTTTTGTTTTGTGGGGCACTTTTTTTCTAACTTTTTTCCAACTTTACTTCTTCATTTGTCGTTTTTATATTTTTTGTTTTTTGACATCTGCGCAGTAGACCAAAATGCTTACCACGCGGAAACCGAGCATGCTAGACATGCGTACGCAATTTCAGGAGATGTACTTGGGTGTCTACATTCGAAACCATTTACTTTGAAGAATATATCCCCAATAGTCAAGGTACCACTACGTATTTACCTTTATAACTTTTTCCCCAAGTTTTTTTCGACTTTATTTTTCGTTATTTGCCATCTGCGCAGTAGACCACAATGCGTACCTCGCGCAAACCGAGCCTGCTAGACATGCGTACGCAATTTCAGGAGATGTACTTGGGTGTCTACATTCGAATCCATTCACTTGTAAGAATATATCCCCAATAGTCAAGGTACCACTACGTAGTTAACTTTATAACTTTTTTCCCAAGTTTTTTTCGACTTTATTTTTCGTTTGTTTGCCGTCTGCGCAGTAGACCAAAATGCGTACCACGCGCAAACCGGGCGTGCTGGACATGCGCACGGAATTTCAGGAGATGGACATTGGTGTCTACATTTGAACCCATTCACTTTTAAGAATATATTCCCAAAAGTCAAGGTACCACTACGTATTTAACTTTATAACTTTTTCCCAAGTTTTTTTCGACTTTATTTTTCGTTATTTGCCACGCGCAAACTAAGAGGGCTAGACATGCGCACGAAATTTCAGGGGATGTACTTTGGTGTCTACATTCAAACCTACCCACTTTCAAGAATACATCTCCAATAGTAAAACTACAACTACGTATTTAACATATTTTTATGATTTTATGACGTCTTACTTTTTTGAACATTCTTAACTATGTGACATTGTGACCAACCGTGCCAGCCTTACTAATCAATTATATTACGCACTGACTTATTTCCGGCATGGCCGCCTCTTTTTATTTATTCAAGCATTAGCCTTACCATATTTATTGAGACTTTTGCGTCCTGTGAGAAATTCACAATATTTTATCCTCTATGCGCGAGTCGAACTTGCACTCAACCGTTTTTTTTATTTCACACAATCACGGCAACGCCCATCAATTCAATTATTTCTGTCAAATACCGTATGTACTTATTTTCGGCATCGACGCCTCTGGTAACAGACCAACAGTGCCTGCCTTACTTATTACGTTAAAAGTTGTTTAGAATGGCCACCATGAACTTCTTGGCAGCAATAAAGTCCCTTTTGGAACTCTGCCAAGAAGTAACATCTGAGAAAATACCTTTAAAATGAGGTACCACACGGCATAGGGTTGCATTTAAAATTTTTGACCTCAACTCCCTAGCGTAACCCCCCAAGGGGATTGAAAAGGTCCAATTACATAAAAAGCAGATTTATTAGCCAATAAGATACAACTAAAATTTGGTGTCTCTATCTTTACTAATAGTAAAGATATTTGCCCATGCTAAGACTTTTCAGACACCCTGTATGATATTTTCGTATTTCGCACTTTCAAATAACACAATGTGGGTAAATAAATATTTGTATTTTATTTTCACATCGAATCCTAATTTTATTTCCAACTAGGTTAGAGCCGTCTCTGGAATTACCCCCGTTTGCAAAGCTTTAATGATAACTAAAAATTGCATCCTATGGATATATAAAAGTAACTGAAAAACTGAACTAACCCGAACAAAATGTATTCTCTTTCCTAGCACAAAGATTAAACACACTCTAAAATATGAAAAACTCTTTAAAATATAATATATCAATCATCAGTTTTGGATTTTAATGAGAGGAATGAAACAATTTTTTTCTGTCATAATTCTTTCTAAATCTGGTCTAAGATTTGAAACTTTAAATCGTAGATCTGGAGCAACATCCAGTCGATTTCTTTGTTTTTTCATTGTCAAGTAAAATTTTTGCCCAATTTTTTTTATGTAGTAGGTTGGCGGACCCCCCAAAATAAACCGCAGACCCCTAGGGGTCCGCGGACGACCATTTGGGAATCTCTGTTCTAACTCACTTATGCTTTTAAGAATCTAGGCTTCCATTGATAAAATGTCCTCCTCTTTGTCCTTGCTCTCGCATTTTCGCATAATTTGCCACTACAGAATGCACACACAATACAACACTTCAACCCAGCTTTTCTGCAGCCACATGCTCCGCCGCATCCTTTTTTGCATTTACATTAAATAAAAGTTAATAAGGTCTCGGGTGCAGGTTTTTCTATCATTATTATTGGAGCTAGCCCATTGTTTCCAGCCCCAGTCTTCTTAATTTTTTGGATTCCATACCATTTTTGGACTTGGTGGTACGTCCTAAACGCATGATACTGTGCAGCGTCATTTGTTGGTGGCAAAGAAGCAAGATTGAATTTGCTTTTTATTGTCGATTTTGCGAAACGTTGGTAGCGGACTTTTTCCAAAGTTTTCTCTTCAATGTTGCCACCATACAAAGCAACGAGAAAGCGAGCTGGCATGCTTTTTTTGTATTAAATTTTTGTTATCCTAATATTACTAATATATAGGTATATGTAAAACTACACCAATGGATTCGATACAAGTGAATACAACCTCACTTACTTGTGAAAAGAAACTTCTGGGTTTAAACAGTCCAATTTTTTGCAAATTTGACACTGCCGCACCATACTTAAATGTTTTTTCGCAAAATGTCAGCTTCAAAAAAAAAAAAAAAAAGAAAACACTTAAACACTTCCCGCAAACACAAAACAACACAATTCCACTTTCGAACAATGTCGCAAACGTCAACGAATTTTATGAGTGGTCGCTTGTGTCATAGATAAAAATTTAATTTATGGTTAGGCTTGTGTCACTTTTCAGTTCATAATAAAACTGGTAGTAAACCGTCAAGTAGCGTTGTCACTTTTACTTAATAATTTATTATGTATGCTAATTTTATTAGATGAAGATATATTCAAATAAATGTCGTGCAATACTGTCTAGCTTGGATGGCATCAATCAGGACATTTTGTACACTTTGGCAACCTTTTGCAGTTGCCCAGTCAATGCAATCCACCAGTATTTAGTGCAAATTCAATGACTGATTGCTTTGAATAGTAAATAACTTTGTCTTTGTTTTTTTTTAAAGTATATGTGGTCTATATACCTGCTCCAGGAATCTGCAAGAAAAAACTTGGAGCACACCTAATACCTAATACTAATAATATTCGGTACTAATTTACGCCACCGCACCGCGCCATTGTATGTAAATAAATTTTGCTATATAATATTACTGTGATGTGGAAATAGTCAAAAATACAGTGTAATTTGTTTATACGCAATTTGCCAATAAAAATGGGGTTTGCCGATTTTTTTGAAAAACCGCTGTAACTCAATACATCATAGTAGACTTAAAACATGTTTACTCAAAAATTTTGTCTTCTTTAAGTTTATATATAAACGTTTTTGTCGTGGTACCAAACGTTAAGAATATATTTAAAAAAAAAAATTTTTAGCGCTAAATTTAAGATTCTCCCCCGAAGGTCGACAATTTGGATTTTTCGTTAGGGTCCCGACCTAAGCAACATATATCAAAATCATTTCTAACCCACTTTTTGTAGGGCAGAAATCCTTACTAACTGGATTACTGCTAACTATCTAACATTCGTGTTAGTCTTGTTTCATATAAACGCGAATCGTGAATATTGTTCTCATTGATCAATTTCACTTTAAAATTTGCAATTCGAATCAGATTAATTAGAACAATATTCGCATTTCGTGATTTACGTTCATTTGAAACAATATCTGTATCCCGCTTTCCTAGCCTAGTCCTGTGGAATGCCGTAAATTTAAAGACGCTTGAATTGTAACTTGACTTGTGTATGAGAACAGTCTTAACATTTTTTAGAAACCATTTGACCATAATTAGTATTCAAGTCTATTAACCTCTTCAAACCGAAAACAGCATTTTTTTTATTTATTTTGTCGAAAAATAATTATATGTTTTTGAGCGACCGCTACATAGTAAGCCATGTAGGTCTAAATTTAGTACTGTAATAACGTACTAAAATATAACATTCAGATTCACTAAGAAGGTTTAAAATTTAGTACGGGTTTAAATTAAGATCTTATAGTTGATCAGTTATGTTTTGACAGGTTTTTGTCCGGTCGTTGTCAATAAGTCGTCATTAAAAACTTATGAATTATTCTGATATTTTAGCGATTTGCCTTTTCCACCATGATTTTAATCTTGGAACTAGTTGCTCTAATAAATTTAGTCCTATTATTGTCGAAAGTACGTACTAAAGTTGCCCATTTCTTTATAAGTTTGCGAAAAAGCTGAAAAATAAATTTATAGTATGAAAATTAGTTGGCTAATTCTTACACTTGTCAGTTTACAACTTTTGGTTGTCAAATTAGACCGGACTAGCGTTGGAGAATCTGGCTGTAAGTTTTTATATGCCACAATTTTTGCAAAACAACGAAGTAAAGTACCTACCAATGTCCACGAATTTTCGATTTCGTTACAATCTGCGACGCCACCTGAAGCGACGTTGTCACTCTCACTCTAAATTTCGTTATGATGCGATGAAAATAAATTACTAAAAATTTATTATCACGAAAAATAATGGTATATTGGTACCTATATTTTATGAATCCTTAGTCGTATGCTTTAGCCAATCATTTTCTAGAAATAACGGCTCTATATAAAAATTTTCTACGCGAGGGAATTACGAGTTCCAGTTATCTGCACCTTATCTGCTTAGATTTTGGTTATCTCTGGAGTTACCCAGGGCTCCCACCTACGACCCAGTTTGTTCCCACTATTCATCAATCATGTTAGGGGCTGCTTCAGAAACTCACACTATTTATCCCAGTAAACACAAGGTGATTGTTCCAGAAGCCGCATTGCCGAAAGCCGCGTCCGGCCCGAAACACGGGAGCCCAGCAGATTGTAGACCGGGCATGTCCTCTTTGCCGCGGCGGCCCATGGACTGTAATGCCGCTCATGGGCCATGCAGTACATTTCAGTACAGGGCGCAGTACCGTTGGAGATCCGCTGTCGGCCCACTGGTGGATTAGCCAAGTACAGTGGCTACCCCCCCCCCCCCCCCCCAGTGGCTAGTAGACGGGCTAGGTGCAGTAATGCGTGGTTTTACTACAAATTTAAGTTGGTCCGCACTGAGCATTTTAGAAAGACTTTTACTGCAAAATAGTCACTAGAAATTAACAAAAATAATTTGCACTTGCTGTTATATCAATTCTAGACAAGCCATTTTAAACATGAATTTAAAATTTTTGTCCCTACACTTGGGGTATACCGGGCTAAAAGGCAGTTATTTTTGGAAATTTTAACTTATTTTTTTCTGTAAATATGTTTCTAGAATAACCAATGTTAACCCTCTTAAATTATTTACCTACATTTGAATATGCAGGTCATTTTGTTTTTTTATAAAAACGTACTGAAACTGAACATCTCTGCTCCCAGTATTTAAAGAGCTATTCGCAGATTAACAAACCTTGCTCATTTTTGTTGGAAGAGATAGGTATTAATAGTAAATTTATTTCATCGCTTTAAACTAGTTTATAACTTTTCTAGTAAGAAAAGTAGTAAAAATAGCAGAAGATAAGAAAAAAAATATTAAACTATAATAATAATTATAAAGTAGTGGACTAATTTATTTAAAAACATATTTACATACAAAACAAGGAACAATAAAAAACGAAATCATCACTGAAAATGCTACAATACACATTCCAAAAAAAACATATACCGTAAAATGGGGTGAATAGGGTCAATTTTCAACTTTGAACCTTGATAACTTTGAAACCGTTGTCCGGAAAATTTTGGACATAGGTTACTATTATGAGTCCCTACTTGTAGAATAGAACTACTAAGTGTATAAGATTTAAGAAATGCAGTAGAAGTCAGCATATATATATATATATATATATATATATATATATATATATATATATATATATATATATATATATATATATATATATATTATAGGAAGTTTTCTTGGGTATAGGCTATTTTGTAAACCACATAGAAAATTTAAAATTTATTTAAAAACACACAACGTTTCGCACATTGTACAATATTGTGCTTCTTCAGGCTTCTTAACCACTTTGAATTTGATGTGGGCAACATTAAATTTTAAAAACAACGGCATTGTATCAGTATGCTTGCATCTTAGCAGGGAGATTCTTCTGTTTTTTTGTCTTGCCAATTTCTGATACATTCTTGAAATATTTCTAAGTGAACTAGCTGCTTCTTGTCCATAAATTCTGTCCATGTCATTAATGAAGGTCATGGTTGAAAAGCAAATTTGAACCCTTGCAATATATTTTATTTTCTTTTTTATTCTTTAGCCATATATAATATATTTTTTATAGGAAGTTTTCTTGGGTATAGGCTATTTTGTAAACCACATAGAAAATTTAAAATTTATTTAAAAACACACAACGTTTCGCACATTGTACAATATTGTGCTTCTTCAGGCTTCTTAACCACTTTGAATTTGATGTGGGCAACATTAAATTTTAAAAACAACGGCATTATATCAGTATGCTTGCATCTTAGCAGGAAGATTCTTCTGTTTTTTTGTCTTGCCAATTTCTGATACATTCTTGAACTATTTCTAAGTGAACTAGCTGCTTCTTGTCCATACATTCTGTCCATGTCATTAAGGAAGGTCATGGTTGAAAAGCAAATTTGAACCCTTGCAATATATTTTATTTTCTTTTTTATTCTTTAGCCATATATAATATATTTTTTATAGGAAGTTTTCGTGGGTATAGGCTATTTTGTAAACCACATAGAAAATTTAAAATTTATTTAAAAACACACAACGTTTCGCACATTGTACAATATTGTGCTTCTTTTTAAATAAATTTTAAATTTTCTGTGGTTTACAAAATAGCCTATACCCAAGAAAACTTCCTATAAAAAATATATTAGATATGGCTAAAGAATAAAAAAGAAAATACAATATATTGCAAGGATTCAAATTTGCTTTTCAACCATGACCTTCCTTAATGACATTAACAGAATTTATGGACAAGAAGCAGCTAGTTCACTTAGAAATATTTCAAGAATGTATCAGAAATTGGCAAGACAAAAAAACAGAAGAATCTTCCTGCTAAGATGCAAGCATACTGATACAATGCCGTTGTTTTTAAAATTTAATGTTGCCCACATCAAATTCAAAGTGGTTAAGAAGCCTGAAGAAGCACAATATTGTACAATGTGCGAAACGTTGTGTGTTTTTAAATAAATTTTAAATTTTCTATGTGGTTTACAAAATAGCCTATACCCAAGAAAACTTCCTATAAGAAATATATTATATATGGTAGGGATGTAACGGGTAGCGCTTTTTAGGATCCGGCCAAACCGGGTACCCGGTCAATTAAGACCAGGTAAAACCCGGTACCCGGCCGGGTACCCGGTCCCGGGTACCCGGTCTTGCGGAATATTACTATCGGCAATATCTTCTTTTACTTCTAATCAGTGGGTCATAGCAGAAAAGTTGCTAGAGCTGCTACAACCATTTGAACAAACAACTAAACATTTCAGCAGTACACACTGTACTATATCGGAAGTAATTCCTACAGTTTTTTCGCTAAAGAGGTTTTTAAGAGAAACACAAGTTCCAGGCTTAGGATCCATGCAAGAAAATCTTATGGAAGGATTAAGTCGAAGGTTTTCGAATATCGACACGAACAATAATTATCTGGTTGCATTTTTTACTGACACAGATAATTTGAAGGAAAAAGTAATAAAATATATCCTTGAAGCAAATTTGTTAATCCAAAATAATGAAGTTAATTTGTCATCCAATTCAGATTCAGATGACAATGTTCCTCTTAGTTTGTATACAGATAATCCATCCTCATCAAAAAGACCTAGAGAAGATAAACGCTCAGTTTGGGATGTGTTTACCAGTATTGCAAACACGCGAGATACAAATAAAAAATCATCTGCTAAAGCACCAACCATACAACAGGACGTGGAGGATGAAATAAGTTCATATTTGGCGTTGCCGTTAATTGATAGACAGTCAAGCCCATTTTCGGGGTGGCAAATAAATTCGCAGAGATTTCCTAATCTAGCAAAGCTTGCTAAAAAGTTTCTTTCAGCACCTGCCTCAACAATATTTAGTGAACGGTTGTTTTCAGAAGCGGGTAATATTTATGAAGAAACCCGAAACCGACTATCCTCTGAGAATGGTGAAATTTTAGTTTATCTTCATCACAATTTGCCATTAATTGATTTTAGTTATTAAATGTTTTAACAAAGTTTATTATTATAACCTTTTAAAATCTGTTTTTTATGTATTTTTTATCATCACAAAAATACACCGTTTCAGTTCTTTTATGTTTTATTTTATCAAAAATAGAAAACATAATAAAAAAACCGGGTACCCGACCGGGTAACACCTGAACCCGGCAAAACCGGGTATCCGGCCTTCCCGGCCGGGTACCCGGTTTTGGCCGGGTAGACCGAGTACCCGTTACATCCCTAATATATGGCTAAAGAATAAAAAAGAAAATAAAATATATTGCAAGGGTTCAAATTTGTTTTTCAACCATGACCTTCCTTAACGACATGGACAGAATTTATGGACAAGAAGCAGCTAGTTCACTTAGAAATATTTCAAGAATGTATCAGAAATTGGCAAGACAAAAAAACAGAAGAATCTTCCTGCTAAGATGCAAGCATACTGATACAATGCCGTTGTTTTTAAAATTTAATGTTGCCCACATCAAATTCAAAGTGGTTAAGAAGCCTGAAGAAGCACAATATTGTACAATGTGCGAAACGTTGTGTGTTTTTAAATAAATTTTAAATTTTCTATGTGGTTTACAAAATAGCCTATACCCAAGAAAACTTCCTATAAAAAATATATTATATATGGCTAAAGAATAAAAAAGAAAATAATATATATATATATATATATATATATATATATATATATATATATATATATATATATATATATATATATATATATATATATATATATATATATATATATATACAGGGTGTTTCATAATTGAATGCTGATCCTTAAGGGTGATAATCCTTGGATGATTTTAAGAAAAATTCTTTATATGAACATAGGTCCGCAACAGCTTTATTTCTGAGATACAGGGTGTTGAAATTTAAGAAAAAAATCTGTTTTTCTTCAATATCTCTAAAACCGCTTTGTATTTTTGTTTTAAATTTTGGTAGGTGCAAATTACGCTTAAAAATACATTTTCTTCAGGATAAAGGTTTTTTTAATTTTCATCAGTGGCGTCCCTGTTAACATGCCCTGCAATATTTTTAATCAAAAAAATGATACGCCACTGTTTTTTTTTAAATAAATGTTATTTTTATAATTGCCTTCTATCTTCTCATAAAAATGGCCTCTTGACTTTTTTTTATCCGGCGCACGGTTTTCGAAATAAAGTTCATTCATTTGCTTGTCCCTATGTGATTTTTTTCTTGTAGTCTCAATTTCGCAATTTGTGGTAACCAAAGCATCTAGGCTAGATTTTTATATTTTATAGTAACTAACTATTATTTAGTTCTAATAATAAGCACGCATAAAAATACATTTTTTATTTGTAAAAACTTAACCATTTTGGTCAAAATATACCAAAATTAAATTAACTGTTTGCGTTTATAAAACAACGAAATGTGTTGTTAGCATACTAGATGTTTCTAGCCTACAAAATAATCCCACTCTTTAACGGCTTTAATTACTAGAACTAAATAATAGTTACTATAAAATATAAAAATCTAGCCTAGATGCTTAGGTTACCACAAATTGTGAAATTGAGACTACTAGAGAAAAACACATAGGGACAAGCAAATGAATGAACTTTATTTCGAAAACCGTACGCCGGATAAAAAAAAGTCAAGAGACCATTTTTATGAGAAGATAGAAGGCAATTATAAAAATAACATTTATTTAGAAAAAAACAGTGGCGTATCATTTTTTTGATTAAAAATATTGCAGGGCATGTTAACAGGGACGCCACTGATGAAAATTAAAAAAACCTTTATCCTGAAGAAAATGTATTTTTAAGCGTACTTTGCACCTACCAAAATTTAAAACAAAAATACAAAGCGGTTTTAGAGATATTGAAGAAAAACAGATTTTTTTCTTAAATTTCAACACCCTGTATCTCAGAAATAAAGCTGTTGCGGACCTATGTTCATATAAAGAATTTTTCTTAAAATCATCCAAGGATTATCACCCTTAAGGATCAGCATTCAATTATGAAACACCCTGTATATATATATATATATATATATATATATATATATATATATATATATATATATATATATATATATATATATATATAGATATATATATATATATATATATATATATATATATATATATATATATATATATATATATATATATATATATATATATATATATAAATATATATATATATATATATATATATATATATATATATATATATATATATATATATATATATATATATATATATATATATATATATATATATATATATATATATATATTTTCATGCCCTGACCCTATTCACCCCAAAGTCGGTGTCAATAGGGTCACCCATTAAAAGCTAATCTACAATATGATTAAATCGCTACTGGTGTAAAAAGGGTCAGCTAAACTGTTTTAAAAAGATCATTTTTTTTTGCAAAAATAGGTAACAAAAGTTATATATTAAACTTTACATAAAATATTTGTGGTCAAATTGTCTGCTAAAAAAGCCAAAAATATTATTGTAAAAATAGGTAAATAGGTAAATATACAAATTGCTTTCTAAACGTACCTATATTACTAATCAAGTGTGTTACAATACAGTAATAAACGATATCAAATGTTTGCCCTAACAAATATTCGGCTTAACACAAACACCAGTTAATATAATAAAACACTAATTATATAACTTTGTTGCTGGGACACTTACCTTAAGTTACACAAACACAAAAATCTTTTTCCATTAATTTTAACAAAAAGACGGGGCACGTTTACGGGATAACTTTTTCGCCGCTTAATATTACTAATATTATCGTGGCTAACACGCCGCTACAGGTTGTTTAACAGCACACATAAATATCACGTCCGGTGTTGGCAAGTGTCAACATGTAAGAGGCATGTTCGAAAATCGGCACCGTTCGCGCATTTTATTTTTAAACTGTATTTAGGTAACGCATGTTCATTAGAGAGATGGCGGGAAAAGTCGAGGGGAATAATCGCGGTAACTCGGCGGTTAGCCATCTCCAACAAGTATAAAAAGAGGAATCAGTCACTTATGAACCGAATGCGGTGCGAAAGCCGATTTTCTCAACTGACTGCTAGAATCATAACCGCGTTCGATTCGAAACTTAAGTATCGTTTCGTGCCGAGTCCGTGACGCTTTAGGTTAAAGGCTGACAATTCATCGCCGGAAATAACACGCGCGTACCGTATGCAGTCAGAAAATGGCAAAAAGAGCCGCCGACTTCCCACCAGTGCCAACAGGTGGCCGACTGTTTCCCGACTGCCGTTGGTTTACTGGGACTGTATGCTGATAACAAAATGTTTTCACTGCTGCCAGTGATTCCAACATGCCAAGGGCCTATTCAAAATGCAAAATACTGCACTTGTTCACGTGCCAAAATCTAAGTAATGACGTCTACAACATAGAATAGAAACAACCAACAACATTTGGCAACCAAAAAAAGATACGGTATACTTTAACTATTCAGAACTGAATCACTTTATTTTTAAGCTATTATAACGCCGATCAGTATTACGCGCTTCACATAAATAAACACTCAAAACATGCTTCCGAATTATTTTGAATATTTCCGACAATCGAAAAATGAAATACTGGTCGTCGGCACAAAGTTGCCGAAAAGATAGAGAAATAATTTATTGGCGCGGACCGCAACGCGCCCAGCCGACCGACCCCGACGCCGACGTGCTTTGGAATGCATGTATCTGTTCTAGTTGGAAATCCATGAGTGGCGTGCGTGGATTTTTGTCGACTTTAAAGTATAAATTATTAATTTGGTATAAAACATTTTGAAATATCTGCCACGCAGCCTATGTTTCACAAAGAAACCGCTGACTGTTGGTCGAGATTTACATTTTATGGTGATTCAATTCAGGATAGTTAAAGTATAAGGTCTTATGGTCGACCTTGGGCGTATTCTCCAATAAGCGATCTAATTTGCACGTAGTGCCTTTCATCTACTTAGATTTATGAAGAGAAACACAGGAGATGTCATCGACACCAAAGCAGTTCTTTGCTTGTATAAGGAATATTATGCAATATGATTTCATTATTTAAAAACTCAAATTGGCAGCATTAAACGGATTGAGCAAGTTTAAAATAAGTTTGCGAAAGTATTTGGTGTTTAAGTCTCACTTCTCTTACGCCGATATAAGATGTAAAACGACACTCTGTGATTTGAATAGTCTAATAACGTTCCTCCTATTTTTTTTTTTGTATAAAATAATTTGTAATTTCTTGCAATAAGCTGGTTGATGCTGCATTGTTTAGAAGGACTCGGTTATTCGTCGAACAAATTCATTGCAATTTGTTCGTAATATAAGCTTATTTGAATAAATTATGTTATTTCATAAATATCCAAATATGACTATATAAAGAGAGAAGCACCATTGCGGCATCCCCAAAACACGTGGTACTGCCAAAAATAAAATTTGAGGTTGTGTCCGTGCTGTTACCATATACGTATTACTATTATATAGCGAACGACGAAAAAATGTTGAAGCAAAGACGTAGCCTTTGGAAACAATTGCTAACAACTCATCACGTGACTACTGAACATACCCTTGGGGGGTTTTTGCAGCGAAGGACGAAAAAATGATGAAACAAAGACGTAGCCTTCGGAAACAATTGCTAACCAGTCACATGACGTATTGAACATCCGTCCTAAACAACCACGTGATTTGCCCAACTATCTTTACTTTTGAAAGGTAAAAAGACGAAAAGGAAACCGACAAGCTCACATTTTAAACTGCTGTCAGAACTGACAGTGACAGTTCCGTCAAGTGCTGGCACATCACGTGCTACAAAACAAATGAAAAGGAGATTTTATCTTTGCTTCAAATTTTAAAAGCGGGTAGATTAGATGCTAACAATATAGTAATAATACATATATGGCTGTTACGAGGGGGACATCAATCTATGGGGGACATTACTGACATTCCATAATGAGTGACACTTCTACTAATTACACATACAGATTATGAATTATTTAGTATTAGCGGTCAAGATAATGAAAATGTTGTTGGCTTCAAGGACTAAAAAGAAAAATGCATTTTTATTCTGCCTTGCGTTTGTTGGCAAATAACTAAGGAACAGAGACAATCGATAGTTTCGTTTATATTTAATCATGCAGCATGAATAAAACCATATATATTTTTATTGTGTTGTCTTTATTATACCTTATACTTCTCAGTTACATTGGCACCTAAAATTTAGTAGCCACCCTTATCCATCGTTACAGATATTATATTTACATTGATTTGCGTTTTAGGTCATTATGAAGTTCGCATCATATGGAAAAGTTTGTTTTACCGTTTAATTAACATTCAAACTCGACTTAGAGTTTCTTCTTAAAAAGATAATAGGTAGTTTTTGCTACCGCAATATTTTGTGTGCAGGTCTCTAGATTTTTGCGTTTTAAAAATCACGCTAATAGCATAAAATTCTCTAAGGTATTTATGACGTCCTTACATGTAATCACCTTGCTTCATCGCTTAAAACTGATAATATGTTTTACAAGAAATGGCGAACAGGAGTTTTGAAAATTGACGCGAAGTTATTCTGACTAATACGGACATCATCTGATTATAGCATAAAATATTTGGTAACCTCATTATTTTTTTTAAATATCTTTAAAAATTTTTTTAATTTCTTGGAAGAATAAGTTATCTAGCATTCATTCAACATGTTGAATTTGCCAGACAAAGCAACTTTTGTTTCTCATTATTTTAAAGCAAAAAATCAGCGAAGTCAAATTGTTTCTTAAATTAATAAACAAAAAATTTCCCAGATGCGAACTTGATTGGAGACGCTGTATATTGTGATTGGTGTACATTAAGTTATAAAAAATTCAAGTGAAACATTTACAGGTTTATAGTATATATTTGAGCCAAAATAAATTCCTAGTTTTGCTAAATGATATTTTCAATATGACCTCAATCAATGTAGCTAAAGTAGAGTGTGAATGGTAATGGAGCTTGCTCTATGAAGTAATGTACAGGCGTTCGGGGACACGTGTATTACTTTATACATACATCATATTTTACTAATCTGTAATTAAAAAATGTTTGTTATACAGGCTGGTGTAATGGATCGTGACGGTCTCTGAAACGTCATTTGTCACTGTACGGGTATCAACGGAATGTTGGGGTAGCTGTGCAGCTTAAAGCGTTTGGTATTTCACACGGTTTTATTATAGTAGCCATAAATTGTGAATAGAGAAGAAACCCGTTACCTGTCTTATAGCATATGATGGGTCAGAGACGATACCAGACACTTAACGACAATTTCGGCGTGAATATATATCCCACTCGTTCGCAAGGCATGAACTAGCAAAAATGTACTCGTGTATTCAAATTTTGCACGACGATCTTGAAATGTGAAGTACTGCAGCTTGTCTCACGTCAAGGCATCCTTTGCACTTTCAGTGTTATGAAACCTTTGGGGAATTTCAAAATTGTCTCGCGAAGAAATTCGACTATGTCGTTAATGTTATCTGTTATCGACTCCGATCGATAGTGTGTCGTGATATAAAAACTGGTTTTTAAATCTAAGCTACTAAAACCAAGTACAAAAAATACCGAACACTTTAAGCTGCAGAGCTTTCTCATCATGATACTCATAGTAGCTTTTCGAATACCGTCACAATGCATTGCGCCATCCTGTATATTTCTTTTGTTTTCGTCATGAAATTAATTTGAAAATGAAAGCACAGACGCTACTCTTGTTGCAGTACCTAGTAAAAGCCTGATAGGCGAAAAGTTTTTTGAAATAACATAGAGAGAAACAGAAATTAATACTATCAATAATGTAAACAATGCTTGCTTATACACATATATTTGTCAACAGGTGCCGTTTAATAGTCCATTTACTCAGGCAACATTTTATGAGATAGTAAGAGGGTACATTTTCTGAAACAGTTGATTTTTTATGTAAAAATTAATCATCTTATTTTTATGATAAAGATAGTAGGTAACACAGTGATAACATGCACGGGGATAAATAACTGTCTGTTTTGAAATGTTTAATGCTCAGAGTGCTTACTTATTAAATCACAATTTTGTTATTTTAGCTAAAAAGTTTGAGGATTTTGGTAACCACAAATTTACCCAAAGAGTAAATTTAAAATGTAAATTATAGGTTACAATATTTTCTATACTACTTCAATACTCCATAACAGTATCAGGTTCATTTAAAATATATCGCTTGAGTTTTAACTCTTTGGCAACATTGTGTTTAACACCACTTATTAGTTTGAAGCAATAAAAATAGTTTGTAAAAATTAACAGTTTTGCAATTGGATTACTTAAACGTAGATTAGTAGAGGGTTTCTATGCAGCTGTATACATATTAAAATTATTTAAAATTTTAAGTACACATTTGGTATTTTTCTAAATTGGGATGTTCACAAGAGTTGTATCATAATTTAATATTAATATCATTCATAATATTTAAGGTTTTTAAGTATTTAAAACGAACATTATAAATTATAAAACTATCAAGTACTTATGGTAACTTGTTAATTTAATTAGTTAGCAAAAACATTTTGAGCAACAATCTCTTACGCAATAAAACATTTTAATAAACAGAACTTAACAATGCAAACTGGCCAATATTTTATTGTATTTTCTTTTATTAATGTAATATTCTCCAAAAACATATTTGGATTAACAAAAAAAGAAAATTCCCATTCCAATAACAGGAAAATATACGAAATAAAATGCGCAGTATTTGTAAGATGGAAGAGGGATTATTGATTTTTTATGCTGATATACCTTGATTACCTTTTAATCGTCTTTTGGCAGAATATTTGGCTAAAAATAAATAAATTTAAAGTAAATATTAATTCAAAAGAACTTAATTGCCAACAAAATTTAAAAATCTGATTTCTACTTAAAGGGGTCCATAGTGTAACGATATACCAATGAGTCTGTGAAAAAGCAATTCGGCCTAGTAAAAAAAGAGGTAAAGGGTCGATTTACTTTCGCATTTTTCACCTTGAAGTTGGTTCTGTTTGTTTGATTGATGTCGTTAACCTATTTTAAAAGCTTTGGTAACACACACCCAAGCAACTCCCAAACTTATTGGGATCTAAACTCAAACCTGGCAGACATATCTACTGGTAACGTTGTTATGATAATTCTAATTAAAATTTGTATGCACATGTTGTCTTAACTCGACTGCAACTTCCTAAATTCCGCGGCCACACGTTACTACAGAGGGGCTTAAGAACCTTCAAAATACTTATCCTCACCAACCATTTTACCAAAAATAAATAAAACAGTAGCAAGAAAGGCGTTCACTTTTTATTTACCTACCTTGGAAGAACTAATAGTATTTATGGTTTTGTTGTATATTGCTTTATTTTTCAATTCAATTCGATTAATCAAGTAAGTATGTGAACTTTAATTACTATGGAGTGAACTTGGAATGTTAGAAACCAAAAGCAAAATCTACCACCCACAAAAAATAAGATTGCGCGTACATTTTCTGGAAAAATAACAAAATTTTGACCAGTTTTTATAAGTGGCTCTTAAATTACATATTTAATTGGTGTTTTGTTGGGGTAGGTAATATTTTCAACGTGCTCAAGTTTGTGTTTTTATTTACATCGTGAGAACCTTGACATATTTGAAGTGCACAACGCCTAAAAAATGTAATTATAAAAATGTAGCAATTTAAGATACACTGTGCAAGTCGAAATGTTATTTAAAGCCTCTATAGAGTGTTTTTAAATATCGTTGACATAATTTTCAAATAAAAATTTGACAAAAATGTATTTATTAAATTTTGATTGACTTTAAATGGATTTTGTGCGGTTTGATTGATTTGTAATTGAATTTATTTATTCATGTTCTTAAGCAAGTAGCGCCATTTAATAACTGCTATTTAAATCACGTATAATTTTAACTGCAGGGGCCTTAATACTGGCAGACGGATTTATTGCACTTCGAAAGAAACCTCAATTTATTTTAAATATTAATGGATTTATTCCCTTTTGATTGAATTACCTATATTTAGGACTAGATTTAAAAAAAAATTATTACATTTTGACTGAATCTGATGTCACTATTGGATTTATTTCATATCTTAAATAGGTTTACCAACTCAAAGTAAAAAAAGTTAAAAATGGATTTATTGCGTCTTGTTTGATCGCTCCTCAATTTTACAGCAAGATTCTGTGCCTTTGAAAATAGGTATGAGAAAAAATATAAATATAATTAGAACTGTAAACTAAATATAATTAGCTATAGAGACTTTAAACACACGAATTCTAAATGAGGGGCAAACATATTTAGAATGATATAAAATGCACCACTTAATATAACATGTAATATAGTCTAAAATGTTATTAAAAAGTAATTTTTCCTATATTGACTAGACTGTTCATAAAAATAAGTGCGTAACATTTTTATAAATTACCACGTCTGGTGGTATTTGCATCACTTCACATTTACAGCTATTGTTACAAAAAATAAATATAATAAATAATATATTAAGCAATTAAGCTTAAAACTTAATTCTTCAAGACCTAACATATAAATTAACAATCCAAGTTGTGATATGGGCTTTTTGATTTAGTTCAATAAAGATACTTCACTTGCTTCATTGCTAATTCTGGTCGTGAAATAGCAAAAACAAAGTGTAGTATAGCTTAGAATATTTTCTTAGAGATTTTTAAAATGAGTATTTTTCTTCAGATTGGTCTCTTATAAAAAATAATATTTTGCAAAATTAATAAGAACATGGAAGTATGTATGTCAAAGTGACTAGGAATCTACAAAACAAAAATTACAAAGATGGCCCTAACTAGACTAGTAATAAGGTTGGTCACATACTGCATGATGTACTTACAACTGCATGCTATAAAAAGTATGATAAAAAAATCTATTTTTGGGATATAAATATATAGAGCCTTTACCACAAATAGAAACGGAGTTTTAATTGAAGTTTTGGATCTTGGCTGCAAAAGCAATTCTAGCACCTATTCCTGACAGCATCTTTATTATAAATTAAAGTGAGGTAGTTTGCTGTCGGGCAAACCTCGATGTTGTAAAGGTTTGGGACACCGTGTGTAAAAATAACTATTTTTTTCTCAGTATGAATTGTGATATTTTACTAAGCCTAAAATATAAAGAATGTTTTTTTATGTCTATCTGTGGTAGACAGTTCCATTCCGTATGAGAATATAAAAATATATTTTTTGTTTATAAAACTAAATTATTTTATTTGAAAAAGAAATTGCAGCACAGCAATGAAAGTAAAAGGTATAGGATTAATTTTAAAAAATATTCTAACATTTTGTATTGCAACTAAAATTACTAATAATGAAAAGTGCAAAGCTGGACGTAACCGCAAAAATTATTAGTTATTGGCTGCATCTTTATTGAACTATTTCTGTGCATAAGATCAACATACAATTTTCAACCCTTCTCTAACGGCAGGTCACAGAATATCAGTTTCGTATACTTTCTTCTGACCTTCCTGATTAGGGGGATTTTCTTTAGTTTCGCTATTTGGATTTTCTTCTGTGTTAGTACTAGTTTCATTAGATGTTGGAGCGGGATTGGGGTTATTAGTGTTAGTTAGCGTAATTTTATTTGCTGAATTAACGTTAGTATTAGGAATATTAGTTAATGAACCGGTAATTTGGGAAGTTGCAAGTTGAAGACCCATTTTCTGAAGAAGGTTTGATTCACTGCCAGTTTTCTTTAAAAGTTGATCAGGGGCTGGAGGAATTATAGCTAATGCATTAGTTCCCCGCTGAAGTTGTTGAAGTCTAGCGTATTGCTCTTGAAGAGCCTTTTGCTTTTTGAGTAGTTCTTGGTGTCTCTGTTCTAGTTCTTCTTTTCTAGTTTTCGAGGACTTGCCATCCTGCGAGTTAACGCTTTCACAACTGCTGGAATTGCTAGCGGATATGACGTCACTATCGCTATTAGGAATTTGAAGACTTGAACCTACGTTCCTAGGCAATGTCTGTGATTTGCTGGTGTCTCTAATGCTAGATCTGTTGGCAACATTTCTTCTAAGGGTCTGTAAACCCAAATTTTGTGTTGCTTGCTCGAACTGCGACATGGGCTTATCCATGTTCTGAACGTTTTGAATATGTTGTAGTCCTGTAGCGGCCGATCTTGGGGGTAAACTAGGGGACGTAGGGGAGGCGAGAGGGGACTTCGAACTAGTTCTAGGCGGCGGAGGGGGTGGGACTCTTTTCCCCGAGACTAGATGTTGAAGTAACTCGGTGTTTCTTTCTGGAATAGGTGGTTTACTGGCAGTTTTACTCACTTGCAATGGTTGTATTGGTGGACTATTATCTGTATCTGATCCACTTGGGTACGAATGCAAGCGTCTAAGACTACCTGTAGCCGTGCTTACTGTTAAGTTGTTACTTGGCAGAAAAGAGGCTGAATCCATGCTGCCCTTTCTGCCTATCTCACCCATTTGGGGCGCTCGATTAGGAATAATACCTTTGACAGGGATTGCAGGGGGCTCTGAGCTCTCCGAAGATGAGCGGGTTCCGGGATGGGGTTTGGAAAAAGTTTGTAACTCATCTAGCAGAGCGTCGAGCGCGTTCTCCGGACGCTGGGAACCGTCTGAGGAGGAACTGTGGCATTCTCCCCCGAGGATGAGCGACCCCATGCGTGGAGCGGCAGGGGGCTAGAAAAAAGAAAAATAAATTTGTACAAAAATTGATAACATTAATTATTTTAATAAGTATTATAATTGCGAAATATAGAAAACAGTGAACTGGTGTACCAAATTTTTAAATATAATTACGAGGAAAATAGCGTTCGTAAAATAGACTATGTTTCTTTTAAGTTTTGGTAAAAAATTTCAGTCATGAATGAATACCATTTCAGTTTAAATTGTTTTTCTAATAAGTATATGTAATCGATTTCAGAGGGTACCCTCAAAAAATGTGCATTTAAGAAACAAAATTTGTGTAAGTATAACTACATATTCGGTGACCAACACACTGAATATAACATGTCGTAAGAGCAGATCTCTGGGTTTAAAGCCCAAATTTGCTGTTTGATCTTTTAATACTCTAACATCCTGTTGCTTAAAACTTTTAATCAAGTAATAAATTTAATTGTCATTTAGAGTCATCTTTGACAATGATATTAAAATGAGTGCTGTGACATTATAAGTGCCCTATTAGTTTAATTCTTAATTGAATTGTTTGTATAACTTGAGATAAAACAAGTTAGTTTGTATTAAGCATACGAGTCATTCTTTTACAAATCGTACGCCTAAAAATCTTTCCAATTGGTTGGAATTTTTTTTTACAAATATTAGACATAAAATTAGCACGTGTATCGGGATTTAAAAAAAATATATTTCTTCCGAGTTATGTTATTTAAGAATTTTAATAGGTTGTGCGTTTCTGTCGCATTGCAAATCCATTTTCTCCGGTTCTAATCATCGGATTGATATGCCCCACCGTTGTATTTATTGTTGTATTAGCTTTCTAATTGCATGCTACAAAGAATTTTATAACATTATTTAATGAGCATTAATAACAAATTAATTGTTTAAATATTTTTTCATGCTCACACCCACAGCGTATAAAATCGCAAAAAATATTATATGCGTTGTGTTTTACTCTAATCGATCAAAAAATAAAAGTGGAGTCTCTATTAGGTAGTAGATATTTATTAATTTCGAGCGCGTGTTACGCGCCGAACGCTATAAGCAGCATGTGAGCCCTGAGCTGCATGTTGCGCACGATGAACAGTTTCAGCAGTCTTGCACTCGTTTGCTTCTAAACGTTATAGATTCTTGTCCAGCAACTGTTTCGAATGCGAATAAGAAATAAAAAATAATGATTATCGTAATTGCTTTGCTTGTGTGAGCAACCTCGAACTCATTCAGAATCGAACGCTTTTTTCAGTCTTATAATCTATATTGTCATTTTTTATACTGCATGGACAAAAAACAGCAAAAATTGCGAAAATAGTTGTAAACGCCTGATTTTTTTTTTATCTAAGACATCCCACGTAGACTTCAAGCCTAAGTACTAACGTACCGTGGGTGTCTGAAGAGAAGGGGAATGTAGTCTATTGACACGGGATTTGAAGGATTGGAGGTTCGGACGGGAAGGGAAAACATCTGCAGGCAATTTGTTCCATAATCTGGAGACCCTAGGTATGAATGAGCAAGAAAAGTGGTCTGTTCTAGGCTTTTGTAGCTGGACAGTAAGGGATGCATACGTAAAGGCATCTGGCATGACATTGCATCTAACATGACATGTGGCATGATTTACTCTATTACGTAGAAAAAATGCTGTAAGTTTGGTAAAAATTTCTTTAAAAATGGCGAATATTACAAAACGTACAGCATTTTTTTCTCATTTTAAAGTACATCGTGCTACTGAGATGCCCTTATCGAACATTTACCGAAGTGAATGATAATTTTTGTTTTTAATTTTTCTCTGTGTAATCGAAAAATAAGAAACGGAATCATCTAAAACTTTATAGTAAAATTTCATTTTTCCCTAAAAACTTCTTTTTAAATTGTCAGTAAATTGAAGCACTATTAAGTATTTATAATTTTTATTCTATTAACGTTTTTATTTACAATAAATACTGTTGCAACCCCAATATTAAAGGAATTTGGAGTAAAAAAAAGGAATGAACATGAATATAATTTTATATTTATAATAAAATGTATATAATTATATTAATTCATTTCAAATTTTATATATTAATGAAACTAAAATCGGAGCAATAAACTACTAATGATTTAAAAAATGAGGACTGATGAGCAATACAAAAAAAAAAAAATTAATTTTTGATAATGTAACAGATAAAATGTGGAGAAAGTCGTGCGGTTACTCTTGCGGCTTGTTTGATTGGAGATTATCCTTGTTTTTGTCTTTTAATAATAATTTGACCAGTGGAAGGCGGCACGTGTTGCAAATTTTTTGTCAAGCGACTCGGTATCTATATAAATATTTAATGCCGATACATGCTGCTTTGCATAGGCGTAGTTAAGGGGGTCTTGGGATTGCTTTGCACCCTTAAAACTCTAATAAGCACCCCCAAAATTTACAACCCTCCACCCTATTAGGTGCAGTTAAAGGGAAGCTGGGGGTGCTTAGCACCCCCAAAACGCTAATTAGCACCTCCAAAAAAAAATTTTTGGCCGTATACTAAATAGGGTATAGGGCTTAAGTACTCCTGAATTTGGCTGCCTAACTACGCCTATGCTGTTTTGAAATTTTCCTGTATTTAGGATTGTCGGATAAGGAATCAATTCGAAGGGGTTAAAACATCTATTCGTTCGAATATTTGATCATTTTAGTGATTTTAATGATTTGGGCATTTTTTATTACAAAACTATACACTTTTAACTTCATTTAGATGTGGAACATCACGAAAAAAAGCGCTGCCTGCGTTTACAATTTATTCAAGACTGCTAAAACTGTACAAGGTGCGCGACATGCGGCGCACAGCGCGCAGTTCATAGCGTTCGGAGCGCGACACGCGCCCGAAATTAGTAAATATCTTTGGACCTAATAGAGACTCCCCTTTAATTTTTTGTTGGATTATTAGAGTAAAACACAACGCATAGAATGGTATTTTTTGCGATTTTTTAAGCTATGGGAGCGAGCATGAAAAACATATAACAATTATTAAATAATTTTCCAAAATTATTTTTAGCATGGAATCAGAAAGGCACAACAATAAATAAAACGGCGAGAGAACGGTATCCATCCGATGATTGGGTTTGCTTGGGCAGAGATAATGAATTTAGAATGTGACAGAAACAAACTATTAAAATTTATAAATAATATAAATCGGAAAATAAATTTTAAAAAAGAGATTCCCGATACACGTGTCGACTCAAATAATGAAAAGATGGTAAAAAAAAATTGGGGAGATTTTAAAAATTGCAAAATTTTGTTAGCCCAAATCCCTGTAATCTCTGATTTTTAAAAGATTGACTCATATATAGACGAGAAATTTGTTAATACGAATAACACTGCTTGGATGAATTTATGCTTTTAAACATTTCTGTTTTTCGTTAAATTTTAAACATTTTGATTTGAAAGAATTTTTTTAGCATCTTCGACTGAAAGAAGTATTCCCGGGCCGGTATGCGTAATGAAAAACCTTTGTAATAGTATTGATGAAAAGGTAATTTTTTTGAGAATATTATGGCCCTCTTAGATATTCATCTGCCGTTAAAAACTTCCAGGTTTTACAAACAAAATGAGCCGTGGATAACTGATACAATACGCGATATGATTCGGACGCGAAATAAGGCTTTAACTAGTTTTAAAAAATCGAAATCACAGGCTCACTGACATCACTATAAGAGCGTGCGCAACCTAGTCACACTATCAATACGTAGGGAAAAAAGGCATGTTTCGATTCCAGGTTACAAACCCCTTCAAAAGCATGTCAAGACTTAAAAAAATTTCGTTTTCTAAACGTGAATAAAAAAGTAGATATTCCGTGTAATCTTAAAAAAACAGAGGATTTTAATTAATTCTTTACAGTTAACCCGTCCAACACTCTTGACAATACCAATCTCATTATAGTACCTATAATAATGAGATTAATGACATAGTTTTTCCACTATAATGAGTTTCCTGGAGGTGTCTGAGGTTGATTTTTTTTAAAAATATTATTGTGTATTAAATCTAAAGCTGAAGGAATCGACGGTATCAGCAGTCACATTTTAAAATTAGGGTGCCTATATTTATTGCCATATATTACTCATATCATTAACCTTTTTATTCGCAACTTAGATTTTCCAAAAATTGGAAAAAAGCCTTAGTGACACTACTCCCTAAAATCCCATCGCCACAGGATTTTAAAGACCTCCGGCCTATCAGTGTTCTGCTCTGTGTTGCGAAGGCTTTGGAGACGATAATTAATGCACAGCTAACTGACCTCACTGAGAAAACTAACATTCGGCCGGAAACTCTAATCAGGATTCTGAGAGCATCGTGGATACTTCACTGCATTTGCTAATGTTACTGACGAAATTTTTTAAGCCACTGGAACCGGAAAAATTATAGTTTTAGCATTGTTAGACTTCTCCAAGGCCTTCGACACCATAAACCACGAGGTACTCGTAGCCATTTACATTATAAGTCTTTCCGACAGTGCAGGTTTTTCTTCCAAAATATTTGTCAGGTAGATCACGGTCCGTTCGTGTCAACAGTGTAGTATCAGCTCCGATTATAATACGTAATGGTGTACCCCAAGGTTCCACTTTATCTCCCCTCCTATATGCTATATATACGTCGTTTCTTCCAAACTCACTGAAAAAGTGCTCAGCTCAGTACTATGCTGACGACACGCTGGTTTATACGTCCTTTAATAAATCTGATTCTATTGAGAGTTGTAAAACTATAAGCAAAGGATTGAATTCCCTAAATAAACTGTCATTGGACTCATACTTAATCCTAAAAAGTGCTGGGTAATGGTGTTTGACCGAAAATCAGAAGTGGACTTGGTCAAGAACGAAACTAAAATTGACATTGATAATGCGGCCCTATCAGTGAGGGACAATGCGCGCAATCTGGGGGTGATTTTTGATAGTAGTTTAAGGTTTAGTGCTCATGTGTCGCGCTGGTATGTGGGGCTCTTGTGCTCTCGGTTTTCAACCATGGCGACGTTATTTACGGTAGTTGCATAAGTGATATCGATAAGCGACGAATTCAACTTGTGCAAAATTTCTGCTTAAGGCTTATTTACGGGATAAGAAAATATCAACACATTTCCCATAAGTTGACCGAGTCAAATTGGTTGGGTATGTCGGAGCGAAGGGTGTTGCATCAGGCATGTTTTTTTTTTATTAGATTGTACAGCTGACATGTCCTTCATGCTTGTACAATCGTATTGTCCTTAGAACGCATGTACTACATACTCTCAATATTAGATTTTGAGGGGGAGTGACACCACCATATCAACGAACCGCGGTTTTTGAGGGCAGTTTCTCATACAACATTGCTAAATTCTGCAATTCTCCCCCGGGGCGAGTAAAACGTCGCTCACACTCTGCTTTCAAGACTTACTTTGCCAAATATAACGACATACGACAATAAAACTAACCTACTACTTTGTTTTGTATGTGTTTTTATTTTTTTTTAGATCTCTTTTACTTTTTCCTGCAGCATTTGAGCCGCCATTATATCACACAACTATTCAAACATGTGTAATATAGGTTGAGTATGATCAGGGAGGTATCCTAGAATGCCTCGCCTGAACTCCGTCCTTTTCTAAATACATAATTTTAGTCTGTTCAAATACATGTAGGTATTAAATTTTTGAAAATCAGAAAAAAGGCATTTATCATTATTATTATACACCAGGCGCGGCCCGTGAGTTTTTTTACAGGTGGGTCAAAATTTTATGGGCAAGTAGTGATATCAACGCAACAAGCAAAATACACTTTTTTAATTAAGGGAGGTTTTCTAATAATGTGCCTAGTTTTGCCAAGAAATTATTTACCTACAAATAAACACCGCCAAAATCATAGAATAGGTACTGCAGAATATTGAACATTACTACTCTTGATGTTTATGACTTTCAGTATCACTCTTCTGTTTATGGCTTTTTTCTATGTGTTTTAATACTCTAAGTTAGTAGATTTTAGCGGTTTTCGTTGTGATAAGTTTAGCTTCTCCTCAATAGGTGTCGCGCCTTGTACTAAAATCCCAGAATATAAATAGAAAAAAATTCTGAGCTAAAAGTACCTATGACTATTCGTAAAATAAAATTAGGAACGCTGCCGAAACTCCGTTTTCTTTAATACCTACATACGATGCTGGCGACTAGACATAGTAATACGATATTTGTCTACGCACGTGCAGGATGTAAGCTGTAGTAAATATGAGATTGCCAACAATTTTAAAAATATTTTATCGAGGAAGAACTTGTTGCCAATACACCTTTTAGAGCCGATCTAATTTTTTAAATAACAAAAAATTAAAAAAAAAGTTCTTGCCCCTACACAGGTGCGAACCCGCGAGCGTCGGATTACCTCGCTGCGGTTATATCCCTTGAGCTACGCTAGCTATGTAACAAAATCGGTCCGATACCGTTAAATTCGATGGCTAGCGCTGGCCTGACAGAAATCGTATTTATAATTTTTTATGTTTAACCACTAATTAAAATTGTTATTACAATGCGCATATTAGGTACCTAATTAGTTTTTCTTTTTCCGAACCAAATGTTTTGAAATAATATATTTTAGGGGGCGGTTTGAGAGTATTTCCATAGTGGGAGTGGCCAGATATTATTGGTGGGCCGTCGACCAATTGTGTCTCTTTTTAACTTCCTAAAGCGCGTATGTCTGTTTCTCTCTTGCTTTTAATGAATTTACATCGTCCAAATAAACCTATAAGATCAATTTACAATATGACCCAGCCCGGAACAAGCTTGGATATCCTTTGACGATTGCTGGCTTGACTTTATTCATTCTTGGGGAGTTTTAGCATGGAACTTTGAAACAAAAGATTCTTTTTTGGTTTTAAAAAATTAAAAAATAAATTATTAGGTAGATCACTGAAAATTTTAGGTGGGTCATTGACCAAATGACCTTATGGACGGGCCGCGCCTGTTATACACCTTTTTTTCTTCTTCTAAAACCGACACCATTTTGTCTTATAAAATCCTGCTTTGTTGTTATTATTAATATACACCTTTTTTTCTTGCTCTAAAACCGACATGATGTTATAAATAACAAACCTGCGAAAAACTGCAGTTTATTTATGGCTGACATTGATGGGGCATTGCTGATACTGCTCACCCTGTTGGCTTTGCCCGTAACATATTAGTAACACTAACAGAGGAATGCTGGAATACTCGAAATATTAAATAAACATTTAAGGGCAATTTTTTATAATTTTCCTTCATTTAGTAACTGCAGCCAGTATGAGTTATCGTTTGTTTGTATTTTGTTACCGTAAATATTAATTAGCTTTATCGATTTCTGATTTGCGGAATAAGCCACGCGCTCAAATATCTTTCCCAATGTCCTGCTCTATAATGTCGTTTCCGCAAATATCGCTACGCTGAAATGTCCTGCGCTAGAAGATCCCGCACTGAACCGTGGCGAAGCCGTAATGCATAGGAGATGGTTATTTCGCATTTAACTTTCAGCTCAAAAATAGACATCCTAAAAATTTGTTGACGCAACCGCGACCGTACCCTCCTGATATTGAAAATTGTTACTTTTTTTGTTAACAAACCTTAACTACA
This sequence comes from Philopedon plagiatum, assembly GCA_963971165.1. NCBI lineage: Eukaryota > Metazoa > Arthropoda > Insecta > Coleoptera > Curculionidae > Philopedon > Philopedon plagiatum. The sequence goes on from OZ020189.1 coordinate 49,978,932, forward strand.
ATCATCGAAAAATATCACCGTCAACAAAATGACGAATGTTGTAAGGGACTTTTACTCACTTTTGAAAGCTTTGTATCTTAACAAATTATTTTCTATCAAATCAAATGTGTATTAACAAACAAAAAAGGAAGAAAGTCATTTTTTGAATCTGAAGAGGTCTGACGTTATTTGTCTTCTGGAGATATACTTACTATTTTTTTTTCGTCTAAAGTGGATAATATTATTTATTTTACTTGTATGAAAGAATTTTTTTTAAAGTACATACACCAACTAGTTTAGATCCTGGATACTTTTTTAACTCATGTTAAGGTATTAAAATACAAAGCTAAAGATTTTTTTAAGCTAATACACTGAAACTTATTATTATAGATAGACAATCATGTAGTTTAAAACAAAATTCTGTTTTAGCACATCAGTTCATAGTTTCTATATTTGAAGTATATGACTTCTTCTTGTATTAACTTAATATATGATCTCCAAGCAGGCAACAGCGATGATGTCTACGTACTGAAACAAATTGTTTTCTGTAATGTGTTCCACAATAAATTAAGTTTATAGGTACCTATTCAAATTGCTTTTTTCCTTGAGGAACACATTTGGAATAAAAATGATAATAAAGCATACAGTTATAAATGACGAATAAAAAATTACAACAGAAATTGCTAAGAAGCATAAGGTTTCAATAATGTTTGAAAATTATTATTATATTCAGGCTGTCAGATAAGAAGCAGAAACATATATATATATATATATATATATATATATATATATATATATATATATATATATATATATATATATATATATATATATATATATATAGGTCGCGAGACTCCCACATCCAAGCTACCATGGGAGATCCGATAAGGATCCCTATGACATTTCTCAGAGAGCAATCTCAAGAACTTCTACCTTTCAAAACTTTCAGTTTGTCTTTTATAGGCAAGAACTGTGGAATTATATGGGAGCAGAAATGCTCATGCTACTGTAAGGCCTCTGATGAGTCGATGTGGTGTCTTTTAACAACTTAGACACCGAGGAAGACGAAACAGTAGTTCTCCAGATAATTCCAAACATACTTAACTATATATATATGTATATATATATATATATATATATATATATATATATATATATATATATATATATAATGAAATAAGGAAATAACGACAGGAAAATTTTAGAAAAGTGAAGAAAATAACGGGGAAAAACTGTCTGTAAGGTAGTGCTCGACACGTGTTTCGTGATTATTAGCACTCATCAGTCGCACATAACCAAGTTATTGGATGGGGAACTTGGAAGTTGAAAAACACAAAGAGTTCACAGACCAGGGACCTGCTAGCCCATTTGTGATTTTCATTGTCAGGTGACCCAGAGATTTCTGGGCAACAACCCAACACGACCACGGAGGCTGCAATAGCCCCTGCGCGAAAACCCTTACCCCAAGGAATATAATGAAATAAGGAAATAACGACAGGAAAATTTTAGAAAAGTGAAGAAAATAACGGGGAAAAACTGTCTGTAAGGTAGTGCTCGACACGTGTTTCGTGCTTGGTAGCACTCATCAGTATATATATATATATATATATATATATATATATATATATATATATATATATATATATATATATATATATATATATATATATATATATATACATATATATATATATATATTAAGTTTTGATCAGATGCGTATGAGAAATTTATCTATCATTCAAAAATATTTTCAAAGATGCAACGTTGTCTATTATACTACCAACTGACTGCAACTTCCGAGTTGTTAACGTAGAAAACTATATTTTTAAACACTTGGATTCAACCAACAATTTTTCTACATATTTTGTATGAGGCACTGTAAGACTAAACTCAATAGTTTTCGAGATATTGGCATCTGAAAATTACATTTTTTGTAATTTGACAACCTTTGATGGTGCATCTTAGAGAAATTAGAGAAAAGCGACTTACATGTCCCTTGATTTCCACCTTTTACTGAAAATCCTTAACTTCTATTTTCAGGAGGTAAAAAAATGAAAACCGGAAGTTGAAATTTTTGAATAAAGAATACAAAAATAAGACAGGGAAATGTTAGCCTGTTTTCTCTGAGATGCGCCATTAATAAACTACGGGCTGACCAATTGCAAGAAATATACAATTTTTTACTTTTTCAAATATTAATATGTCAAAACTATTAAGGGTAGAAATACCTTGCCGCACAAAATAAATTTGGAATTTTGGGTAGAATTTAAAAATTCAATAAAATACAGAGTGTTTCACTTAAAAGTGGGAAGTTAGGTTTCTGTTAGTTAGCGCTATGTGACGCTGTTGCATCTTTAAACATATTTTTAAAGTTTAGATTACAATCACCTACGCCTCTGACCAATATTTCAAAGAAGTACATGTAGTTCCTGAGATTTTCTAATAGGCGACTCACCTTAACCAACCCTGTATACTGTGTATTGAACATTAATTTACTGAAATCTTGCATATTGATTTAGCGTCGATATATATCGATGTGTTTATCAAAAGTAACTAAAAATAATTTAAAAAATATTTGAATTTAAAAATAAGTTTTAGCTGATAATGAAGCGCACGTTCTAATAATGGTTAGTAGTGCAGATTAGAATACCTAATGTAGAAAAAGTATTAGCGTCGTGACTGTTAACTTTCCTCTTTGATCGTCGACAACAACTGGGTATCCTTCGAAGTGGAACTTTTCCTTTACATCTAATTCCTTTGAATGAACCAAAATGGCCGAAAATAATGTTATCTTGGACATCGAACCCATTTAAAAGTTTCTAGTAATTAAGATTCCCATATCACTGCCTTTAAATATTAACTATGGCGAAATTTTTTATAAATTCATTAAAAAAAGTATATTTATGAAACAACTAAGCAGTACCGTAGCTAGTGTGTGGCAAAGGTGGCATATGCCACAGGCGTAAGAAATCCGAGGCGCCAAATTTTGCCTCCGGCACATCTTCTCATCTAGGGTAAGGCGCTAAGATAAAATTTGCCGTAGGCGCCAGTAAGTCTAGCTACGGCACTGCAATTAAGTACTTGCAATAATTACTGTTAAGGAAACCTAAGCAAATTCAGTTGAATATGAAAGTAAGCATTTCAGAAATAGATCAATAAAAGGACACTAAAATATCAGAAAGACTACCGTTTAAAAAAAAGGAATTTGAAAATGCGTATCATGGTTGAGACTATTGTAAAGGAATATGCGTTGATTAAAAGCAAATATGTACATTGTGGGAGAAATTTCTAAAATTGCCGATTGATCTGTAAGAAGATATTTTTATTTATTTTAAAGCAGGTAGTACTATAATGTGGACAATACATTTGCATACATAAGCAAAAATTTTACTTCTCTTATTTTTACTTTTTATATTAATATATTTTTATTTGACAGTATAAGAGCGTCGTCCTGGTTTATTCTCAACATTATTGAAACCACAAATATAAAAATAAATAAAAGGGTTACCTTGTAAACAAAATATTAATGTGCATACAAACACCAACTACTCGTAAGGTAATTCCAATAACTGCAACAACTAAAAAGATGACAAAAACACACACAAAAATAAAAAAATACTAATAATGCATCAATAAATGAGCTTACTCATTACCAAATTTAATTAAGTTTATTTTAACAGATTTTCATTAAGCAATTCTAATCTAAAAAATAAACATTTTTTATTGGTCTTTAAGGAGGGTGTTACTAGTAGTATCAGAGACTATAAAGAATATAGACAAATTCTCGAATACACCGAAATGGGACCGAAAGCGGGTCTCCCTTGAAACATTTGGGTGGGTTTACTGGATTATGGTTTAGGAATTTGTTTGTTCACCATTATACAGGGTGTCTGGAAAAAGTCTGTACAAAATGTTACCACGTATTCGTGAGACTAAAATAAGACGATTTAACCCAACTTACCTATGTCCAAAAGTGTTTAGTTAGGGAGATACAGAGCCCCAAAGTGGTACTTAACGATTTACTTTTTGGCTCTAACTTTTGAACCGACTTGTATAATTTAATGAAATTTTAATATTTTATGTTGGCCATAAAGACTCATAAAACCATACTACAGTAGATGTTTGACATCGTCAGGGAAGTCAGGAACGGACTTGCCACCACACTCGTTGGGCCTAATTTTTGACAGGTATCATTTTACAGAGCTCAAAACTGATTTTTTAAATACTTTGGTCATTCCTCTTTGAAAAAGGTACTCTACATTTGTTTCAGTAAAATTAGCCGTTTTCGAAAAAATTAAGGTTTTGTATATCACGTTATTGACATAATACCACAGCTTACCATGTGTTATGGTAAGCTGTGATAATACTACAATACTACAATAAAACACCAGTCGTTTTTATTTCGTTAACAATGTGTTATTGACAGGTAAAAGTTAAATCATAAAAAGTACTTAAAACTGAATCTTTTTGATATTTCAGAAATCGCTTAAACAGAAAAATGTTAAAAATGTGAAAGCTCTCCTTCTTCTTGTTTACTTGAGCAGATTATCGAAGTGGGCGCCCTGTACCTCTATACAGTTTCTTATCCGACGGATGTTTTGTTGTTGTACTTGAAACAACATTCCAGGATTGTCTCGAATTTCGTTGCAATGGTGTGTTATTCTTTCTATCAGGTTTCCCTGGTGTGAACTGGCGTTGAATATACAAGCTTTTTTAAATTTCCCCACAAGAAGAAATCTAAAGGAGTCATTTCGGGCGACCTCGGTGGCCATACAATAGGCCCACCCCGACCTATCCATCTATCACCAAAAGTATTTGATATGTGCTGACGAACTAAATTGCTAAAATGGGGCAGTGCACCGTCGTGCATAAAACACATCTGGTTTCTAATTTCTAAGGGCACATTTTCTAATAAACCGTTTAAGTTTTGTTGCAAGAATTGCAAATAGATGGCACCATTTAATCTGTCTTCAATAAAGAACGGTCCAATGAGATAATTCCCAATAATCCCCGCCCACACGTTAACCATAAATCTTTGTTGATGCTTTGTCTGTTCTATTGCATGGGGATTTTCTTCATGCCAGATATGCAAATTATGGCAATTTATTACACCGTCTCGGGTGAAACCGGCTTCGTCCGTGAACAAAACAATACTAGCAAAATTTGGATCTGGCCTAAATCTTTGAGAAAACCAATTTGCGTAATTGACTCTTGCAGGATAATCAGCGGGAGACATGGCATGTACCTTTTGGACGTGATACGGATGTAGCAGTTGTTCTCGAAGGGTCTCATGAACAACCCACTTTGTCGCATGAACTTGAACCGACAACTTTCTTACACTATTAGAGGGATTTTGAGCAATCTCATCCAGAATTTCCTCCTCTAACTGAGAGTGTCTTGCTCTTCTTGGAGGCTCTTCTTCACGACGGCGCGGCAAAAAACTTCCTAAAATGGATTAGCAAAAGATTCGCTATTTTTAGCATTTTTTTTATTTCACTTGACTTTTTAGGTGTTTCTCTTAAGATACGATCCACCCTTTCAAAAGTTCACCCTTTGAAAAGTGTTGTCAATAACACATTGTTAACGAAATAAAAACGACTGGTGTTTTATTGTAGTATTCTGACAAAATTATTTCAATAACGTGTTATACAAAAACTTCATTTTTTCGAAAACGGCTAATTTTATCGAAACAAATGTAGAGTACCTTTTTCAAAGAGGAATGACCAAGGTATTTAAAAAATCAGTTTTCAGCTCTGTAAAATGATACCTGTAAAAAATTTGGCCCAAAGAGTGTGGTGGCAAGTCCGTTCCTGACTTCCCTGACGATGTCAAACATCTACTGTAGTACTTATGGTTTAAAATATTAAAATTTCATTAAATTGTACAAGTCGGTTCAAAAATTAGAGCCAAAAAAGTAAATCGTTAAGTACCCCTTTGGGGCTCTGTATCTCCCTAACGAAACACTTTTGGATATAGGTAAGTTGGGTTAAATCGTCTTATTTTAGTCTCACGAATACGTGGTAGCATTGTGTACAGACCTTTTCCAGACACCCTGTATATATACATATATATATATATATATATATATATATATATATATATATATATATATATATATATATATATATATATATATATATATATATATATATATATATATATATATATATATATATATATATATAATGGTGGACAAACAAATTCCTAAGCCATAAACCAGTAAACCCCCAAAATGTCACAAGGGAGACCCGCTTTTTGGTCCATTTTTATTAGACCCCAGTGTTCGTCTATGTAATATTTAGTCTATGGTACACAAATAGAGAAGAGACTTGCGTTTGCTTTTTATGAATGCATAATGGTTTTGTGAACAAGCCATGAACTAAATTCACAAAAAATCTAAAGGATGTTTTTTATATCTACTGACATTGTAATATACTTACTAAAAGAGTCATGCAAATGCAAAATAACAATCTAACATAAACAAAGAGGACAATAAATTTATATTAACCTTACCAATAGAAATGTGCCATGTAGGCAAAAATCACACACACATTCAGTTAAAAATTAAAAAAGGAAATAATTATGCAACATGCTATACATACAATCATAAAAATACTATTATAAAGCCTTCGGACAGCTTGCACTAACTAATCAAAAAACTAAAACTAAAAAAAATCTTTCCCTTATAGTAAGGTTGAAATTTACGAACCGAAATTTATTAAAAAACTACTTCGAAGTAAAAAACCTTCTTTTTTTACAAAGGTAGGTTAATAAGCAAAAAAGCTACAACTAAAAGCTACTGCATTTTACAGGAACATTCGTTTCAAATGGTGTAAATTTCTACTTTCGATTTTACTTTCTACGTATAAAAAACTAATATAATATAGGATACGTTTTCAGGGTTATAAGTACCTACTAGAAAAATTAAGCTTTTGTTAGTAACTACAAAAACTTTTAATAAATAAAAAAATATAAAGCAATGTAATAGGTACCTAATGTGTGGTTCAAGAAATTACTGTTCACAATAATATAAATACGACGGTGCAGTATAGTTAAATACAAAATGGAGGAATGATATATTTAGGTGCATACAATTTATAGATTCAATACGGTCTTGGTGAGGACATTTCCAATGGCACCTTACTATAAGGAAAAGGTTAGTCTAACATATAAGTTTAAAAGCATTCTAGTCAAGAATTTATTGGTCTTTCAACGCAAAACCCCTTTAATTATTGAAGTGACTTTTGGGCTACTCCCATAATTTAACTTAAAATTATAGTAACTATTTGTATAGCTAAAAGAAAACAGTCCTTTTAAAAAATTTGCCCGTAGGAATTATTACTAAAAATTAACACACAACAAATAAGTAGGTAATAATATAAATAAAATATGGTAGCCCATACCTACTATGCAACAGTCCATACTAATATTAGCTTCAAATTGAATAAAACTTTATAAGACGCTAGTACTTTTTGTAAATATTTTTGACGTTTTCAAATATTAGTCCAGTTCGTTAGGCAAAAATCGCGACAAAAAGGTCATCCACAAGTTGGATGCGCATTCTTCTAGAGGTCGTGTTTATAATGAAGCCAAGAAATTAAAGTAGCCGAAAATTTCCAATTCCCTATTTCAAAATATTAAAGATTTTTTACCGAAAAAAAAAAAAAGAATTTGGTAGCGCTTCTTAAAAGTGAGCCATACGTTAAGATTTCTTCATTTTAACGTTGAAAATGTAAAAATCTAAAAAGTATCGTTAAAAATGCCTTTTAAAATAGGTAATTTATCATTCTTGTAAAATTCAACGTACGATTTTAAAATTTTCTATAAGAAAATGTACCTTGACGTAGTAAAAAATAACTGCCAAATTTCGTCCAAAAACATTTCAAAGTTTTTGCTAAAATCAAAATTTTCATAAAAAAAGGTGCTGTCATCTAAGGGGTGCTGCTGCTTAACGGGAGGTCGTACAGCAATGTAACGAGGTGAATTTTACTCTCAAATAGTTGTACTACCATGTAACAGTAAGCACTAGTCAATTTTAAAAAATATAATCACTAGAAAATGGCTCAAAAATATTTGCCAGAATAAAAACAAAATTAGTGGATGTTGAAATAAGCCATAAAACATTTGTACTTTAAAGTATTCGGTATGACTCGAATCCAATTAAAATAACTTATTATTTTATTTCATGATATACTTAAAGTATTTTTTTTATTCCGACCAATATTTTAGAGCCATTTTTTAATGGTTAAATTTTTAAAAGTCGATGCCTAACTCTGCAAAAGAGCTGGGCAGGGCTTGAGGGCTTGTGACATGAAACCCAATCATCCGGCGGCTGACTAGATAGGGTTGCCACCTTTCGAATATAATATGAAAGCATAATCTAGCGCCGCACGCAAATCGCCAAAGGCGCAAATTTTTTTTTGGTTCACGCCCAAAGCTTCTCAATTTTAGAAATGCGAAAATTCGAAGTAATGGAGGTGATGTATCGCATTCGTTATTTTGTCAAGACATTATACGAAAGTCAATAAACTGACTGGTTTTTCTGATATTATTCAAATCTAATTTTAGAAGAAAAAAAAACGTATATTTGACGAATCCTAAGTTATAGGGGACAAGAGGATGTGTTTAAAACTTGGTCAATCATATTTTAGAAAAAAAAAATCGAAAACTCCGAAACATCTTATGCCTATGCAATTATGCATTATGCAAAACCGTGTGTGACGGCCTTTCGGTTAGGCGTTCAGGAGCAGAACGGAACTCTGTATCCTTTCGCAAACGCCAGTCACTCTGTTCTAAAATTATAATTATTAATTTTAGAAAAATGAAAAAGTGTTAATTAAAATAATACATATTATTAATACCATTAAAATTACTGTTAAAAATATTTTCGTAGTTAAGTAATAGAATATTTAGTAAAATATTTGTATGTCATATGTAGGCTCGGGGGGTGGGGGGGGGGGGGGGGGGGGGTTGGGTGTGGGGGGGGGGTGCAGCCCGGCAACCCCCCTTCGGTGCGCCACTGCTTGGGGCATTACTTCCTTTATAAAAGAGCTTTGGAATTGTGAATGAAAAAAAGAGCTTCAATTCCTTTTGAGGGCTTTCAAAGCTCTGTGGTGATGGCTTGAAACACTAAAAGGGCTTTCCAAGCCACCAAAGGATCTTTTGAAGCTATATAAGCCATTGTTGCCAACCGTACGATTTTTTAATTCTCGGTACGATGTACGATCGCATCTGTCCGATCGTACTTAAAAATACGATCTTTTTAAGTATGTACATCAAATCAAAATATCTGCAAAAATTAAATTGATTAATATAAAACCGAAAATAACAAAAATAGTAAATATGCCGAAAAACTATACTTGGAATAGGTACCTACTTGCATAGATTTATATGCCATTCTAAATTGTTGAACTTCTATTTATATAAAGACGAGCGAACGGGCCCCGGTTATCCATTTGACACAATAGGTAATATTATTTGCTATTTTCTGATCTCTTCTTAAGAATCAGGGGTCCCAGATCTCATGATTTATCATAAGATTTCACGATTTTGTATCGAATCTTACGATCTCACGATACGAGTAGGATTTTTTAAGTATTACTCAGCATGAATGATTTTTAGAATTTTAAACTGTCTAAAATATAAAGTAAAGGGTTTCAACCTCTTTTCAGGGGCTTTAAGCTCTTTTAAGGGGCTTCAAGCTCTTTTGCAGAGCTTCCAGCACATAAAGGGCCTCAAATCTTTTGCAAAAGGGCTTGTGGCTTTAGGTCTAATGCCTTTTTAAGTGAATTGGGAATTGCAAAGCCCGTCATGTTTAAAAAGGGATTGTGGCTTTGGGCTTTCAGGCCATTTTTAACAGGGCTTGGGGTTTCCCCTTGTATGATGCTGTACGACCTCCCGTTAAGCAGCTGGACCTTTAATGACAATACTTTTCTTTTATGAACATTTTTATTTTTGCAAAATCTTTGAAATATTTTTGGACGTAATTTTGCTTACTTATTTAGTGTGCCACACGTTGTCTCAGAAAGTTTCAAAAACCGTTGAATTTTATCAGAATTTTAAATTATTTAAATAAAGGCATTTTTAATGTTACTTCTTTGATTTTCAACGTTAAAAACGTACAACGCTCATTGTGACAATACTAGTAATATTCCTTTCAGGTGTCTGACGCCCCGGAGCGACTCGCCCCAGAGTAACTCGACACCGTTCCGAAAGGAACAATTGACAAGTTTGACATTAAGCTCAAGTCATAAGTGATGCACGAGAGGGCAGGGGGGATAGGGCTCGAACGGTTCAGGTGCTTGATGCCCCAGCTGAATGGAACAACTGTGTGCTGCTCTGGAGCTGTACGGGAGCTCCTCCTTGGGGTGAAAGGAAGACACCTATTTTCAGTAGATACCTATCTAACCTTCATACTCACCTTTTTTTTTATCAAATCAAACAGTTCAGCGCCATCAGGAGCATATTGAAAACACAATATTTTTTGGGGGAAGTCAGGGATGAATTCAAGGGGTAGCCCAGGAGTTTTCCCCCGGAGTAAAAAAAAATCCCCCCGAGGAATGTCTGTAAAATATAGAAATTGATTTGCTTAAAGCATAGTTTACCCAAAGATAAATTGTATTCATCCGTAGCCGTCTGAGAGATCCTCGGACGGCTACGATTCATCCCAATAAGAATGTTTGCCTCTCGGAAAAAAAAGTCTGGATTCAACGCTGGAAGGAATGGCGGAAAAATATTCAGCTATGCGAAGATTAAAAACCAAAATTGTCGACCTTTTTTTGCAAATTCACTCCGAAAACTATCGAAGTTTTTTTTACGTTTACTCCCAACTACCGGCGTTTTTTGGTACGAGGTCCAAATTGCCAACTCGTACCCTAGCCAATAGCCAACTCGAGCGCCTACGGGGGTGTGAGACGCCACCCCCTTCCCCATGAATACGCTTCAGACCGCTATGGTCGAAAACCTGTTTTCGGGGATAGGGAATATGAAATTTTTAGTTAAATAAACACGTCCTCTAAAAGAATGCGCACTCAAATTGCTGATGGCCTTTTTGACCACAAAACCTCACCTGTTTCTAGCTTATTTGACTGGACTACCTATATAGATTATGGTAAATGGAGCTGTAAGATAAAAACTTAAACTATTATTAAAGGTCTAACCTCTGTAAACATATATACAGGGTCCTGCAATAGTGCGTCAGGCTTCCATAGCTCCTACACGAATTAAGTTAGGAACTTCATTCATATGGTTACTTATACTGTATTACAGGCTGCATTTTAGGAAAATATTTTCGCATATACAGGGCGGACCAAGAAAGTGTGATAACATAAAGTTGTATTTTTTTTAATGGGACACCCCGTATTTTTTTGCATATTTAGGTTTGTATTAGTGTCCTTCAGAATTGCCTAAAATTTTATTTAATTTGCTTCGGTACTTTAAGAGCAATAAATTAAAAACTAAAAAAAAAAGTTTTGCAGCCCTGGAAAAAAAGATAAAAAAAACAATCTAAAAGCATTTTTTTACCACGGCATTGTGTTAGATTTATAACAAGGGGGCTAGAAACACCATGAATTAAATAGTTTTTACCTATTTCATACAGGGTGTTCACAATAAGATTTTAAAGATGACACATTTTAGGCTAATTTTTCTCAAGTTTTTTAAATGGAACACCCTGTATATTATTTTACCATTTGATGAAGAATTTCAAAACAAATATTTTTTGTAATTGCAATTTATTTCAAATTCCAAACCGTTTTCAAAATATTTATCAAAAATCATAAATGTCGCTATTCGTAATAAAGTTTTATGAACAAAATAGCTAGGCGGCCATGGAAAAACAAGCATGTTTAGCAATTAAATACTTTTTGACATTATTTGTCAGAAATGAGTAGGTGTACTTAAACGAATAATATTTTGTTCAAAAAATGAATTTTTCAAGGGAAGAGCTCATTGATATGGTTTTTGTATTGGGTGAGAGTGAGAAAAACTGTTTCCTCGCTAGTAGAAATTATGCAGCTCGGTTTCCGGAAAGGCGACACCCAGAAGCGTTAAGTTTTAGCAGACTTCTTGAGTGCTTTATTGAAACGGGAAGCGTAGACTACAAAAAGGTGGAAAGAACAAAGACGGCACTAAATGAGGAAAATCAGTTAGCAGTTTTATTGACAGTTATTGAAAAGTCAAATATTAATCAAGAATGTGTGGGACAAGAAGTTGGAATAAGTGAGAGGTCAGTCCAAAGAATTTTGAAAAAACATCATTTTCATGCATATCACATTCAATTGCATCAGGCTCTGGGTGAAAATGATTTTCAGCGAATGGCAGAGTTTTGTGCCTGGGCACAATTGCGCCCCCAAGAAAATCTTTTTTTCTTTATGAACGTCTTTTTTTCCGACGAAGCAACTTTCCACAACACTGGATGTGTCAACAGACATAATTTTCATTATTATTCTGTCGAAAATCCAAGAATATTGCGGCAAATAGATCGCCAACAACGTTGGTCAATAAACGTTTGGGGAGGTATTGTTGGAGAACATGTGGTGGGCCCACATTTCTTTAATGCTCACCTTCACGGTCAAATGTATTTGGAATTTTTGGAAAACGACTTACCAGGGTTGCTTCAGAATTTACCTCCAAACATCCAGGCACAAAATATGTGGTTACAACAGGATGGAGCCCCAGCCCATTTTTCGCAACAAGTCAGAGCCCTGTTAAATAATGAGTACGAAAATCGCTAAATTGGAAGAGGAGGACCAGTTGGATGGCCTGCGAGGTCGCCCGACCTAACAAAACTTGATTTTTTTCTATGGGGTCATGTAAAAGACCTCGTTTATAGGGAACCTCCAACAACCGAACAAAACATGCGACATAGAATTATTGACCCGTTTGCCACAATTACACCTGCAATGCTCAGAAATGTGGAAAGGGCCTTTCAAGCGAGAATTGGTAAATGCCTTGAACAAGATGGAAGACATTTCGAACATCTTTTAAAATAAAGTGCTTGTTTTTCCATGGCCGCCTAGCTATTTTGTTCATAAAACTTTATTACGAATAGCGACATTTATGATTTTTGATAAATATTTTGAAAACGGTTTGGAATTTGAAATAAATTGCAATTACAAAAAATATTTGTTTTGAAATTCTTCATCAAATGGTAAAATAATATACAGGGCATTCCATTTAAAAAACTTGAGAAAAATTAGTTTAAAATGTGTCAGTTTTAAAATCTTATTGTGAACACCCTGTATGAAATAGGTAAAAACTATTTAATTCATGGTGTTTCTAGCCCCCTTGTTATAAATCTCACACAATGCCGTGGTAAAAAAATGCTTTTAGATTGTTTTTTTTATATTTTTTTCCAGGGCTGCAAAACTTTTTTTTTTAGTTTTTAATTTATTGCTCAGGTTGGGTTGGGTTGTATATGCGAAAATATTTTCCTAAAATGCAGCCTGTAATACAGTATAAGTCACTGAATGAAATTCCTAACTTAATTCGTGTAGGAGCTATGGAAGCCTGACGCACTATTGCAGGACCCTGTATATACATATATGGAAAATAAATAATAGATCGAATAGCACGGAAATTACAAAATGGTTTTTAAATTGGGTTAACAGAATTTTAAAGTGACAAAAACTTGATGAAAGTACTACGTGAACGTTTTGTCTCAGATCAAAATTCTTTGCGAGACTAAATACTAAATACAAAATAACGAAACATGATAAATATGTGTTTACCAACTGCGGATTATGCGCTCATTGTGGGTATGCGAACCGTCTGAAGCACAAGCTATTTCCCTATTATCACTTTTCAATTATTTATTGTTAACCCATAAAGGCCCGCTGGTTAAAAAAAAAAGGAATAAGGCAAGATGAATCTGTTCGCGCAAATTCCGATTTCTTCTTTTAAATATCGTACGTAATACTGGAGATAAGGTAACAGGGTAAAATAAATCTTACATTTTTGTAAAAAGTCAGAAATTGATCAGAAAAATGTTTATTAAATTTGAGACTTTAGCAAGAAATTTCTAGTGTAATATGTACCAAAACATAATTATAATTAGAGTAATTGTTTTCCAAATCAAATAAGGGTGGTTAAATTACACCAGAACATAATATAATTATCATTATCTGCTTATTTATTTGTATTCATATCCTGGTGAAAACCCTAAAATTTTAACCAATTCAACCAAACGTGTTGATAAAAATATCGTAACGCTTATATCTCATAAGAAAAAAAATAGCTTGAAATTTTTTTTAAGACTGATTTTTGGCACTACACGTCGTTTCTAGAAAATACATAGATTTTTGAGGTTTACTATTGAGAATTCATTGATAAATCCTTTTTAAAACAATTTATTTTCATCACCTGGGTTTTTATTCTGTAACTTAGATATTAATATTAGATTTTTCTGGTATTACTTGTGGTTATAAAAGCAAGTACTGCAGTACATGGTGTCCGCTGTATTTTGATCCATTTTGATCTGAATTCGGAACGCAAAAAATATAAAGGTGCGTTGTTGTAATAAGTTAATGTTAGAAATTACTTTAATGCCATATCATTTTTACAGTAACTTCTACAAAATAAAATACCCGCTTTTCAGGTAAAGAACAACTTTGTTGTGTGAAATGGAACACCCGTATATTTAATAAAAATACTAAACTTTTATGTTTTCAAAAAATGTAAGCATATAGTGAATATTTAAAAATGGGGGTTTTGTGGAATTCTATGCATCTAAATTAAAGAAATTTCTGATAAAGGTAAAAAAAATGACCGAAACGGTAAATAATATATGAGAATAACAACCCACAAACATGTATACTTTTTCCCTCTGGATCCAAAACAACCCAATAGCCCTCAAATAAAAAAAAATATATATGAAAAGGATCCAAGAAGCAAATTACGCCGATCACTGAAGTCAAGCAAGCGACGCCCGGCTCGGTTAGTACTTCGATGGATGGCTGTTTGGGAAGGGCGGACTGACCGCCAGGGAAACACCATGTGCCACTGCTAGTCCGATGGTAAAAGGCAATAGCCAGCGGACAACTGCCCCTTATCAACATACTTGAGACAGCATCCCAAATAAAACCAGACCAGATGCGAAAGCTCCAATGTCGCCTGTACTTCATGCGACAGCGAGCCAAGGATTGACGAGACGATCCGCCGGCGGTCTGGCATCTAGTACGGAGACCGAGGTTATAAATTTAAATCACAGCCACTGCAGTGTCTTCTTCAAATGTAACGTAACTGCCGTATAGTACAGACGCCTGCACTATCGCAAAGCGATGGTGCAGGCAGCCCTCAAGGTCATTGAGACTGAACACGATATTTGACAGTCTTACGCATCTGGTCTGGTTTTATCTGGGACAGCATGGTAGCGTACATCTCACAACCCACAATTAATAATAAATAAGTTCGCCATTTGTAACATAGATACATTTTTAGGCACACTGATACTAAGATTTTACCAACATTAGCTCATCTATGAATATGTGTATTCTATAAGGTTGATATTTTTAAAAATAACCATGCTATCCTACACATTTTTGAACAGAGAAAAGGAGAAGGTTAACGATTTTTTTAGAAATATACAGGGTTTTCCATTTAAGATAACAACCTTGCCCTATACTGGAAAATCGACCATTTTGTTTTGGGTGTACTCGGAAATCACAGAAAAATAACAATATTAATAAAAATTCATAACTAAACACAATTTACTAGCGAAACCTCACCTCAATTTTTTTTTCGATGATATTCAAGATCCTAATGGATCAAAATAATTAAACCCTGTATCCTAAATTTACCAAAATAAGAATAAAGCCAATTAAAACAAACAATGGTGCAAAAGGATTTTTGCTTGAGATTGATAATAGTTGATGCAGTGAGGTGCTTGTGGTGCAAAAAGGGGCTTAGTAAGAAATTTTTACACAACATTAGACCAATAAATTAAAAACTATGATACCGATTCATGAGCCAAAATAACGAATATCGATTAAAAATATAATTTATCCAAAATAACAGTCACGAAAATATATTAAAATATATTAAGGCAAGCATTAAAACGGATATTTTGTTATTACTCGTGAGCAGTTATAGCTTCTTTGAAGTTGGAGCTCCACTTCCAGTCATACTACAATGATGATACAACAAAAAAATACAATTTTATCAATGCTAGGGAAATACAGTAGGTGTAATATGTGTATTATACCCTAGTGGTAAGGAAATTTAACAAAACAAAGTTTTAAAATTAAAATTCTTTTGGCCTAGGCTCTACATAACAATAAAGATACTTATAGGAAATTCATGAAGAGTATTTCTTTTTAAATATCGAATTTTGGAAAGGCGTATCATATTTAACACTATTGTACAATAAATACAATGTGTTGATCAAAGGCAAATGTATTGTAACTAGCATTTCTGCTATTTTTGCTTAGCAGTGATTTGTGTTTCTAAAGATGTGTATAAACGTAAATAATAAGCAGAAAAGAGTGCAGTTACCTTAAACTTAAGCTGAATATTATATTTATTAATACTGCAAACTAGAGTAAAGGCGTTATATTTTTTTTACTCACAATCTGTACATCAGATTATTTGCTTATTTTTTGCTTGCGTGTTAAACTGTCAAATTTTTAAAATTGGGAAATTATGAAATGCAAAAATTGTGAAAATTTCATTACATGTACCATAATACATTTTACATACTTATATTTAATAACAACAGGATAGATCTCAAACTTGTTTGGTAATAGCTATTTTTAGAGTGTAAATATAGGGTTATTAAAACGTTCAATACTGTGTATAAAAATATTAATATTTAATTTTTAAGTTTACGTTTATACTCATATTAGTTGTTAAGCTGCTAACTGGGCCAGCAAAAGAAAACGACTAAAATATGTCAATTTATATTAAAAGTCAAGTAACAAAGTCAAGTCAAAGTAACAAACTCAAATATGAAGTGTGGTTAAGTAAATATGCCAAGACAAAAACGAGAAAGTAATTCTGGTAGTTAATTAATTTATTATAAAATATTTTATTATAAGCATGCCACCTGTACACTTACAGGTTTTACAAATATAAAACCAGGATGTGTTACGTTTAAATATACAGGAAGGAAACCTCACACACAAAAATACTTACAGTATTGCGTTATGCGTTAGCACTTTATTTGTTAAAAAATAAACAAAATTGAATCTGCCACACGATAAAAAATAGTATTACATCAATGTCCTAAAAACAGGCGCCGTGCTTTTTGGTTGAATGTTATTGTGATTTAAAAAATACATAGTTAAAAATAATTTCTTTTACTGGCCCTGTTTAAAAGTAGAAAATTATAATGAGTTGAAAAATATATACAGTAAAATAATATTATCATAAAAGAATTATTCGACTTACATTTTAAGGCTATTTGGAAATTCAGTGCAAAATTATTATTAGTAGGGTGATATACATTTGTGAGTTGGTAAATGGCGTTAGTTTACAAGATGCGTCTACATGGAAGGAAAACCTTTACTATTTTAAGGAAAATAAATTAACCATATTTGTAAAATATATATCTATAATATAGATGAATTATTTTAGTACAAAACAAATGAATGAATGCCAAAACTGTTTTGTCGGTCAAACTATTTTGATATAAAATACACGTGTGAACGTAATACCTTTTATATAATATATATATATATATATATATATATATATATATATATATATATATATATATATATATATATATATATATATATATATATATATATATATATATATATATATATATATATATATATATATATATATATATATATATATATATATATATATATATATATAAATATATATATATATATATATATATATATATATATATATATATATATATATATATATATATATATATATATATATATTGGATTTGGATTTAATAAGTTTAGCTAAACCACAATATTTCGATGTCAGAAATTCGTTGCAGTTTTATGTACCATCACTTTTGGAACATCTTGTATAAACCTTATAATAATAATTAATTAGTAATCCATTTAGATTTTTGCGTCAGTTTACATATATATATATATATAGGGTGTTTCATAATTGAATGCTGATCCTTAAGGGTGATAATCCTTGGATGATTTTAAGAAAAATTCTTTATATGAACATAGGTCCGCAACAGCTTTATTTTTGAGATACAGGGTGTTGAAATTTAAGAAAAAAATCTGTTTTTCTTCAATATCTCTAAAACCGCTTTGTATTTTTGTTTTAAATTTTGGTAGGTGCAAAGTACGCTTAAAAATACATTTTCTTCAGGATAAAGGTTTTTTTAATTTTCATCAGTGGCGTCCCTGTTAACATGCCCTGCAATATTTTTAATCAAAAAAATGATACGCCACTGTTTTTTTTTAAATAAATGTTATTTTTATAATTGCCTTCTATCTTCTCATAAAAATGGTCTCTTGACTTTTTTTATCCGGCGTACGGTTTTCGAAATAAAGTTCATTCATTTGCTTGTCCCTATGTGATTTTATCTAGTAGTCTCAATTTCACAATTTGTGGTAACCTAAGCATCTAGGCTATATTTTTATATTTTATAGTAACTATTATTTAGTTCTAGTAATTAAAGCCGTTAAAGAGTGGGATTATTTTGAAGGCTAGAAACATCTAGTATGCTAACAACACATTTCGTTGTTTTATAAACGCAAACAGTTAATTTAATTTTGGTATATTTTGTCCAAAATGGTTAAGTTTTTACAAATAAAAAATGTATTTTTATGCGTGCTTATTATTAGAACTAAATAATAGTTAGTTACTATAAAATATAAAAATCTAGCCTAGATGCTTTGGTTACCACAAATTGCGAAATTGAGACTACAAGAAAAAAATCACATAGGGACAAGCAAATGAATGAACTTTATTTCGAAAACCGTACGCCGGATAAAAAAAAGTCAAGAGACCATTTTTATGAGAAGATAGAAGGCAATTATAAAAATAACATTTATTTAAAAAAAAACAGTGGCGTATCATTTTTTTGATTAAAAATATTGCAGGGCATGTTAACAGGGACGCCACTGATGAAAATTAAAAAAACCTTTATCCTGAAGAAAATGTATTTTTAAGCGTACTTTGCACCTACCAAAATTTAAAACAAAAATACAAAGCGGTTTTAGAGATATTGAAGAAAAACAGATTTTTTTCTTAAATTTCAACACCCTGTATCTCAGAAATAAAGCTGTTGCGGACCTATGTTCATATAAAGAATTTTTCTTAAAATCATCCAAGGATTATCACCCTTAAGGATCAGCATTCAATTATGAAACACCCTGTATATATATATATATATATATATATATATATATATATATATATATATATATAAATATATATATATATATATATATATATATATATATATATATATATATATAATATATATATATATATAATATATATCTATATATATATATATATATATATATATATATATATATATATATATATATATATATATATATATATATATATATATATATATATATATATATATATATATATATATATATGTAAACTGACGCAAAAATCTAAATGGATTACTAATTAATTATTATTATAAGGTTTATACAAGATGTTCCAAAAGTGATGGTACATAAAACTGCAACGAATTTCTGACATCGAAATATTGTGGTTTAGCTAAACTTATTAAATCCAAATCCAAAAGGTGATACGCTTGAAAGTTTTTGCGCGTAGACATAGGACACTTTTTAAATACAGCATGCTCTCTGATCTGTTTTAGGCAAACAAAGTATAGATAACGCTAAAGTTGTTGACATAAAATTAACCAATTAACATAAATATATATTGTATTTAAAGCTAGCCTCCACTACACCAAAACTAACGCCTACATTGGAAAGTACAAATTGATCCGAAGAATAGGTTGCGGCCAGTGTAAAAATGGCAAATCTTTCGAAAACGTTTAAGTTAAGCGTCATTTAACTAATGCATCTTTTTTGCCTAAGAAGGTCAAGAGAATAATTTAAACACTTTTACTTGCAAAATAGACCAAGCGTTATTAAAGCATGAAGGGTACTACAGCATATAATGCCACTACAAAAATATAACAGTTTTTTTCACCCTAAAAACCCTATACTAATTTTTTATGGTATATTTAAAGGTTTTAAAAAAATATATAATTCAAATTCCTTCTTTAAGACTTTGTATCTCTTAGGTGGTATATTAGTTTTCGAACTTATCCAGTTTATCTAAACTGCACAATTTCGGTGTCAGGAATTAACTGTACCTCTGTGTATCATTACTTTTGGACCACCTTCAGAATAAATTTCCATACTTTTACGAAAGTAATGGATATTATGAAATAAAAAATAAATAGAAGAAATAATATAATTACAGTAATTACGTATAGTAAATAAACTAAAAAAAGTCCAGGGCAAAATGAGTGAATCCCTTTTAGTGTCTAGTTCCTTTATCTTTAGGTTAGGAAAAGATGTTTTTAATATAGAGAATAGCAAATAATCATGAGTCAGGACAGAAGATTGTGATGGTTCTTTGTTTATCGTAAGATTTTGCAGAATATTTAGAATGCAAAATAATAAAAAACTATGTGTTCATGTTTTGCTAGGTAACAATTTTATAAGGTGAAATATTTCTTATAGGAAGCGACTTAAAACTACAGTAACTAGATTTGCAGGCAATTCATTAATTTTTTACCCACAATTACCGCTTGCAAGAGAAACATACTTAAAGAAAAATGGCGACTATTTAAACCTACCGTATTATTAATTTGTTTTGTACTAAAGCATTATTAAAATGTTTTTTGTTTCGGTTCTCATATTTGACAATCTTTTTCTTTACAAATATGATTAATAAGGTGATTAAGGTAACATTGGAAATGCGTGTGACACGTTTTCTAATAAATAACCTTTTACGTAAAGATTTTGTAAAATTTTTCTTCCTAATAAGAAGTCCAGGTAAGTAACCAATTTATACAATATTTTATGAAAACATAGTATTATCCATTTTTAATAGAAATAAACTTAACGCACTAAAATATAGATATATCTAAAATGGATGTAAAATATTTAGGTTTTTGTAATCATTTGAAATTACACAAGTATAAAAACAATAAATGGCTGGATTCGCTAATGCCAAGACTGGCCGTATTTGACAATCAAGGGCTAAATTGACAAGTGCAAGAATATGAATAAACTAAGTATTGTAGTATACATTTATTTGTGAGTGTTTTCGCAAATTTATACAGAGAGGAGCACTTTAAGTATAAGTTGTAAGTATGTTCACAATTAGACAATAGAACTAAATTCACAATAGGAACACGTTTTAAGAGAAAGATGATCTGTAAACCAAGCAAATCACATAAATAATAGAATAACTTATAAGTTTTTAATGACAACTTGTTAACAATGACAGGTCAATACCCTAAAGATCTACATTTCAACGATTACTTAAATTTTTTTAGATAAATTTCGGGTTAAACGCTTAATAAAGTAAAGTCATACTTAATAAATTTTATTTTTTTTAAGAAATAAAATTTATTAGATAAGTTCATGTAATCTGTATCTTGTAATTAGAAGGTAAAATGAATTAGCTTGCAATGTACTATTTTACAGAAAAATGTCCAAGTCGACAAAATACTATAGTATATTTTAAAGAATTTTCTTTTATGATGTTTGTCTCCGTTGTAACCTCAATGGTTCCTCATAATAGTACCCTATCGAATAAATTTGGACTTTACAGACCTCTAATAAAGCATGAAAGAATACGAAAATAGTTACCACATAACACTCAAAATATAAAGGTAACTCCTGTAAATTCACTTGATGAAATAGCTAATTACCTAACAAGTGCGGAAAGTGATAAAAACCCAACCCAACCCAACCTAAAATAAAGCCCAGTGTAGAGCTCAGGATTTGACCGTTTCAGGTATCCACCCACATCCGTGGACATCTTGCAGAGTTTGTTAATGCCAACACATTGGACAGAACATCTTCATTTGTTTTAGTAATTTAAAAAAATCTATGGGACATACTTTGTGGTCGAAGTAATTGCTGTATATTGTTTCTTCTTAGAGTTTTAGATTTTTTGGATGAAATCCAACATTATTTTTCTTGAGAAAGGCGATCACTTTATAATATTTGCTTATATCCAAATTATGGTTTAATTTTAACATAGATTTTACCATTGAGTACCTTGACCACAACGTGGATGGTTTCCAAGTTTTTGAAATGTCGGAAAAGTATACTAGAATTATCGCTTCTTTCTTGAAATGGTTTATTTTCTTTCTTGTACATCATTTACTATATTCTATCAAATTTAATGTGAGAATGATGTCATAAAAAACAACTGAACAAGAATTCATCCTATTGGTCAGTTCCATGGACAGTTTACACCAGAACATATTTTAGCGATCACAATATTCATCTTTTCTTTCCTGATAAAATTCCCAACGGAATCCGATTTCTTTCTAGCCTGGTTAGCAAAAGGGGCATTAGTAAAAGACAAATAATAACGATTTTGTTGCAAATAAAAAAGAATAATCAAACATTGTATCACAGCCGCCTTTGTTTGTGCAAGTATTTCTGGTTGTCTACTGTGAAAGTTTAATCGGGATTGTCATAAAAAATAAATTTCTAATCTGCCAAAATACTTATGTAAGTTTTATGATTTTATAGCAAAATATCTTTGTTTTTACTGAACACAAACAGCATTCGCAAAAATCTCGTTTTTATTAAGCAAACACAGTGTCAGTATAGCCACATTAATCTTATTATTTTATAATACTTAAAATTATTGTTTCCTACCCCTCTAAGCAACAATACTCCTAATCAATAATTTGCAATAAAAGGATCGGAGAAAAAGTTTTTAAATAAATAAAGAAAAAATAGCAAAAATGAGTAAATATTTTTATTTAGATAAACAATTTATAATAAGGTTAAAGAATGTTCCTTATTCTTCGATATACAGTGTCACACATAAAGTCCGCATCATATGGGAAATTTTTTTCCTTACAGGTTAAAGGAAATTCTGATTTTACTATTAGTTTTTGCTTTAAAAATGACGCCCAATGGCATGCACATGAGCAGTCACGTGACTTTGTTTAACTGTTAAATTTGACATTTTTTTCAAAAAATGTCCAAAAAGGCGGTTATTTCTTAAAATTTCGAAAAATGTTAAAGGAAAAAGTTGTTTGTTTTTTAATTTTCTACCCATGTACCTATTTTCAACTTTCTAGTACAAATTTCATTTTTTTCCAATTTTTTTTAAACTCGACATTTCTGGGTTTTTTAAATTTTACCAAACCAGTACAAAAATATTCCTTTATACCAAACTTATCTTTTTAATGTATTTTTATCACCAATTGTTGTTCTAAATACTGTTTTTTATTATAAGAATAGGAAACGCCAGCAAAAACTATGTCAAAGTTGATGCAAAGTTGACATAATTTGTACAAATAACTGAACATTTGACTTTATTTCGGTTTTTTACTAAGATGTTAGATGCATAAAACCGAATTAAAAAACAATTCCAACGAAAAATCTTTAATTTACCTTTTACTGCACTTTTTTAAAAATAAAACCTTGTCTTAATAATAACGAATAATTACAACGCAAAAGGAACTAAGAGCAGGCCCACTCTAACCATTGGACCAATAGAGGCTGCAGCCCTAGGGCGCCGGACGCCCTGCGCCCTAGGGCTGCAGCCCCTATTGGTCCAATGGTTAGAGTGGGCCTGCTCTTAGTTCCTTTTGCGTTGTAATTATTCGTTATTATTAAGACAAGGTTTTATTGTTTAAAAAGTGCAGTAAAAGGTAAATTAAAGATTTTTCGTTGGAATTGTTTTTTAATTCGGTTTTATGCATCTAACATCTTAGTAAAAAACCGAAATAAAGTCAAATGTTCAGTTATTTGTACAAATTATGTCAACTTTGCATCAACTTTGACATAGTTTTTGCTGGCGTTTCCTATTTTTATAATAAAAAACAGTATTTAGAACAACAATTGGTGATAAAAATACATTAAAAAGATAAGTTTGGTATAAAGGAATATTTTTGTACAGGTTTGGTAAAATTTGAAAAACCCGGAAATGTCGAGTTTAAAAAAAATTGGAAAAAAATGAAATTTGTACTAGAAAGTTGAAAATTGGTACATGGGTAGAAAATTAAAAAACAAACAACTGTTTCCTTTAACATTTTTCGAAATTTTAAGAAATAACCGCCTTTTTGGACATTTTTTGAAAAAAATGTCAAATTTGACAGTTAAACAAAGTCACGTGACTGCTCATGTGCATGCCATTGGGCGTCATTTTTAAAGCAGAAACTAATAGTAAAATCAGAATTTCCTTTAACCTGTAAGGAAAAAAATTTCCCATATGATGCGGACTTTATGTGTGACACTGTATAATGAAAATGGATCTATAATACAGCATACCTGCGAACAGTGACGTTTGTGTGAGTTAAAGATGAAGAAGAAATATACTAAGTAGTTTTACAATTTTTAACTGTAGATGTTGAAAGTCTTAGTTCCAGAAGGATAGATACACTTTGTAATGGCACTGTGATTACAGCTTCAAACTGAAACCAAACGTTTCTAGGGCGCAATTTTCGTTCCTTTCTGAATAACTAAAGAAATCTTCTGTGGTGCCCTCTATTCTCAACTTTATATCGGGTCGGGTTTCTGTTACTCATTCCCATAAATCCCGGTCCAAGTAATGTAAAGAAGAAAAATATTATGTACCTTGCATAATATTTCAGTAGTTGTTAGACAGTCCCAGATTCATAGAACACACAACTTAAGTTGCTAATACCTTATGTAAACTTTTTAAGTATATTTTTACACTGCAAAAACAACTTATATTATGGGACAGGCTTCAAATAATATGTTATGTTTCTCATAACCTAACTTTCTACCAGCTGTAAAAAGAGAGAAAAAAATGAGACAGAGAGACATAATTGATCTCTCTGTTGTAAAATGGGTTTCTGTAATCATTCTCAAATTAAATTGGATACAGTATAAATGTTTCTAATTCTTTGGCATAAAGGTATTTAGATTTTTCTGGTAACAGTTCGACGTTCATATTCTTGGCTTCTTCGAGAATGTCTTCCGGTACTCCATCAATCATATTCTCTTCAATTTCTTCCTCGATCTCCATTTTCTACTCAAAAGTTGGATAAAAGTCTAACAACCTTTGTATTTTCACTTTGACGTCTACACTGGCAATTAACAAATGGGTAAATAACACAAACTTAATTCCATAGCAACGATATATGTAAGTAGAAAGGCCGTCTAATTATTTGGTTGATTCATAACTTTCGGATCGTTATTTTTTGGGTATTTCCCACCAATATTTTACTAAATATATTAAATTGGACCTCTTCGGCCCGGGTCCAGTGAGGCAAATTAGCACACGAAGTCTAATTAAGTGGCGATATAGGCATGTGATCGTTGATGTATTGTTTCCCGCGTCAGTGCTGGAAAAGTGCAATTTTCAGCACCCATATAAGTGCGGATAGTAGTTACTTTCCGCACGCTCATAGAAAAAGTTTTTTTTGCACCATCTGGTGTTTATTCTCCTAACTTCTTAACCTTTAAACGGGTCCTATGTAGAAACATTTCCCAGTGAGCATAATATTAAACCAGTACCTATATATATATATATATATATATATATATATATATATATATATATATATATATATATATATATATATAGTGTGCCCGCTTAAGTTCTGTACATATGGGAAACTTTTTTATTATTAATTTTACGATAAAAAGTTACTCTTTATAAAAAGTTCTGCTTCCTGAGAAAATAATATTCAACTAGTCAAACTTGAGGCAGTATGTACAGGATAGTCAAAAATTTTAAAAATCAAAATTGGCCTAAGAGAGAAGTACGTTAATCTAAATTTCACTATACGGACACGTGATCAGTACACATTTAAAACAAATGTGTGGTGCGGAATTTACAAAAATACAATAATAGGACCGTTTTTTTCGACAAAATTTAAATGGTAAACGTTACCTGTTTTTTTTTAAATAATTATTTGTTTAATTTTATTCATGAACTTCACATACCCGATAGGCTACGGATATCGTACCAATAAGATGGTGCACCAATGCACCATGCCACAGACGAGGGATGTAAGACAATACTTAAATAACCTTTTTAATGGAAACGTTACCGATAGATATTCTGACCTTTTTTGGCCCGCTAGGTCTCCGCACTTGAGCCCCCTAGATTATTTCTTGTGGGGCTTAAAACAGAATGTATACCTACAAAGGCCATTTTAAAATGTTGACCATTTGGAGAGGGTAATTAGAGAGACAATTGCAAATCTAGTAATGGCATACTAAGAGTATAAACAGATATAATTTTTAATGCCAAGCAACATTTTCTTATTCCATTTTGCTCTAAAATTACAATTAAGGGTACTTCTGTCTTGGGCCAATTTTGATTTTTTTTAATTTTTGACTATCCTGTACATACTATCTCAAGTTTGAATAGTTTAATATTATTTTCTCAGGAAGCAGGACTTTTTATAAAGAGTAACTTTTTTTCGAAAAATTAATAATAAAAAATTTTCCCATATGTACAGAACTTAAGCGGACACACTGTATATATATATATATATTTCGATTAATATATATATTCGATTAAATTTCGACAATTTTTACTTGGGCAGTCACTTTTGCCGCCAACAATTTAAGGGTGGCGGCGTCGGTATATGGGTGCATCGCGAGGTCGAGGCCAAAATGCTGGATGTTAGTCGTTTTTGCATAGAGAAATCAGTTGAACTCTGTTCGATCTATGTTAAATTGGGACATATTTCTGTTATTATTGTAAATTGTTACAGATCACCGTCTGGCGATATCAATGTATTCTTAAAGAGTATTGACGGCGTTTTAAACTATCTGTTTAAACCTGATATTAGTTTTATATTATGTGGCGACCTAAATGTGGATGGTTATGTCGCTGACCATATGATGGGTAACGAGTTTGGTAGGGTATGTAGTGTTGCATCATGTTTTAATCTTTTTCCTGTTGTAAAATGGCCTACCCGGGTGACAGACGCCACTGCTACTACTATTGACCATATTTTTGCAAACTTTAATAACACCGAGAGGTGTATGGTGTTAGATAACACAGTCTCAGATCACCGGACCATTCTTTTTCAAACAAATTTATTTAACAATAATAAAAGTGAACCTTTTTTTTATGAAAGAAGGATTTTTTCTGTTACACATATCTCTGATTTCTATGACGCTTTATCCAGTTACGATTGGAGTGAGCTGTACGTGACAGAGGACATCGACGAAGCGTTCAGCCTATTCTTTCAGATTTTTATCGGTTATTTTGCGGATCATTTTCCGGTGACGCGTTGTAGTAAGGGGGGCTCTGATGATAGTAAAAAGTGGGTTACACCGGAGGTGAGAAGCTCGAGTGCGGCCTTAAGGGATCTCTATATATTATCTAACAGTAACCCCAATTTGAAGGAATTTTATAAAGTGTCAAAGAAGGGTCATAATAATTTAGTAAAAACATCAAAACAAGAGTATTATCAGTCCAAGATTTTTTCTTCAGGTAATCCAGGTAAGATGGCCTGGAACGTCGTCTCCGATCTGTCAGGCAGGTTAGGAAATAGGGACAGAGCGAATATTGTGGTGAAACATAACGGTGATTTTCTAGAGGATCCGCAGGATCTTGTTGATTTTTTTAACAATTTTTTTGTGGATGCCCCGAAAGGAATTCTTAATAACATAAATCATTCTGGGAGCTATCAATGCGGAATTGTCGATAATGAATCTTCATTTTTTCTAAAGCCTTTGTGCAAGGCCGATGTACTTCGCATTATAGATCGTAAACTGAAAAATAAATGGTCTGCCGGTAACGACGACGTGCCTGTTTCGTTGTTAAAGAGAATAGGAGCGGCGATAGCGGAGCCCCTCGTTTATCTTATAAATTTAAGTTTTTTGGCAGGTAGATTTCCGAGTGGCCTTAAGACCGGAAAAGTGGTTCCAATTTTTAAGAAGGGCGATCCCCATTTAGTGGAGAATTATAGACCAGTGTGTGTGTCCCCTTCATTCTCAAAAATTTTCGAGTATGCATTTTTGGATTGTCTTTTGCCGTTTCTGACAACCCATAACATCATTACAGACAAGCAACACGGCTTTCTTGGTGGAAGATCTACGAATACTGCAATTCACAACTTTTATGAGAAAGTACTGGAGAGGCTGGACGTCGGCGAGTGCCCTGTTGGGATCTTCTTTGATCTTAGCAGGGCTTTCGACTGCGTCAGCCACTCTAAACTGTGTGACAAACTATCTAGGTATGGTATCAGGGGCAATCCTCTGAGTTGGATCAAGTCCTTTTTGAATAATCGCATGCAGTATGTCAGTATTGAACACGCGTCCAGCCGTGGGAGTAGCAGGTTCGAGTCTGGAATGCGCGAGGTAGACGTGGGCATACCGCAGGGTTCCGTTCTGGGTCCGTTGTTTTTTGTTCTGTATGTTAATGATCTAGTTAATGTTGCTCCCAATATCCATTTCACATTATACGCAGACGATACTTCCATTGTCGTCTCAAACAGGTCTCTGGACATCTTGCAAATGGATTGTAATAGGGATTTGGAGCGATTACACGAGTGGTTTAGTAGCAATGACCTTTATGTAAATGCAAGTAAAACCCAGGCTCTTCTTTTTCAGTCCCGCCAAAGGGCCTGCCAGGCGCCGCCAGGCTTAAATATTGACAGCAGTCCGATTGAGTTTGGCGATGTCGCCAATTTCTTGGGGGTAAGTGTCGACAGGTATCTTTCCTGGAGACCTCATTGCCGGGCTGTTTGTGCGAAACTGAATTCAATATCTTACCAGTTTAGGATGTTGTATTCAGTGTTGACTACGCAACAACTTTTAGCCCTCTATCACGCTCAGGTGGGTAGTCGAGTTTCATATGGCGTCTGTTTCTGGGGTAGGTCATCTATGGCCAGCGATGTGCTTTTATGTCAAAAGAAAATTTTGAGGAATATTGCGAATGTGCCATCTACTTATTCCTGTAGACCTCTTTTTAAATTATATAACATTTTAACTGTGACGTCTGTATTCATTTTCGAAATGTGTGTATATGTGTTTTTAAATAAAGCTAAGTTTAGGCAAAATTCTGCGGTGCATAATTTTGATACGAGACATAAATCGGACTTTTGTATACCATACTGTAATCTAAAGGTAACCAGAGACTCTCCAAATGTTCTAGGTCTTAAATTATACAACAATCTACCACTACACTTAAAAAATTCTAATAGTATATTAAGTTTTAGAAAAGGTTTGAAACATTTTCTAACCAATAGGACTATCTATAGTTTGGATGAATTTTTTTGTACCTGATTTATAAAAAATTTTTTTTTACCTTTTTGACACTCTGTAAATCATATTAATGCTATTGACGAAATCTATACATTGTAATAATGTCCACAGATCAATAAACATTTATTTATTTATTATTTATTTATTTATATATATATATATATATATATATATATATATATATATATATATATATATATATATATATATATATATATATAGGGTGTTTCCTAACCTCGTTCGTAAAATGAAAGGGGTGAATCCTGACCCAATTTTAAGACGAAAATGTAGTATAAATTTTTTTCGGATATCGCTTCATTTTCAAAATACAGGGTGTTGCAGTTTTTTTAAAAAAACGCTTTTTTATTATTATCTTAAACACCCCTTACCCGATTTTGTTTAAAATTGGCAGCGTTATTTCAAGTGGTAAGGGCATAATTTAGCGCTAACTAAAATGCAAAAAGAACTAGTACAATCCAATTTTTGCTGGAGAGTAAAATGTATTTATTGCCGATTAGAGATTTATTTTTTTTGTTATTCGTGGACATGCATGAAAGTGGTTTTTATTTTTTCAGGATATCGAAAACCAAGCAAAATACGCAAATAACTCAAGAGGCAAAAAAGTTGTATTTTTAGTTGCCAAATTCGGAAAAAATATCAAAATTTGAAAAAAGTCAGTGGCTTACATTTTTTTGCCAATTTATTCGTTAAGAACCCTCTCTGGACGCCACTGGATTTGATAACTTGAATCTAGTTAGCCCTAAATTATGCCCTTACCACTTGAAATAACGCTGCCAATTTTAAACAAAATCGGGTAAGGGGTGTTTAAGATAATAATAAAAAAGCGATTTTTTAAAGAAACTTCAAACTATTTTGAAAATGAAGCGATATCCGAAAAAAAATTATACTACATTTTCGTCTTAAAATTGGGTCAGGATTCACCCCTTTCATTTTACGAACGAGGTTAGGAAACACCCTGTATATATATATATATATATATATATATATATATATATATATATATATATATATATATATATATATATATATATATATATAAAGTTACACTATATAACTATGGGAATACCCCAGTGGTTAAAGGAGGAAGCAATAAAAGATGTTGGGTGCTTCTAAAGCATTGGTATTTATTCCACGTTCAAGCTTTCGTCTATGACTATAGACTTCATCAGGACTACAAAACAAGAGAAAATTCTGTTAAAAGTCTTTCTAATGGCTACAGTCGGTAACACCTACCAGAATACAGCATTAAAGCTCCTTCAGTTGGTTATTGCAACAGGTATATGGAAACAACCTCATATCTGTACAATTTAAAAGTGTAAAACATACACGATACTAAAAGTGCTGTCAAATTGCCGGAAGTAACATGGCTGACAACTGACAACAGTGACAAACGACAGGAGTGAGAGGCAGCCAACCAAAAATATGAAGAATAGATCTAGTTATTCAAAGGAGAACGTTCACAAGTTAATGTGTTCTCATTTTTTATTATAAGTACATTTTGGTTGTGCCTACCCATCCGTCGCCGTAACACACTAAAACTATGATCCAGGCAAGGAGTAGATACCCTTTCAGTCACATAGTAGATTTAAAAATTACCATATCCACTATATGATTATTAATTAAACAAACAAAAACAATATAAAGTCAAAAGAAGGAGAAATTGAAAATAGCACTGTCAACATTATTATTTATTTATTAATAAAGGGGGGGATTGCAGATGATTCCACTTATTTTTCTACATAACATTCTGGATATTTTTTATGCTTTGTAGACTTTTGATTAATTAGAAAAGTGTAAATTGAGCTTAAGCTGTCTACATCTTTTTTGTAGTTAAGAGAGTTGCTACAGTTGCTTATGTAACACATTTCAAGTATTTTTCTCTTTTGGGTACTCTTTTCTGAGTCACGGATTATGGCATTATTATATTGGACTCTATGATCCATTTGATTAACATGCAAACTAAGGCTAGTAGCCTGTGGTTTATTTTTGCAGTCACTTTTATGAAGAGCTAGTCTTTTTGAGAGTTTTTGACTAGTATGTCCAATATATAACTTGCCACACTCACAAGGTACCCCATAGATCACACCTGATTTTTGGTTATTTGCAGTTTTATCTTTTAAGTTAGAGTAGAACAGATCAAGCTTTTTTAAATTATAGTTGGCAATAACTATGTTAAATTTATTGAATATTTTTACCAATGAAGGAGTCAAATTGTGGATATACTGCAATTTAGCATATTTTTTCAAAGTGATATCGTTTAAATTGTCCACATTATTGTGGTTAGATGTATTATAGTATAATTTTTGTGGGTAAGAATTAGATAATAGTAAATTTTTCAAAATTAGTAAGTTTTTTTGTAAGAAAGCATTGTGAGAAATTTTTGTAATTCTGTTTTTTAGAGCCAGTACTGCATTCAATTTCTGTTTCTGTGGGTGGTATGAAGTGAAAGGTATGTATCTACCTGAGCTGGTACTTTTTCTATACCAGTCTAACATGACTACATTATCAACACTCCTAACTGCTAAAGTATCTAAGAAAGGGACAGATGAGTCTGTCTCACCCTCAAATGTGAACGTTAGATTCTGGTTAAATGAGTTAAATATGTTCAGAGTGTATTGTACTCTATCGGCAGGGACTGCCGTGAGTAAATCATCCACATATTGGCACATGAAAGGGAATTCAAAGTCTACCGTATGTCACAAAATACAGTAGTTTATTCATAACAATTTCAGCTATTGAGGGGGAGGCAGCGCCACCCATCGGTAAACCTTTAATTTGTTGATAAAATTTACCATTAAAAGAGAAAAATGTATTATTATAAAGGTAAATGATTATATCAATGAACTCTTGTTTTGGTATTGCGCATTGTTCTTTAATGAGATTGAAATGCTCTTGAAAAATACTAATTATTAATGGTACCTAATGGTATGTTTGTAAAGAGTGAGACGACATCAAAGGACACCAAAACAAAGCCCTCAGGTAATTGGAAATTATTCATTTTTTCTGAAAATTCAAAAGCATCTTTGATTCTAAATTTATTAAATTTAGTGAAAGCTCTGTCAAGGATTCCCGAGATGAACTTAGCCAGCGGTTGTGTAGAAGCACCCACACATGATACAATTGGTCTTAGAGGTATGTCCTCCTTATGTACTTTCGGTAGTCCATAATATTTAGGGCAGACACCATTATAAGTCAAAAGTGATTTTGCAATTGCTTCAGGAAGACACCCCCTATCTTTTAATTTCTTAATCAATCCATTACAGCTGAGTTCAAGAGAGTTGGTTGGATCTTTATTAATTGATTTGTAAGTTTCGTTATCATTTAACAAATCTAAGGATTTATTGATATACGTATCTTTGTTCATAGCCACTGTAACATTGCCTTTGTCAGAACGAGTAATGATTAAATTAGGATTGTTCTTTAAGAACTTTCTTGTTTCTGATTCTAGGCACAACCAAAATGTACTTATAATAAAAAATGAGAACACATTAACTTGTGAACGTTCTCCTGTGAATAACTACATCTATTCTTCATATTTTTGGTAGGCTGCCTCTCACTCCTGTCGTTTGTCACTGTTGTCAGTTGTCAGCCATGTTACTTCCGGCAATTTAACAGTATTTTTAGTATCGTGTATTAATTTTGAAAATTTTTTTAAAAATCGATAATCATCTTGTATTTGAAAAAAGTATTTCGAGTTGTTGTGTTACTTTTTTATACTTTCAGACATTGTTAACAAGTCTATGACCTTATTTTATAACTTTTAGTCATTTTAAATGTTATGTTTTACACTTTTAAATTGTACAGATATGAGGTTATGTTTCCGTATACCTGTTGCAATAACCAACTGAAGGAGCTTTAATGCTGTATTCTGGTAGGTGTTACCGACCGTAGCCATTAGAAAGATTTGTAACAGAATTTTCTCTTGTTTTGTAGTCCTGATGAAGTCTATAATCATAGACGAAAGCTTGAACGTGGAATAAATAGCAATGCTTTAGAAGCACCCAACATCTTTTATTGCTTCCTCCTTTAACCACTGGGGTATTCCCATAGTTACATAGTGTAACTTCGTTACCAGTACCCCGTTACAGTCCTTCCTGTATATATATATATATATATATATATATATATATATATATATATATATATATATATATATATATATATTATCCTCAATACTATAAATATTTCTAAATAAAATAATATTACTCAATCTACGTCATCCGATTTTTCTCCAAGTTTCGACCCCTTTTGTTGTGTATTGCACTCACTTTCTTAATCTTCTTTTTATATCATATAATTACACTAATTTAAGCACCTCACACCCATCTTATATTTCGTACTTGGAACTATCTACTTTCAATTGTACAAGTTGGCGAAACAGGGCCGGCGCTATCATTTATTTTTAGTGAGGCGAACACATATTTTAGTACCCTCACTTCTCATAGACCAAAGAAAAAACTTTAGTATTTATAAATAACATATATTTTTCGTATTAGTCTCTTCGCAGAAAAAATATATTAATGCATAATTAAAAAATTCGACCAACAAACAATATTGTGTGACTTTTCCGAGTTAGAGAATTCTTACTAAAATTAACCTTTTTAGTAAGCATACCTAACAAACACTAAAATATTTAATCAAGGAGTATTGGTCCATGGGGGCCTTTTCCAAACCCGTTTTTCGATTCTTTAAACGCAAATTACTGGGAATTCCGTTCTCCGTTGCTCTTGAAACATAATTTCAGGATCGCTTGAAAGAATAGCGTTTACCCCTAAATATGAAGAAAACAGAAGATCATAAAAAATGGGAAAAGATTCACAACATGGCAACCAGGCGCGGCGCGCGAAATTTTGAAGGTGTATATCTCTGGTGCTACTTATGGGACCCATGCCAAGTTTAGGTTTTTTAATAGTGACCCTGCTAGAAATGTTTTGGTAAAGAAAAAAAATATTTTGTAATTTGCGAAAAAAAGTTGAATTTTTGAATTGGTAAAAAAATGAACACGCTTAGGTATTTTATTTATTACTTTTTCTAAACAAATTTTACATCATTTTGTCGAATTTTAAGAGAAAAAGATGTATTAGTAGAAAGTTAGTCATTTGAATTTTTTTAACCTAAAATATAATTTTAAATAATAATATAATTTTTCCCAGGTGGGTCAATTCAAAAATTCACCTTTTTACGCAAATTGCAAAATATATTTTTTTATTTACCAAAACATTCCTAGTAGGCTCACTATTAAAAAACCTGAACTTGGCATGGGTCCCATATAAGTAGCCACAAAAATATACAACTTTAAAATTTCACGGGCCGTGCCTGACCAAAGCGACAACACGAGGGGCGACATCAGAATCCCATAGACCAACGCGAATTCGCTGTCGCAGCGGCTGCGATTTTTTTTGATCATTGTCAGCGTCAGTGATAAAAAAAATCGTAGCCGCTGCGATAGCGAAGTCACGTTGGTCTGTGGGTAAGGTGCATTTCCTATGGGGCGGCTGACGCTCGCGGCTGCCGCTCAGCGGCCGGCTGACGCCTGTAATCCATTGACGTTGAAGCTTGCGTCTGACGCTCGAAAAGAAACGGATACATTAAATTGTCACATGAGCAGTACTAGGCGTCAGACGCTGTGCGGCAGCCGCGAGCGTCAGCCGCTCCATAGGAAACGCACCTTTAAGGTGCGTTTCCTATGTATCCGTTTCTTTTCGAGCGTCAGACGCAAGCTTCAACGTCAATGGATTACTGGCGTCAGCCGGCCGCTGAGCGACAGCCGCGAGCGTCAGCCGCCCGATACGAAATGCACCTTTAAGCAGATTCAGGTTATTGTTATGATTCGGTGAAATTACTACGAAAAGATTTGCTTATTTTGAAACATCTTTTAATTTGAACTTGTTAATCATATAACCTCAAAATATTGATTCGTCTAATAAATAATGGTTTTATCTTCCCTGTCTATTGTTTTGCATGTCTAATTAAACCAACTGTTTGATTAGAACCTTTCGAGACGGACGCACTTGCCAAGTTTACAAACTTAATAAGCAATAAATGAACATTTTTCCTTATTTATCTTCCCAAGAAAATAAAAAATATTTTTTTGTTGAACAAACTATATTTTTTAAAATAAAATGTCTTAAAAATAAATAACTTACTTTTATTTTGTTATTTTATTTCCTGATGCTATTTTTTATTTTTAGCACTATGGTATTTAGTTTTTGATTTTTCACGCCCCCCTAGCATGGTGCATGAAGCGGTCGCCTCACCGATTCATGTTAGCGCCGGCCCTGTGGCTATAATATATGAAGTTTAGCTTAGGAAAACTGTGATGAAATAAAAGCGGTAAAGGATAATGCCGGCGTTCAAAACTAGATTCAGTGCAGTATTGCCAACTTAGGGACTATATCTCTAGCGAAACTCTTAGTGGTGGCTAGATTATATGATTAAATTGGCTGTTCGGTAGATTATAGAAGAAGTCAATAGCTCGATTCACCTAACAACCATGCGTGAATAATAATAAGGATTCTTTTATCCACTGCCATCTGTTGATTGTTGAAATACCAACACCCTCAGTGTTGGACCTCCTCACTGTTTCTGGTATATCTGATTGTGTCTAAAACTTCTTCATGTGCTGTCATAACTTTATTAATATACTTTAGGTGTTATGAGATAGTTATCTTTACTATTTATCTACTACGACACAAAACATCGGTAATTTTCCAAGTTGCGTCATCAACGGGGACCCTACATTTTTTTTTTTATCCAAAGTAGACCGAAAACGGATGAAACGGCGAAAATTGATTTTTTGATCCCTTTACCCTTCTGAAGAGGAAGGGTGCCGACCTCGCCCAAGGGGAAAAACTTAAGGACTTTTCGGTAACTTCTTCAGGAATAGTTACTTAGTTTATTATAAATATGATATTTCTGATGCTTAGCATCCCGAACCAATATCAACCATCACATTTTGATAAGATTATATACATATAAGAGAGGATAAAAATGTAAATATGCCATTTTATTTTGGACCCACATATCGTGTCAACGAATAGGGAAGACAAGTTCAAACTCAAACAGATGATGCCATTATAACTTCTTCCTGGCTGTTATTTTATTCATTTGAGCTTAAAGGCCGGGCATTTGGTATTTTACATTGCTAGTTTTCAACATTTTTCCAATACAACTAAAAACATGATGTAAACATTTGTTATAACTTTAACGAGCTGACCTACCTTAAGAGCAAAATTCTAATTATTTTTGGATTACGTTTGCCTAGTGTATTTAGAAAAATACGTGAGGAGATAAAAATCTCTTTTATTGTGTATTTTTTTCGTGGCAGAAGGGTATGGAGCTGGCTAGTCAGGAATAAATAGAACCCTGCTATTGAACTAGTTCTGCTCTTTAACCTGGTAGCAAATTTTTACATAACCTTAGTGTTTTTGCCGAAAAAATGTCGAAATACTTAAAAAGCCGCTAAAACTCCGTCATTAAAGATGTTTTTCATTTCCAAACCAGTTTTTGGTAATTCTGCTGTTAAAATTTTGGAAATTTTGAATTATACATGGAAAGTGAGTGAATGAGCTGAATTAAAAAGACGAGGGGCTAGTTTCTGTGGACAGACGGTAGAACATTAACAAGTTTTCAACAGAGAAGATTGGAAATGCATACGAATATAATAATAATATTAACTAGGTATGTGCAATTTGATGAAAGAAAGCTATAAATACCTCTGTAATTATCCATTTTCATATAATAATCTTCGGTGAAATGCAGTGGCGGTTAACCCTATGACAAACTAGGCAAATTCCTAGGGCCCCGATTTGGCTGAGGGCCCCCAAATGATCCCCGGGTTTATTTACACCGCCGGCATTATTTACTGAATTTCATTTACAGCGATACTAGATTATAATATAATAATTTTTACAAAAAATACAAACCTATACCCGAATCTATAAATTTGTTGCAATCTGGCAATGCAGCTTAGCTTACTGGTTAGACCGCGAAAGCCACAAAAGTTGTTCTTTAAAAAAGTTAGTGTTCCTATGTTTTTTATCTATGCGTTTATTTGTATCCGTTATGTCTTTTTTATCTGTATAAATGGTATTTGTTATATGCCTACGTAACGTAAGATAAAAAAAAACGTCCTCAAAGTATGCCGTAGAATCAATCAGGCATATCTTGAATCCGTACTCTTGAAAGATAACATAAGTAAAAGGTATAGGTGAATGAAAAATAGAAGTGTCAAGTTCTGAAGTTTTTATTTTAAAGAAAATTAAATATGGTAATCACGGCAAAACCAGAAGGTTTTATGAAAAGTTACTTTAGAAATGGCAGAAGCGTTGATGGCCACGGGATTTATTCGACACGGGACGCCATTCAGGATTTTCAAACAGAATTTACACACATAGTCATGGATTTCGACCAGTTTCGCCAAATGTTGATTAGATATGTCGCTTTGTTTAAAGAAACAGGAGTGTGAATAAAAAGGAAGGCAGTGGGTGTCCCAAAGTTCGCACAGCACAGAAAGTAGAAGAATCGAGGAAAATTGTTAATGAACAACCACCAACCCCTATTCGGCAAATTTTCGAGTTCATCGCAAAAAAGTATATCCAGCATTTCTAAGTAAGATATTCTATTGCAGGTGTTATTAAAAAAATATGGACCGATAATGCCATGGACAGAGTAGAAAATGTACAATCATCAGAAAACATAACAAATTTATAAAAATGGATTTTTCCACTTAAAATTTGGTCTCATAACCCATAAATAAAAATCTAGTCTTTTCGCTTCATCTCCCGCTTCCAATGCTTTGTTAAAGTGGGATTTCAACGGAAATAATTTATTTTCTTTTAAGATCATCTGAATATGAGTTACCTTCACAACTTCTAGAACATGTTTAGCATGATTTCTAAGGGAGTTTCTCCAACAGTCTGAAGAACTAAAACTGTGACAACATCGTTTTGGTCATCTTTCCTCTTCTTCTTCTTCTTCTTCTTCTTCTTCTTCTTCTTCTTGAGATTCAAAACCGAACCAGTTTTTTGGAACTTTTTTATTGTGTTGTAGATTGTCATTTCAGTTATTGGGATTCCTACAAATTTATCGCTAAATTGTTTCATGATGTAGCCGTATGATACTTGGTCATCTCCGTAACACTGGACTATAACAATCCTTTGTTCAGTAGATAGAATTTTGTTGAGAAGTATTTTTAATTAAATAATTGCTTCATTTAATAAAGACATTGACAAACATGTCCATAGGTCTCATTACTGTTTAATATGTAGAAACTAGTACTCTGGTTAAAGGTGTGAGAGAGAATAGTTGGGACTAAATAATGTGATAAAACTCGTTACTTTTAATATTTAAATTTTTTAATGAAATCTTATACTTCGGCTTAGGGTTTAATTTGAAAAATATTTCATATTTGTTATTTTTTGGTAGAAATTGATAAACAAGGTATGTTTACGCTTACGCAAAATATCTTTTTCGTATTTTTCACGCTCCCTGTATAAAAAATTACATTTTTCATAACGTGAATCTTATTTACGTTACAAGCAAAACTTTTATTAGGAGTGGCATTTTTACGTATTCTCCAGAATTTAGTCCACTTGTCCTCTTCTAAACTCCATCCGCGGACATACTGTATATATCACATATATAACACAATTGATTTATTATTTCATCCCAAGGCAACTGCCTAATATAACTGAAATAAGAGTCCACACTTTTGTGGACTCTTCCATTTTGGCACAAAACAACGTATCGTTTTGAGAAAAGTTCGGTTTATTATAAATACAAGGCAAATCTGAAAAACTGATTGGACACTCTGATTATTCAGTTCTTTCGGCAATTCACGTTGGGGCAGTATAATGTTCTTGGAATGTATCGGTCGCATGATCTATTATTAAAAAATTTGTAAGCGGTCACTTGCCCAGTCACCCATCATAAATATCATCTAAACTCTCGGAGGTGACTTGCCGAACGTTTAGATGACATTACTGGTAGATGTCCACGTGGTTACTTATAAAGTGAATGGTAGGAATCCACCTCTAATTACTGCCATCTAATGTTCGCAGACGACTACCCGAAACGGCCTATTTAGCTGTTTCCATGTCAAGTGGACCACACTGTAGATATAATATAAATATATGTCAGTATGTATTTAAAGATGATTCTGCAATGTTTAAAAATGAAATTATTTAAACTATTAAAGGTAAAAGTGTTGATTAAAATCACTAAATTTTAAATAATATCCTATAGGATGCTAAACTTTATACAACTTGTCAAGTGCTCTCTAATATATGTTAAATTTCTCTTCCGCCTACAAGGTAAAGTTTGTTATGAAATTTTGTGTTTGATATTGAATTTTACATTATGAAAATTTATAACTTAATCTTCGGTTAAGTCTTCAGGAAAATGGATAATACTCTGTTTTATATATAAATTGATTTAAAATTAACAAAACGACATGCGTTAAAAGACAAAATTACACAAATATGACATATCATAATCCATTGAATCTACTTTACCTTGCTATGGG
Organism: Philopedon plagiatum; assembly: GCA_963971165.1. Taxonomy (NCBI): domain Eukaryota; kingdom Metazoa; phylum Arthropoda; class Insecta; order Coleoptera; family Curculionidae; genus Philopedon; species Philopedon plagiatum. The sequence continues at coordinate 50,018,820 of OZ020189.1, forward strand.
TTGACGAGGGTGTGATGGGGGGTGTCTCAACGGAGGTAGGCGATAATCTTCCGTCACTATTTGTGTTTGAGCAAGGCAGTCGTTGTTCTTGAACACTAGCAAGTCTGGAAAAATGTATCTAATAGAACATCGTGGTTGCTGAAGTAATGTTCTATAGCTTAATTTTTTTAAATCATATTATAAAACTTTCTTATAGGAACTAGATAAAGAAAAATAACCGCCAAAATATGTTGTATTATTTTTATCTTCCTAATACAATATAAGTTATTTAAACAAGAATTTTTATGTCCTATGTTTATTCTCAAAGTAAAAAAATATCGTTTATAATGCTTCCGCGATAGATTTCTAGAAACAGTAAAATTTTTAATATAGGATACCAAATTTGTTATTTTCAAGATGCAATATTTCTAATATTTAAAATAGTTAAGAACTAAAATGTTTTTAAATAAGTATTTGTATTTGACCAACAAAAAAATTTTTAATTAATTTTTTATCGAAATATGGCTTCCCTCCAAATTGGTTTGCACAAACCTAAACGAATCTAATTTCTTGAAACCAACAATAAATATAATATAATTTTGTTGACTTTTATTAGTTTTCGGTCCTTGCTTCCTGTAACATTTTGTTAAGGCCTTTTACAGATGATTTCTCAATTTACATCATAATATATTTTTAGTAAAGACCTTCTATCATATATTCTTTTTAATTATTGATTTGCTTTTATTATTAATTTTTATTAATTCGATTTTTTAAAGTTTTTTTTTATAATGAGATCAGAAAATAGATGTGGAAAAGTCAGAAAAGCTTAGGACTTTGATATAATAAATACTACAACATAAACAGAGGATACAGGATTTTTTATTTTTGTCACTTTCAAATACAGTGCTGTCATTATTTTTAAATATTAATTTTGTCGTTAACACCAGGGTGGAGTAATACCCAATTAATAGATCTTTTTATTGTGGGTACAGTATTATTATGTTTTTCGACAAAATATAGTGTAAAAATTTGTTACCATTTTAAAGAACCGGCCTTGGTCTTTAGCAAAACTCATAAAGAAACACTATTATTTTGCCTTTTGTTAGCAGCAAAAAAGTTTCTAAGGCATAGATAGTATGTTGGTGTTAAAATAGGCATTCTCAATAAAATGTAGCCCATTTTTACACAGCAATATTGTTATTGAAAAAATGTCTAAAAACTAGCAAATACCCCGTCTATAAACTGCAAATGAGAAACCTGACATCTCTTTGTCATAATCTAAATATACCACGCCTTATAATAATAAAAAATATCGTATACAAATGCTTCCTAAAAATTCAGTATCTCTGAATGTTGGTGGTTTTTAGAAATTTAAACATGCTACAATTAAGAACTGGCTTACTGGCCTTTTGATACCTAAAAATGGGTTTCTTAAAAGCCGTCAAAATATTACAAAGCTAATTAAAAAGAAATTACCTTTTAAGAGTAACAAGAGTTCCAGTTAACTTTTTACACCTTCTAAGAGCACTCTCAAGTCTTTCTGGTTCTTCTTTTAAAAACTTTTCTTCTCTCATCATCTTATCCATTTCTGTTGCCAAAAGGGCTTTCATACTGTCTTGTAGGCCAGGAAACCTGAAAATATAAAATTTAATAACCATAAAAGACTTATCAAGGTGTAACTTTTAAATTTATTTTTCAATTAAGTTCATTGTCACCGTTCTCAATTAAAAAAAATGATTTATATAAATAAATTTATTACTAATATTACTATTTTATCCACTATTTCAATCAGAATAAGAAGTTTCAAATCAACATTCACTGGTACCGTTTCGTGGCCAATTAAGACAATAGAAAATATCAAGTTGGCATGCGATGAAGCAAGCGGGTGTCTTGACCAGGCGCGGCTCGTCCATAAGGTCATTTAGTTAATGACCCACCTTAATTTATTTTCAATGATAATACCATATAATAACTTACAATGATATAACCTAATAATTCACTTTGTAAAACCAAAAAATAATTATCTTTTCTTTCAAAAAATGCAAGTTTCAGGCGAAAACTCCCGAAGAAACAATCGAGCCAAGCTTTCTCTGGGCTCGGCCGTATTTTAAATTGACCTCACAGGTTTATATGGAAATAGAAAACTAAATAAATGTATTAAAACTAAGAGAGAAACAAACATAGGCGCTTTAGGAAGTTAAAAAAAAGACAAATATACGAAACATGGCCTTTGGCGCGCGCGTGGCCGTCGACGCCGCGGGTTCTCGGGTTGTGCCGGGCCACTATGAAAATAAAGTTAAACACACGAAAACTCGACCACCAAAAGAATGCAGCAACAAATTAGTATGTTGCCAAACTTACAAACAAAACTGAGGTAAATAAGTTACTTAAAATTATTTTTCGCAATAATGTTGAGCGATATGGTTTAATATATAAAATAAGAATAAAAACCATAATTATATTTACTATAGATAACAAATTATTATAGGTACCCTAATATTATTCTTTTATAACATCGGAAGTCGCCAGTCGGAAACTTCGTCAAGATTAAAATAATGCGAATCTTTGGAAAATAGGCAACGTTTTTAACAGGTGGCATGGCTCCTCGAGTCGCGCGATTTGATAAGTTAATCGGGTGGCGTCTACAATACTAATAGCGAATAGCTAGAAATCAGCTGCATAGTGAGTGGTGATTTGTATATAAGCTCCGCCCATCTAATTTCTTATCGTTTGCTCTCCCTTTCATCGCGAACAACTTACCATGTGTCGGACTATACACTCGAACCGGTCCGTAAAATATCTATCAAACCCAATCATTTGGGTTAGACATAGAAAAAATAATTATGCGCAATGTATTTGGATAAACTTTTGTTTATTTATTAGTTGTTAATATTATTAGTTTAAGAGGTGTTTCGGCTTTCCTAATTTTGTTGTGTAATATGTTTTTGGATATTATTTGATATTTGTGTTTTTTTTATCTTCTGACAGCCCATGAAGACCGACGTCTAAGTACTACGTACCGTGGGTATACTGGGGAAATGCGACTCACACATCCAGAACTGGAAACATCCGTAGGGATTTTATCAGCCCTTTAAGAGGATGTGTGGGGTGGTACCACCTCGATCGAGGAAAAATTTCTCTACCACCTTCCTGTTAAGTCCTTTGTGTAGTAGTGTAGTACTAGTACTTGAGTACTTGTGTTAACAATGGCTTTAACAGTGCAAGAAACTGCTTGCATGTAATTTAGAAAAAGTCACAGCAAAAATGCAGTTTTAGTATTTGATGTTTTTGCGATGTTTATTTTTAGGTAAATAATTTCTTGGCAGAAATAGGCACATTATTAAAAAATCTTCCTTAATTAAAAATGTGTAATTTGCTTTTTACGTTGATATCACTAGCTGCCACAAAATTTGCCCCACCTGTAAAAACATTCACGGGCCGCGCCTGGTCATAACTAACATATCACATCTTATGTAAAGTTGTTAGTAAATGTGTAAATTGCCTATTTTTCAAAACTCACCAACAGTAAAGTACCCTTATTTTTGAAAATATCGAAAAGTGTGATGGACAAAGTTGTTCTAAATTAAAAACTTTAACCAAATATGAAATTTGAGACATACATATATTAAATTTAAATACTTTATTTATAATTCTTCTCAAAACGCTACACCAGTGGTTAATTGTGATATTTTGTGTTATAAACCTACGTCGAAGTAAAAACTATAACAAATTGTTACGGTGTTAACGAATTGTTATAGTTTTTTAAGTTACAATAATAGTTAAATGACATCAGCAAACAATTTAACCAAAATAGGAATACATATTGTTGTACTATTAAAAATAATTAATAGTATAGATATGTTTTATTTGCCGTTTTTAAACGTTCGTAAAAGACGAAGACGATGCTATATTATGTACTTTTTTGAAAAAGTTTGGATTGTTTTGGGTAGGCCATGGAAAGAAATTTCAGTTGAAGAAAATAAGCAATTTTTACGATATTTTAGCAAACGTTATTTAGCAAAAAATTTGCTAACAGATTTTTTTTTTATCTGAGACAGCCCACGTGGACTTCAAGTAAGTACTAACGTACCGTGGGTGGGCATCTGAAGAGAAGGGAAATGTAATCTATTCACAAGGGATTTAAAGGATTGGAGGTTGGGAGGGTAAGGGAAAACATCCGCAGGCAAACTGTTCCATAATCTGGAGACGCTAGATATGAATGAGCGAGAGAAGTGAGATGTTCTAGGCTTTTGTAGTTGGACAGTAAAGGGATGCCTGCGTATCGCGCCTCTTGTGTTCTGTTAGGAGCAGTCAAGGGGGGAATTATAGCGGCTAGTTTTTCAGAGCTAAATCCGTGGAAGTATCGGTAGACAAGGGATAAATCCCCAACAACGCAGCAATGAGCGAGATAAGGTGGTTTTCTTGTGAGGACATTAATGAGTCGGATGGCTCTCTTTTGGATAGAATCAAGGATGTTAAGTGTCGAAGGTAATGCCGCTCCCCAGACACGGAAACAGTACTCTAGGTTAGGTCTTATTTGGGAAATATAGAAAATGTATAAGTTGGAAGGGGAAAAGTATTTGCTGGCTTGAAAGAGAAAACAGTTAGGCAACAAAATTGGTTAAAATTAACATTTTATTTAGTTCACAAGAGCTGTATACGAATTTTCGATTATTGATGCGTGATACAGCAAAACGCAACTCAGGATTGACCCGCCGAAGAAAAGCAAGCTTCCAGAACTTTAGAGTTTGTCCAGTTTTGGAGATTACTTTTCCATTATTTATTGCAATTGTTTGTTCATCGCCCATCCTCTGCTATGCAAAATTTTTTAAACGAGCATACAAAATAATACTACTAATAATTTTTAATACTGTGGCAAAAGTTATTTTTATTTTTACACAATATTAGTTTAAATTGTTTGCCGAAGCCTATATGTTCAACACGCTTATATGTCTCTTGAAACTAATATATCTTAAAAATATTAAATATTGGTGAATTAGTAAGAAGCTTCAGGATAACTTTTGTTTTCTTGCAACTTATTGGGTCGTCTTTAGATCCTGCATTCTTTTTGTGACCTGTTATTCACTATTTAAATTTCCTGTAAGGGATTTATTTGCGATATATGTTTTATTTTTTAATTCTTTTAATAGGTGCTTATTGTTAGGTAATAATTAATGAAATTTATTTTAAACGATTTAAATTCTTTCAACATTTTTTATTCTTATATGAATTCCTGTTATGTACATTCCTTTTCAAAATTTAATTTTATTCTTTTATTATAAATACAAGACCAAGGGATGTTTCACAAGTGGAAAAATCCACTAGTATTTCAGAGATCAATATTCGGATGTTTAATATGTAGATGAACTATAATCTTAATCCATTTATTCATAAGTTATTGCCTTCTATAATGGCTTATGTATTAAATAAAAATATGCATTAAAATTGCAACTATGAAATATGGTTACTTTAGAAAATGAGACAATTATTTTAAATTTATTCGATTAACGCGGGATCGGCAAGTTAGCAAAATTGCTGTTTCAGGCTAGAAGTCGAGTCAAGCTTCCCTAAAGAGGAAAGTCAATGATAAGAAGTTTTCCATATGTTACATACTTTTTTGGACACACTGTATGAACAAATTTTCAAGTGACAGAAATATCAATTATAAATCTGTTGATGATGGAGCTAGATCTTCTTTATGTCTTTGATATTTACTAATTGCCAGTTATACACGCGCGCTCGTCAAATAGTAGGTATAATAATATTATTCTTACACCTGAACCTTTATTGTAAATTTTATTTTGGTAATTTACAAAATCTGAAGTAATCTAAAGCTCACTAGTAAAGATAAGAAAATCCATCAAGATAGTTTAAGTTATTTATTTAGGTTGCAAAAAATCATCTTTAAATAGTAAAAACTAGCCTTATAAGAAGCTGCTATAAAGCGTTAATTAAAAAAAAATAAAGTAACGTTCAGTAAAAAAATTTTCTTGCGCGTTTACTGCAATATGTAATAAACATATAGTAAATTTATGGTGATTACTAAAACCCTAAATAAAAAATTTGAACTACACCAGTTTCAATTTACCTTAATTTTAAATCCGCCACAGTTTTAGAACTTTTACTTAATATTAGAGCCATATTTTCTACATCCGACATGTTCACTCTAGTTTTCCTATTGATAACATTGCCTCTTAGTTCTTCTACTGTTGATTCTAATTCTCCTAAATCTTTTTCTAAACGTAACATTTCTTGTTTATACAGGTCTTCTTCTCTTGTAAGCCGAACTCTTTCTTGGTCCATTCCTGTAAAGAGTGATTTGCATCATTTAATTAATACTACCCTCGAGCGTCAATAGACAGTCCAGGGCCGCCGGGTCTAAAGTTCTTATGGGGCCCTTTAATGATAATAGCGTCACCTGGGCCTAGTAGAAAAGTAGAAAAGTTATATAACCTAACTGATTAACTAGAATATGTTAATTTAGAGTGATAAATCATGGATTTATTATATAGGTAAAAGGATTCGATATCCGTATACTGTGAGCGTATCGAACGTGAAGCCTTATATTTTGTTGTTTGTTATTCTCTTGGGGGAGCAGTTTACGAACTACGAACATAGACAAGACTACGAATAACTACGTAATTGAATCAAGAATGGTAGTAGAAACAGATAAAATAGCATTGGAGTGTTGGAGCTCAGAAGTGTTGCTGTCTGTGCTGGTTGTTTAGGAAAACGGCTGAACCTCGGTCTGAACACTCGGTTACACGTACGTCTTTGTCTAATGAACTAGGAACGAAAAAGTGCGATTTATAGATTTATAAATGACTCGGAGCGACTTTAAATAAACACCTTTAGAAATAAATAATAAAACCATTTTAACTTAAATTTATTATTATTTAGCAGAAAATAAAGTAATTTAGGGCTTTTATTACTTTTAGCAAATCTTGTAATGCTTCTAACGTATTTTTTGTACACAAATACAAGGTAAAATAAGATGTGGCCAATGTTTACAAATTGTGTTTACAGTGTCGCCTAGAATGGTTTGTTTTTGCTTCAAAGAATGTCACATCATCCCGTATCCTTTTATATAATAAATCCATGTGATAAATCTTAATACTTTTTAGTCAATTCCTATGTTAATGTTCTTGTGTATCTACTCAGATCAACAATAAATCAAATATTCTCAAAGCAGCAGAATCTCTTTATTATAAATACTGAATTTAATAGATTCCCACAGTCTAAAAAGTCTGTAATAAAGAATATGCATGTATTTTTTTATTGCATAAAATCATTTAAGAAAAAATTGCAAACCCAAAAATTCTATTTTGAAGAAAATTACTAGGGTAATAATTAAACCAAAAAATAATACTTCTCGGTATAATTTATTATGTACACTTTAAGAAGCAGCCATTTGCCCTCAGTGACGTCAGGAAATAAGCAAAAATAAGTGTCAAACTACATGTTAACGTAAAGCTTAACCTAGGGGTGCTATCAAACCCAAACCCAAACAAACGTATATGAATAGGGAATATGCATATAACCAAAATAATTCTGAAACATTTTATATATTCTCTTCATAAATTAAATGTTTATGGCGGTTGCTGTTATCCATTTATTTTGGTCGTTATTAATAATAAAAAAATAATTTTCTACTGCAAATTTTGCCGCGAATTTCGAAACGTAGAACTTGATCCCATTGATTGGCTGTCGTCAAAAATGTTTTTATGACTCATAATGAGTATATGGCGAATTTCAATGTTGTAAGGTCATCGAAAAATTAATAAAAATGGCATTTACTGCGTAACTTATCTTACTTATGAAATATCCCTGCACTTAAAGTAGAATGTTTCTAAAATTTTATTCATGTATGTATATTTCAAGCCAAAATCGGCCCAGGAACCTTTCAATTTTGCAACAAAAACTGTCACTTGTGCGAAATTGTGACACATCATATCTTAATAATTTTTAGTAAATAAGCTGCAATTCTTTGTTTTCATGACAATCTTGGAAATTCAAAAATTTTCAAATTTTGCATGTCCCCGATGCAAATAAACCCATTTATTTACAACTTTAACGAAAAAATAAGCGATTTAAATTAGTGGGAGGTAGTCTTAGATAATTAACGGATAAAATAAACACAAAAAGAATAAGTAAATAAGGAAAATAGTGTGGAATAATGTCGGTTAAAAATAGGATTTGTCGGAAAAAATCAAGAACATTTCATTTGTACCCCTTAAATACGCTCCTGGATGACCGATTCGATATTCATTTTAAAGTGTGATTATCCCTTTATAGGATAGTCTCGAAAAATGGGGAAAAATAAGATGGGAAAAACTTCAAGTGATTCAAATGTACTGATATCGAGGGCAAAAAAAGTCCAAAAATCGAAATGTAATCCGCGATGGTTCCCTTCCTATAAAGAATGAAGAAACTAAAAAATATGGATATGTATTTCGACGAGCTCTTTCCGATGACGCATATGGGATTTTAATTTGAACCATTTTGACATCACAAAAAATTAAAAACCGTGAAATATTTGGGCCAAAAATCGAATTTTCCAGTTTTTCCCAAATATATCCATTTTCCAGTGATTTTAGGTTTACGTAAATGTATTGCAAAAACAAGGTATTTGAGATTTTAAAGTTTCACTTATGAATCCGTTTTTCGATTCGACGTTTTGTTTTCGAGTTATTAGATACCAAAGAGGGGTCTGCAACTCGCATTTTTCGACCTAAAAAAATTCAAAAGAATTACTTGCCATTTTCGATCCTCACCAGTTTCAATAGAGTTCTGGAGCTCTGGGTCCTCTACAACCTCCGAGAAAAACAAACCTGTCCGACTTTATGTTAAGTTTTACGTTAACATATAGATTGACACTTATTTTTGCTGATCTCCTGACGTCATTATTCACTTAGGACAAATGGCTGCTTTTTAAATTGTAATAAATTCTACCGAACAGTAAACATTTTTTGTAACTAAATTATCCTAGTAATTTTCTTCAAAATATTTATTGTAGACTACGGTTAAGGGATAGAATTCTTCAACAAATCCCATAAACCGCGTGAATACAAATTCACTTACGGAAATATACTAATTATAGACTTTTTAACGTTAACTCAGAAGTCACAATTCCCTTAAACATAAGATTCATTTCCCCAAGGAAATCTGCAATTTAAACAAGAATCCCATTAAGGGGCTAAAATAAAATACACTTTAAACTGGTTTGGCCATCGGAAATTCATAGCATTAGTATGCAGATTTATGTGCGCAGCAAGTATCATGCAAATGCATTAGATTAACTTGATCGAATAGGGGAGCTATTATGGACCCGTTATGAATTGCTTACGTAAATAACAAAATAGTTATTTATGATATAAGTGTTAAAAGTACAATTTTACGGCACGAATTTGAAAGTTTGCAGAATGAGCGAAGCGAATTCTGCAATTCAAATGAGTGCCTTAAAAGTACTTTTAACACAAATATCATACAAAATTTTTTCTACAAACGCCAATAAAAAACAAAAACACAATTACAATTTTTAGAAAGTTTAACATATTGGAAACACATAGTTTTAAGTAGCATCGTAGATATAATATAAAATTATTAAGTTGACATTTGTCAAAAAAACCAACAACCATTGTTGGCGTCGTAGTTGCCATAGTATTACTTTTAACACTAGTGCTATAAAGTACTTTTAACACTAGTGCCATAAAGTAACATTTTTAAGGCATCTGCGGCGTGTTAAAAAATGCATTTTTAACACGTTTGCAGAAAAAAATATTTTAAAATTAATTAAATTGAAAATTTTACTAATTATAGTTAAGTTTATAATACCTAAACGTGCCAGACGGTAGCTAACTTTCACTTACAAAATTATAACTAAGGATCAAGTAAGTCAGCATGAATTGATATTTATCCCTGAGCAGCACAATACATGAAATGAAGTAGACAAGGATTGGTTTTATTTAAAAATACAGTTTCTTAGAGATGTATTTTCCAGGTTAGTAATTTATTGGGTGTAACGATGTATAAGTATGTTTCAAAGTTAATACTGATAAAAGTAATATTATCTACTCACATTTTTAAAGTAAAGGACAGCAAAGTGTTTGTTACTACTTAATCGTTAAACAAAAATTTATTTTATTTTGCTTTTATTATACGATAAAGCATGATGAGGCCAAAAAGTCGAAAATCTTTCTGGTATTTTCAAACTGACTTCTGACTACAAATTATTTGTTGTATTGTAAAAATACGATTTTAAAATTATGACAACTAACAACCTTTCTGGTATTAGTTCAATATACTGAGCTACTCAGCAAAATTAACGCACCATCAGAAATTTGCTGAACCTGGAGTCCGCTGGGACGAACTTTTTTTCGCATTGCAGGTTAATTTTTCAATTAATTTTAATTTTATATTGGGTATAATAAGAATATGTACTTTTTTCGAAATTTCGTAGCATCCTGTGGGGTATCTTAATAATCCTAACATAACGCAGTTGACATCAAGCTCTAGCTTTTCCTAACATTTTTCTTTTTATTTATTCTTTTATCTGTGGTATTTAATAACATATGGAGAGGGCTGCCGCTCTATTAATTTTGTGCCAACAATATCCTACATCGGCTATGCGGTAGTCAATTCATAGTTTTAATAAAAATGTATGTATGTATACACATGCAAATAAAGTTAAAAAACATGTTAGGCCATGAAATGAATACCACAGTTAAACAAAAATAAAAGAACAACGAAACTGTAAAGAAATCATGAGGTAGAGTTTGATTACAACTGCGTTGTTATGATTGCTAGTAATACACAGTATTACAAAACTACAAAACGCCTCAAATATAATAATATTTACGAAAAATTACGACTGCAGTGCCATTCTTGATTAATGAACTTGTATACAAAAATAAGTTAATTTAAATTATAGGTTTGGAAAATAAATAACATCAAATAAACAACGACACATTTCTAGTGATGCGTTAATACCGCTGGTAGTGGTCAGTGGGTAATAATTCAAAATTAAAGAATCAGTCGCACCTTTACAAATTATGAAACTAGTAAAATTGTCATCATATTTCAATCTATTATGTTAAACTAATCTAGATCTTTTATTAGTTTTAGAATTTGCTCAGGAATATGATTTTTTCTTTTATAGTTGAATGTTTACAATATATTTTATCTAAATTTTAATTTATAGTAGATTATTTTGTACAGTATTCATATACAACTATCCAGATTTATACATAGTGTTCTGAACGGCCAAAATACTGAACATTCTTTTGGTTTTCTGACCCCTATTTACTGACAATGTCACAATAACTTCTTTACTAACAATGAATCAACACTTTCCTAAGGCTGAACATAAAATCAACAACGCCATATGAATCAAATGAATCGCAGATGTACCTAAAATTTGGGTTAAATAGGTTTGTGTTATATAATACTGATAATAATAATAATAATATAGGTCTTATATTAAGCACATTATATGATTTGTTGGAAAAGTCTTTTCCCAGGTGAAATAATATGGATCAGTATTATTCTCGCCATTATTAAGAAAATACGAGTACCATTTAAGTTTTTTTTGTGGGGCGTAATTCACTTATTTCGGAGGTCACGAGCCGCCACTGGTCTGGATACTCTTTTTGCTGGTCCTGGAGAATTCTGAAACATTCTAGAAGGATACAAGGTGCAATAAAAGAAGAAAATAGAAGAGTGTTCGAAATTATAGGCTTTCTATCATAGGTTGAGGAAAATAATGGAATTGAATATTGTGCAAAGATCCAGCAGCAGCACTATGTAACATCATGGAAATACAAATAAAGAGAAGAGGACAAAAGAGAAGAATATTTTTTTCTATGTCATCTTATATCATGTAGAACTTTTTCCATGACAATTCGGCTGAATTCGTAAATTTCTACTGCTAGACTGCAACCCTTCTATCATAGGCGTAGCATATGAACATTAATCAGGGTATTAAATAAGAAACTTATAGAAAATAAACCTCAAATCTCAGAATACACGAACATAAAGTAAAGTTAAAAAGTATATAGAACTTCTGCGAAGTACGTAATAATAGTTAAAAAAATAAATTAAGTACCTGCTTGCCATACTTGTTCACCACCAGCCAACAGCATTGCCCGAATCTTAATAAATGTATCCCGAATGGTTTCCTTTACCGAATGTGCCTGCGCCTGAGACATTCTCCTAAGATTTCGAACTTCAGCCCTCAGGTCTTTGGCTTTCTTTTGCAAACCGCGCAGTTGATTGTACATTTCTGGTGTTAACTGTAAATCCCTGTATATCCGACTGTCATATTGGCCTGGTGATAAAGATGCTGGTTTAGGCGGAGGCGCTGGTTTAAGTCTATCTCGTTCTGAAAAAAAAGGAATTACTGAAGCTAATTATCATGTGGGAAATTGTGTTTGCTTTTTATTTTAAATACTAACATCTCTGTGATTCTTAAAGATAATACCGCATAATCAAAAGTATTTAGAAGATTCACTAACATTTAAAACGGATCTATTTCGAGTTTCTACAATTGTTGCCAGTATCGTATCCGATTGTATAGGTAATATTCAAATGACAAACTAATCTTAAGATCAAATAAAATATGCGTTGTATGATTTAAGTTAAAATGGAAAGACATATTGACAAATTTACCTGTGGCGAAATCCGCTTTGGTTAGTTTAACCATAAAGTATAGTAGAGGACACCCTGCACAACTTTAGTATGAACGACACCCATACAATCGAACTTTAGTTAACAATCATTAAATTTATAATTATAACGACTAATTTTTGTACTGTAAGTAACATTTCGATTTTATATTTTTCTTTAAATTTTTTTTTAAAATATGCTACGTTGTTTTCGATAAAGCTCCCTACATTTTCGCAACTCGTGTTTCATTAGGGAAGCAAGGAAAATGCGAAAAATTATAAAATTAAAGACAACTTTTATAATGAGCCGTAAATCAGAATTTTGAACTAGAAAACTAAAAGGTTCAACGTCTAATTGCCTAAACAATTTAATCAATAATTAAATTGTAATGTGACAACACTAATTGCCAAAGATGACTCTAAACGTCAAATAGATTTGTTACATGATTAGACGTTTTAAGCAACATGGTGTTGTTTTTGCCAAATAAAAATTAGACTTTGTGCAATGGGGGGTTAATTTTTAAGCACATTTGTAAAAGTTAAAACCATAAAAAAGTTTCTACAAAAAATGGAAAAATTCTGATTAAAAGAAGTAATGAAAAGACCAAATAAAATAATTATTCTCCAGTCCAACCATCTGGAGTGTTGAACAGTTTCAGGGTTTATAGTTCAAATGTAAAAGGGATATTACCTACATAACATAACTTCTACAGCACTTTTTAATAAATAGAGCTAGAATTCCTTTAGTACCTATATTTGCTCATACAGAATAGTTTAAAGGAATTTCTAGTGGCCTAAGACGTAAAAAGACACTTATACCTGGCATTAAAATAATTGTTTCTTGTAGATATATACACATACTGGTTATTGGCGACCCAAATTAAGAAGGCCAGCTTTATTACAAACCCAAACAACTGATCCAATTTGGGGAGCATAACAAGGCGGCAAAATTCCAAAGATTCTGAACTTAAGTTACCAATAAATAAAACTACTTTTATAGTACAAAATCTTGAAACTAAATAAATGACATAAATTTAATTACATTATTTACAATTATTGTACCTAACGATCAACAACATCGAAATTATTATTGTTTATATCTGATTTCAAAATATCCAAACACAGATGCAGATAAGTAAATACAAAAAGAAAAAACAAAATAATATTCTTCATCATAAAATGTATCTATCTACCTACGGAAAAAAATATTTTAATATTTAATTTTTTTATTCAACATAATTTGCCTCTTGACCCAATATATATTTTTGGATACTCACAGCTACTTTTTAAGGTGTGACCTAAAAATCGTTTTGGGTATGTCACTACTTTTTCTGTATACCCGTACACAAGAAAAAACTTTTTTGATATTTGTTTTTTTGTTAAGCATCTGAAATTGTCTGATGCAACTGTCAAAATTCAAGGAAAAATTCAAGAATATACAAATTATTTTGTAATTGTAAATATTATCAAGAAATAGAACAATTTTAGTTATAATGTATTTTATTTTTAGAAAGTTTTTTTAGCTTTTTATTTTTAAAAAATAGTTTTTTAAGCTTTTTCCAATGATGTCTGTATCTTGAAATTTTTATTTTAATTTTTATATTTCATAGATTTATAAAAATTCAACTAAAAATAATTTGTTTTCAAATCAACCGTAAACAAATAATGAAGAGCTTGTTCTCTAAACACAATAACTTTAAAAGCTAAAATAAATATTTTGAGACAATTATGATTTAAAACTTGCTTTCCCAATCGGAATTGGCTAATAATAGTAAAATCGTTCTATATCTTGATTCGCTAATTATTTCAAAATCATTCTTGCATAATTTAAAACTTTTCTTTGACTTTTGACAATGATATCATATATTAGATGCGAAAATGTTTGGTTCGTAGTAAAGTAGCATAGTAAACAAATATCCAAAGGCAGGACATAAATAAAAGATAAAAATACCGAACTCTGGATTATTTTTGGGATCCAAACTGGGTACCGAATTTTTTCTCCTCAGCCCATCGAATGAGATAAAATAGTTTTTTCTTGGTAATAGGATCTAATTAACAGCTAGTGCTTTTAAAGTACTTTTTTTAAATTAACAAAGAGGGATTGACGTTGATAGCCGCGATTGACTGATTGACCCACCGAAAGCCTTTGGTTTTGTTCGGTGAGTACAACACTTATCTGGACTTGCATAAGTTAGACTGGCATTTGACTTACTCTTTCAGAGAATTATCAAAGAAATCAAGTAATTAAAGACATCATGTACATTGTATGCACAGGTTTCGATTATAAAAAATCAACACCCTTAAAAAAAGGAGCTACAGTTAAGTAACCGTGGAACATAACTACGTTACCAAATAGGAAAATTGAATAAATGGAGGAAAAACATCGAAAAAACTATTTCAATATACAGAACAAAAAAACTTACCCTGTGACGATGTTCTTGGAAGCGTTGATGATTTAATGGCGGGTTTTGTGGGTTTTTGGTCCGCTGATGGGAAGCAAACATATTAAAAAGGAACGCAGTTAGTAACAAAAAACACGCAAACATGCAAATTTTAGGTATTCAGTATGCAAATGGAAGCCTGCTTTTAAGACAATTTTATGATATTATTATTCTAATATAAAGTGTATTATACTTTTAACTCTGTTATAGTACAGCACAACGTATGTAATCTACAATTTATTTGGTTTGTTCTGCAGAGGCTACTGGCCCGAAAACTTAGGAACACTTTTTTATTATAGAATACCGAATTTTGGTACTGAATGAAAACTTATTTTGACTTCGAAAGCTTTTCATATATAAAGAGCTCGTTAATATATACAAAGATAGGATAAGCTAAAATTTTGCGATGCTAAAAGTATAAAAATTGTTCGTTTCAAATTTCTTTGTTCATCCTGTATACACAGCCAGCGTGATCAGATTTAAAAATATCTTCTCCAGCTTTGTTAATAGAAATATATCCAGAATACCTACTTTGAAAATTAAAGTTATGTACATTTAAAAAATTAAAATGAACACGAATGATGGTTTTAGTGATGAAAATGCAATTAATTTGCATTGTGTTACCGCGTTAGCAGGATGCTGGAGAACTCTACCAACAAAATTCTACAGATGATACTTTGGTCAAAATTAAGACAGCAAATTCTTAATAATATAGGTTCGGAAAGCTTCTTTTTCAAGATACAGGGTGATTTTAATTCTACTATGGTTTTTTATTTATTTAACACGTTTTTAGGGAAAACAGAATTCATTCAAATTCCATACATACAATATGTTTTACATTACCTATAGAAAATTCTTATTACCAATCGAAATAATCTATAGCGCAGTATTATTTGGATGACACGATTCTTTTAACTCACAAAATGTTTTTGCGGCGAAGTACTCTTTTGTACTATTTTTCCTTTCGAAAAATGAACAGACTTCAAAAGCACTGAAAAGTATGAAATAGTTTTTACACAAATTTATTACTGAGCTTACTGGCCAGCTTAATTATGTTTACATTTAAGTAATTTGTCATCAAAGTTCTAAACTTTGAAGTCGACGCCACTCCCCATTACATATAACCTATATTTTGTTTTAACAGATATACCAAGCTAACTTTTGAAATTCAAGCAAATTAATACCAGTGACTTTGTCTAAGCAGTTTATATGTTTCGTGCCTGACGCATGCGAAGTCTCGGGCAATATCTAGTATATACTAAAACCTTCATCGAGGTCTGCGTTCCAAGGTGTGAAAATCAGTTCAGTGATTCTCGAGAAAATCGCGAACATATGTAAATATACGCACATGCATACAATCATACATACAGGTTAAACACAGAAGTCGGGTAATGAAGTCTGCTAAATCGACAACATTCCTGTTTTATCCTTTAACGTTTCGATATCTTGATTTTTTTGATATCTTGTACTGATTGTATGATATTGAGCAAAACAAAATTTGACTTAAAACCAAACTAAATTTTTAATATGGCCTGTTGGATTTTCAGTCTCAGTTAATCAAGTTTGATCTATTGGATCGTGACTCCCAAAAATATCTCTCTGTAGATTAGTTCGAATGTTTAGGTTATTCCACAGGTAATCCAAAAATATTATACATACGAAATCACAATAAACTTTCTTTGAAAACGGGCACAACCCTGTATTGTTTAATTACAATGGTGGTATTCCAAAGTTCGAAGTCAACTGTAAAATTGAAATTTCTAAAGTTACTGTTTCGTAGCTAGAATATTGCGGTGCTGGTGTCCAAATATTTATGGATACTATTTATTTTCAATGTATTTTAACATTTATAGTTAAATCTTGTTAACCAGATTATATTAGCTCTCTGGATGATATAAGATTTTCATTAAATCGGGTTTGATTTGCAATTCAATTGAATTAACAAATGAAAATAAAAAAATAAACTTGACGCAGTTTTGATTGGGTTTGATTGGGTATTCCGTATTTCCGTCCCTTTTTGTTCCTTTAATCGTAAAAGTGGGAAAATGTCAAAGGTCATAAAGCAAATCTAATTTTCATTTTATTAAAAAATAACATAGTTAACACCTAAAAAATTCTGTTCTAATTTATTTTAACAATAAATAGTCAGTTTTACAGGTTTGATAAATGTGGTTCAAAAAAATTAAAATTCAATATTGAGTTAAAAGCAGGCAATCAATAGAACGTGCCTCCTGCCCTAAATTGGATTACATAAAAATATATTTTTTATAATGTAATTTTGTAGGTTTATTTTTGTCTCTACAAACTGACGTTGCTTTGTGTAATGTAAATATTTAAAACGGGGTTTCTAAATTGGTATTTATATTTTTCATTACCTTTTTTATGTGGTTAGTATAAAAGTATCGATAAATTCTAATCAGTCATTTGACAGATTTTATACATTACCTGCATGCTGTGGACTGTGTTGTTTAGGCGAATTCATATCTGGTGGTTCGTCACTAAACGAAACCGACTTCTCAAACGAGACTGATTTATCTAAAAAATTACATACAGAGACAATATGTTACAACATGGTATGAATTGCCAATTGGAATAAACAGTATGTAAAAATTGCGAAAATTCCATACTGTAGGAAAAAAATCACGATACTAAAATATTATCTGAACAGAGAATTGTACATATATTCTTTGTACTGTCAAAATTATCAGGAAATTTTTCAGTACATTTTTCGTATTTACAGTAAAACATTATGCTGCTATATCCATAAATGGATTTTTCAAGGTTTACTTTTGCGTTTTGAACAAAATACACATTGCTTCTATTATTAATATAGTGCTAATGGTGGAAAAAGCCTACACTATTTTCAAAAAGGCAGCACATACAAGTAAAATATATCTTTCATTCCAAAAAAGGTGCTTCAGACCACAGAAGAAAATATTCTGCATAATTTCATATTGAGATTTTTATTTGGGCAGCGCTTGGAAACGTTTTTTTAATAAAAATTTGAATTTTTATACAATTGCGCATTTTCTACACACTGCTCTCAAATTTTTATTTGGTATATTAATAATAATATGTCGCAAGAGTATTCGAAAAGGAATAAGAAGGAAAATGAAAATTTCTTGCAAGTTTCGTGTAAAGAAGCCTAAAAAACTGGTGACAGGAATTCCAGAAACATTTTTTAAAATAGGCACATCACTTTGAGACTACCACATACACATTATTATTGGAAAATTAAAAAGCAGGGAAATTTTGGTGCAGAGTCCGTAATACCTATAACTCATTATTTAATCACTAAGGTAGGATATTATTTGTACATTAGAACTACGGGTATTTCTAATCTATATACAATCATATTATAATGATAAGCCTAGTTTTCGATGTATAGAAATAACGAATTTTATTTCTACTAAAACTTTAATTTGTTTTGATTTAAGTCTTTTGGTACACCATTTTTATTTAATTATTACTTATATTTTTCCGCCGACCACTCAAAAATTGAAAGAAAATATTAAAACTTTGTTTAATTTTGATGAAAGCTGACTACTTTTATGCACAAATATCTGATGCCTTAAAATTTCTAATTAAAATTGGTTGTGTAACCATGGAAACGTAGAATTGTCAAACTTAACGCGAGTAAATTTAACTTGTTGGTTTTTAAAAAATTGAAGCTGTTATATATTTTGCATTTAGTACTAAATAATGAGTGATGATGAGTTTCTTATTCCTGAAACTCCTCCAGAATTGGCGGAATGCACAGGGATATCCAAATAAAAGCGAACAGACCTTATAACTTTTTTATGTAATATGTTCTAATTAAATAAAGACCTTTATTATTATTATTATTATTATTATTTTTAAGGATGGGAGAAAATGTTAAATATGAAAGTTTTGGAGATTTTTATGGATCATTCATATATCTTATCAGCAAAACGATTGAGCATCGAATAAAAAAAACATAGTGTAAAACATCGATTTTCCCGCGTATTTTAAATTGGATGATATGACCTTTATCGTATTTTTGGATTCTAGAAGAAGTTATAGACATATTTTGTATAACATACCCTATGCGGTTTTTCAATCGTTTTTGAAATATTTCAAATTAAAAATTATTTCGCATAAATATACTAAATAAATAAACGTAACTATCCAAGGTGCGAACAAAATACCTGCTACCTTTTTAAATTTTCTTCGTGGGTAAGTGAAAGTTAATGTCAAGGTTAGTCACGGTGAATTTATAATTTTATTTTTATGCAAAATTAGTTATTCTATTAAACAATAAATGCTGATTTTTATTAGTTATTAATATTTGAAAGCAGTAACCAGTGATTATAAACAATAACAAATTAATTATAACATAAACAGATAAATATTAACAGTGGCGAATAAATATCAAAAGAAATTTTCAACATGTCCGCCATTTAATTCTTCGCACTTTTTAACCGACTTCACAAGAGGAGGTTATCAATTCGACCAGTATGTATTTTCATACATTCTTCTCTGCCTCTGAAGTATGTTTATAATACTTTCAGCATCTTTTTCGTTCAGATTTTTTACTTCATTTCTTTTCTCACCTTCCTTTGAATTTATTTAATATTTTCAATGATTGCTGTATACGACATTTCTCAAATGACCCCCAAAAAATGTATCTAAAGGTGTGAGGTCTGGGCTATTTGCTGGCCAATGTAACGTTCCGAAGCTCCGATCCTTTCGTTATACTGATGGTTTAAAAAATTGCGAACTTCAATATTATATTATGGGGACCCGCTCCGTCCTGTTGCTTGGGTTCGTCGGCGTTCTTCAAGTGGCAATTCGTCGGGAATCTTCGATTTCATTTTGTTAAAAATTAAGATAGCGCTGGTCAGTTAATGCTCCCCGAAAAAACAATGACCCTAGGATTTTATTTTGTAATATCCCATACCAAACTTTGATTGAATTACGCCCCTGAAAAGCAATATCTTCGACGGTAAAGGGATGTTCATCCGACCAAACATGAATATTTCGTCTATTAAACATTCTCGCAGTTGAGAAAGTTGCTTTGGCGGTGTAAACGATAGTATCAAAGAAATTAGAATCTTGCCGCATTCTTTCGTTAATATTTGTGACAAAAGTATACCTCCTTTTTTTTGATCGGCACTAAGCTTTTGAACTGGCATAATTTTAAAATACTTTAACGTTCTTTGAACTGTTCCATAAGTCAACATTATATCTCTTCTTCCATATCTGACATACCGCTCACAATTGGAAATTTATTTTTTTGGATTCTCTTGAAAATACAATAAAATCGCTAGGTCCCTTTCTTCATTTCTTTCTCTTCTTTTTTTTTTCATTGCCCAGAATTCTTCTTGCTTCTAGTCTTCTATTTGTTTTTATTATGGTGCTTAATGATGGTGTTTTTTGTTCCTCTTCAATACTTTCTTCATATTGTCTTTCAGTCGCTCTAAAATTATTGTTATTTTTTAAATATAATTTTAACATTTTGTATATTTGCATAAAATAAAATTATAAATTCACGCTGACTAAAGTATTATTGTCAACCTCGACATTAACTTTGGCTTACCTACCAAGAAAATTTAAAAAAGTAGCAGGTATTTCGTTCGCAACCTGGATAGTTATGTTTAAAGTATATTTATGCGAAATAATTTTTAATTTGAAATATTTCAAAAACGATTGAAAAACCGCATAGGGCATGTTATACAAAATATGTCTATGACTTCTCCTACAATCCAAAAATATAATAAAAATTATACCATCCAATTTAAAATAAGCGAGAAAATTGATGTTTTATACGATATTTTTTTATTCGATGCTCAATTGTTTTGATGATAAGATATTATATGAATGATGCATAAAAATTCCCAAAACTTTCATATTTAACATTTTTTCCCATCTTTAAAAATAAAAAAGTTATAACACATCACTTTTATTTGGATATCTCTGTAGTTCCAAAGAAATCAAGACAAAAATATGAATATGCATACAGTCATTTTGTAGAATATCGCAAGAACAAAAATAAGTTCTTTATCGGACAGCATTGTGGAGCTGTGTTTAACATGAAATCTGTTAAAAATCGCATTTTTAATAACTTTGCAGTACACTAACAAATATAAGGAAACATTACTTCCTTACAGTACAGAAATAAATGTTTCCTAACAGTTATTTTTCATTGTCTAGCAGCGACTATATGTATTTTATTTACTTTTTCGACAAAAATCTTCTCAGAAATGTCAAAGTTTTTGAACGATAGGCGGAAAAAGTGTTTTTATTTTTTATTTGTCAAAAGAAGCTAGCAAATCTTAGAAATTAATATTTCTATAGTAATAATATAATATTCAGATCACGCTACTCTTGCATACGGCGCCCTAATAAATATTGAACTTAAAGTTTTATAATTTTTTTATTGAGAATTTATTTAATTCATGTTTATAGAGAAGTGTTTGGCTTATCGTGTTATTCACAATTTGACTATTTATGATAGGCATTTTACTAAGTGTTTGACATAATGTCTTAACCTAAAACACATGCATTCTAGAAGAGGTATTATTTGTAGTTAAGAAGATTCTATAATTTAAATGCAGAAGGGGAATATAATGCTAAACGAAGCCTTTTATCACGTGAAGCTTAGCTTAAATGACTGAAATTTAGCCAAAAATAGCGGGTAAAGCAAGTTTTGTTTAGCAAATTAACCATATACTAAAATAAAATTAGAATTCCGTTACAATTTTTGTTATTTGAGAAAAAAATTTTAAAAATATATCTAAAATTTTAAATGTCAGAGTTTATTTCATCTCGTTATTTCTAGGTTATTGCTGAGAAGTTCTGTTGGCTTGGTATTTCAGGTTGAATACATTGCACCTACGCAAATAACAAAGTTAAAACAACATTTTTATTCATGCTATTGCATAAAGAATGTAAACGTTTTGTTAGCTAAGTGCATTATTGGCATAACTTAATTTTTATAATTTTTGAGTTATCAAGGTAACTGAATTCTAAATGATCCAAGAATTCAAGCTAGAAAAATCATTTATATTAAAAATATCAATTTAAACGAACTTTCTTTAACAAATGAATAATATCATAACTTAAAACAGTTGTTTAATTTGAGCCTGAACATTAAAAAAATATATTTTTTGTATTAATAATTAAATTTAGACCAAAAATATATCTTTACAAGCCTAGTTTTAACCTAATTAATTTATTTTCCTTATCTAATGAGAGAAATAGTGCAGGTGAGGTCGCCAAATGCTGTACGCAGCCGTAATTTAATCGACACCCCAATGTTCAAAACTAATATGCGGCGCCTGGCGATCTGTAGCGGAACTAAAGCATCCTGGTCAGTAGGCCATATTGACAATGTGACAGAGCCGCGCTACTCTGTTTTAAAAACAAAAGAAAAAAGTTGTCCAGGGTGAGTTTTTGTCGTAATATATCTATTCCTTGCTTTCACAAATAAAATATTTGCCAAGGTTCTTATGTTGTTGACTTACTTACAGACGAACCATGTTGAGCTTATGTCTAAGTATTTCATGACATGAAAGTTTTAGTTGCCGTATAGTAAAATCCTAAAATTTTACAACTTGTCTAATACCGCCCCCAGGTCAAGATTTTATGTTACATTTGGTTTTATGGCAACTGCGTAGAATGCCCATGCCCGACTTTCACTTGCTTGAAAAATGGATGTAATATTCTTAAGACTAATCAGAATAAGTAGAGTAGGGTTGTATGTATATTGCAAACATCACATCTGGGAGAGGTAATACGAACAAAATGTTTTTTTTTTAAATTCCTTTGTTTTTGTTAAGGTTAAGATTTTAAAGGCTGAGTCACAAAACTATTAAATTTGATATGTTTCTAAAAAATGCATAAATAACGATTACTTTGGTGTTTTATTTTACCCTAAAAATCTAAGATTATCAATATAACGGGTAACGAACAAAATCGGTTGCCGAATTTAACGACCTTATTTTACCTAATTTTCTTTTCCTAATTTGCTGGTATTAATAATTTTACTTGTGCCTGTATTGGACTCCGCAAGCGATATAATAACTAATATTATTTGTGTCACGCTGAAGCCTTTTTCTATTAAAAAAAAAGTCCTGTTCCTTTGAACACCATAACATAAATTGTAAATCTACTTGTCGAATCAACAACGCGACATTTACTGAAATTTCTTTGAGTTTTTTAGTTGTCGTAATATAATTACACTCAACTTCCATTTTATAAACTTCAACTTGTTGCCTTTAAGATATTTGACTCGAAAAACTGGCAGTATTGAAAACGCTCCATCTGACAATACACATTACACAGAACTTCCCAGCTGCTTTTACTACAAACATTTTATTGTGATTGTTGAGTGTTGACATGAAATAGTTTTATTTTTAGTCTTTTAGAGAAAACACTGGTCAAAGGAAAAAGGCATATTTCAAGCACAATGCACAAATAGTTTCTAGTATTATTAGGATGTATCATGCGACCTATCTCTAAATATTATTCATGTAATATCCAGAAGTTCCAGATGCAGCAAGGCAATAGATTTGCACTAATATAGCAACGCATTGTAAGGCGGTTTTTAAAAAGGTAGACATGTGAGCAGGGGTCACTAAACAAATAATTTTACATTTTTACAATTTTGTACACATCATGCCTAGAAAAAAAAATGTTGGACTTACGACAGCCACTTTTACCCAATTTGGGTGCTTTGCTGTCAGACTGAAGGTACGAATCATCTGCCAAAAATTACAAAACATTGTTTTTATTAAATTTAAATAGCCAATTGGGGATTTAATTTAGTAATTGATAATGGTTGTTATCGTTTTAAAGGTAAATGTGAATGTAATTTTATCTCATTTAATTTAGATTTATTACTAAATATTTTCTCATGAGCAGGAGTCTTGCATATTTTACTGAGCCAATTTCGAGTGTTAAGATTTTTAACGTTTGCTGTTTTGTTAAGTTTTTATTTAATGAATTCTCAAACATTGCGTTATTAACCATTAAATGTAAAAAAATGGTTAAGAACATGTTGATCGATCAAATACCAAGGGTAATTTTGTAACGACCACATAAATTACAGAACTGGTGGGTTTAAGGGTATAAGGGTGGAAATGGGTAGAGTCTATTTAATTTCTAAGGTTTGCTCAGAGCAATCTCGTCATTCGCTAGCACGATAAGTAGTTCTATCCGTCCATTGAGCAAAACATCATTAATCACTTAATTCCCGAGTAGAGAAAAGGTTAATAAACCGGTATCTCTCAAAATTATTAGCGAGTGCCTGGCGCTCAATATGCTAAGAATAACATACTTTGGGAAAAGAACATCAACATCCGATCAGCAACATTAAAATACAAAAAGGCCCATTCGTAAATTATATAAATTGCACACGGTATACCATGGACAAAATCAATTTCACACACATCTTCACAGCGATATGAAAATAAATATAGACTGCCGGTATTTAAAGTTCCATTCATCATTATTTACTTAGGTTGCGCAGTACATTTTAACTCAACTGTTGGTAGAATCTATGCCGCAGAAACGCGTGCGCAGAATGCGTATGGGTGTTTTTCAGAATTCACAAGGGGCCAAACCGGTTCTAGCCGGTCAGCGTGCTATCTTTGTTTACATAACGTAGTTAAAAAAGGATAGCATGCTAACCATAGAAACGGGTTCTTACGCCGGTAAATTCTGAACAACACAATCTTTAATCTAAGCAACACACATTAATTGCCCAGATTCAGATTAGCAGCCAAAGTCCATTCTTGGTCCACTCCGTACAGACAGAGACTTTTGACGTCTACTCTCGTACAGTTGGTAAAAGATTCTTCTCGGTATATCAAAGTTTTATGCATGATGATCTAGTAAGAGATCTGCAAACAAATTTTATTTCCCTTCTCGCAGTTGACTTATACACAGTTTTAATTTACATAAATTTTTATTAAAATATTTTGTTGCTTTGAAATTTTCCAAAAGATTAAAACAAGTATTTCTACATGGACATTGGGCATATTACACTAAAGATATATTAAAACATCCATATACATGTATTTTATCTAAACTGATTATAGTACCTACACCGGTCCTCCTAAGCGTAACTAGCCTCGGGTTCCTTCCGTTGCCTATTCGAAAATTTGTTAATTCCGTCATACCTTAAGTCCACAAAACCCTTTGTGTTAACAATGGCTTTAACGGTACAAGAAACTGTTTCATGTAAGTTAAAACTAACAGCAAAAATGCAATTTTAGTATTTAATGTTTCTTTTTGCGGTGTTTATGTGTAGGTAAATAACGAGGTAAATAATCTCTTGGCAAAACTAGACACATTATTAAAAAACCTTCCTTAATTAAAAAGTGTATTTTGCTTGTTACGTTGCTATCACTAGTTGCCCACAAAATTTGCCCCACCTGTAAAAAAAACACCGGCCGCGCCTGTTGTTGAGTCGGAGAGAACACATGCGAAAGCCTTGCTATACTGCAGTTTCTCTTAAACACGCTTTAAACGAGTTGATAGTACAGAGAAATACCGCGCCCATATTTATTTTGTTAACCCTGGTAGTATGATCTTACCATGATCTTACTAACATGCAAAACATTCGTTTCGGTGTGTGGTGAAAAATTGTGTAAGCAGTATTTTCATATAAACCTAACAGTTAGTTCGTTTGAGTCTAGTACAGACGGTAAAAAGGTTCTTGTGGGTATTTCGGAGTTTTCTCTATGATGGTCTATTAAGAATCTGCAGTGAACCTTTATTTCGCTTTGCAATTAATAAATCCATACAGCTGAATCACATATAGTTTTGATTTACGTAGCTAGATTCGGTATTCTTATTAAAATATTTTGTAGCTTTTAAATCTTTCAAAAATTAAAATAAGTATTTCTACATGAATATTAGGCACATTCAACTAAAAACTTACGAAACCTTTATAAACACGCATTCTATCTAAACTGATATAACACCATATATAAATTTTAAGGCCGGTCCTGATCAATAATATAGAATGCTTTAAAGTTTCAACTGCGAACGCGTAGTTGTGGGAATGTGCATGGTCAGAAAAGGAGTCGTTCCTGGTTTAGGCTATATCCGTCCATTTTTGTTGTTATGACCTGCATCCGATGACATTAAGCAGGTTTAGCCAACGAGGCTGCTGAAATTCGCAAAGGCGATATGCCTGGATACGAAGAGTAGGATGCAAAGGTTAAACCTATAGACGCCTAAAAAACTATAGGCAAAGCATTTCATTCATAAAATCGTTTCGCGCCAAATCAATCACCCGTTTAAAAAATGCAATGGATGCGACTAAGAGAGATACATACAGGGGAAAAAATGGCAGCACTGTCCTACATTCAATCCAACTACACTAATGGATTTGATACAAGTGAATATAATCTCACTTACTTGTGAAAAGAAACTTCTGGGTTTAAATAGTCCAATTTTTTGCAAACTTGATGCTGCTGCACCATATTTAAATGTTTTTTCGCAAAATAATGCCAGCTTCTTAAAAAAAAAACACTTAAACGCTTCTCGCAAACACAAGAAACACAATTCCACTCTCGAATAATGTCGCAATCGCCAGCGATTATATGAATGGTCGCTTGCGTCACTTCCCAATTCGTAGTAAAACTGGTAGTAAACGGTAAAATAGCGTTGCCACTTTTACTTAATAACTTAATAGTTTATCACAGTGAGAAGGAAATAAGAGTTTATTCGGCTATGATGCATAAATTAAAACAAAATAAGTATATTACTTTTTTATTACTTAATACTTATGTATGCTAATTTTATTAGATGAAGATGTTTAGATGTAGTCAAATAAATGTCGTGTAATATTGTATTGCTTGGATGGCATCAATCAGGACATTTTGTACCTACATTTTGGCAACCGTTTGCAGTTGACCAGTCGATACAATCGACCAGTTTTTAGTACAAATCGAATGATTGATTGCTTTGGAAATAGTAAATAACTTTGTCTATAGTTTTTTAGACGTCTATGGTTAAACCGATTGATATTTTAAGGAAACTCTAGGACAACCTACTGTGACTTAGCAGTGTAATTTAATAGTGCGATTCAACCGCGCGACTATCGCGTACATCATTTTATATGTAATTCCTCAGAGCTATACACTATACACAGTATACACGTTAGCAACTTAGTCACGCGAGCGTGTATGTAGCTGTGGCTCCCTGCGACTAGTCGCTACGATTAAGTCGATATTGTTTTTACAAATTATAGGTTTGTTCTTTTCTATTGCACAAAACTGCCCTAACCCACACTTCTCTTTTATTTGTACAAGATGCCCATTAAAGTAAAATCAGTGCAGGTTAGTGCAGTTTCTTGCAGCACAAAAGAACAAACCTTATGTTATTCTACCACGCGTTCTTTGTACCTACTTCGTCGGTCGTGCGCGCTAATATTTGCTACATACAATTTCTCAGTTGTATATTTTCTCGAGTTATGGTTTTAGTAGAACATGTAATTCATTAAAATATATATCAGACGTATCTTAAAGCAATAATTAAAGAAATTTTCTGGGTTATCTTTTATGAATTGTAAAACATTGTGCTTCTTTGTCTGAATTCATCATGATGGTCACGTGTCTCGCGATTAAGTAGCGCGATTTAATCGCGTCTGGAGCGACTCAGCAGTATTGCTAAATCGCCAATATGTAAGCGATCTAAGTGCAGCACCTTTGCTATTATTGCAACAACTAAATTCCATTGAAAACAGCGCGGCACCTCTTTTGAGAACGAGTCGGACTTTTTGCTCACTCGTCGTCCTAGTGACCGACGAGGTGGTTTTGTCGAGTGTGACAGGTCTAAATCTTAATTTTTTGAAACACGGAGTGTACTACAAAAGTTCTTTTCTTTAGGCTATTTTTGTGTAGGCCAGTTTTTCAGATTTAATATTTGTAACCAAAAGTAACGTTAATACAGAAAGAACAATAACAGAAAAATGCACCAGAAACGGTTGGCTCGTGGATCGCTTGTGGGATAGTAAACAATATTTCCATTCCATTTCACGGACACTTTCCTTGTTCGTGTCACGTATCTCGTTGAGAAATATTTAATCTAAAGCTCATTTATATTTAATTCATCTAATATTTTGATTTAGTTTAAAAATGTATTTATTGAAAAACTGTTTTATCCATCACATATATTTTTACTGTAGGGATAGAGTAAATTTGTTTAACGTACATAGGTTTGTCCTTATAGTTTTATAGGTAATTCTTTTATTCAAAACAGCAATTTTTGATATTACATTTTTTTGTTATTTTTGGGCTATAGAGCTGCCCATCATACTTGTGTTAGTGACGTTCTACAATCTAGAAAAAACCCTATTTATTTAATATTTTTAACAATTATTGTCTTTAGTTTAGATTCAGACGGATTTTAAAATAAATAATATAATTAATAATCAGTTTATAAATAGCACTAAAATTGTGAGGTTGCAAAACTATTAAGAATAAGGAGTTAAAATTACTTCCTATAAATACCAAATTTTGTAGACATGCATCGACGTAATTTTTGGTAGACTATTTGGTGGTTGTTTTAAAAGTACCTCTAAGAGTGTTGTTGCTTTACAGAATATATAATTATCATTTTCTGAACCGTGGGCACAGTGCACTTTTTTCAAATTTAAATATACATATATATATATATATATATATATATATATATATATATATATATATATATATATATATATATATATATATATATATATATATATATAACTTGTGGCAACCCCTAAAAGAGGTACTTTTAACAACGCTTAAAATTCAAAAAGGCAGATGAGATGATGTAAACAATAGCAGGAGAGGGAAAGAGTGAAAATACAAACCTGGCAATGAAGCCGAGCTCGAACTGGAGTTCTTATCGAACTCGTCGCCTGTTGGTAGAAATGAATGGTGATTGTTAGCAACAAACAACACTATATACACAAGCTTGCATTAAATAAACAGTTGTTAATGATTTGATGATTGCATGAATCAATTAAAATACAGGTTAATAAACAATTCGCATTATCGGAATTTTTTTATGAGTCTGAAGTAAGAAAAAAATCGGCGGTTACCAAGAAAAAATCTTTTCGAAGCCACTATTCAGTAAAGTTTAAAATTTTGGAAAAAGAATATTAAAATTCGTACATAGCCAAGTCTAAATATAACTTCTTTTTAGAAATAAGCGGCAAAAACAATTTAGTTTCAGCATGGAAGAAATGTATTACAAGACACTTATGTTTTAGTTTAATGTGAAAACATATCTATAATACCTACACCAAACGTCAAAACATTTTAAGACGGTAAAAGTTTTAAAATACTTGTAACTTTTAAGAAGTCTTCTTTCTATTCTATTAGAATTTATTGCTACCGTTTAAAAGGTTATGAATATCTACAGCCACACGTACAATACTTTTAATTAATAGAAAAGTATGTGCCTCTGTACACCCGTAAACAAAAAATTATACAACTAGTATATCTAATTCACAGCCTAAGTAACAAGTCCCTGGCAAAATCCATTAAGATGCATTTAGATTGTTAGTTAGAAGTATGATTTTTTTATCACTACTGCACATACACGAACCTAAATAGGTAAAATGTTGTATGCTCCATGTGCTTGGATTCTATCATGTAAAAGGCTTAATACACAGAGGTTTTCCTTGAAAGCGAAATTATCTTATCTGCAAAATATCAGATCATAAATTGTAAGTCGTTTGTTTTTCCCTGTACAAAATAGTGTTCTTTAACACAATTACTTTTTCTCTCCTCTCCAAATTAAAATGTATAAGTTAAAATATAGGTAGTTAAATTAAAATGAATTCTAGTTACTATGCTGATGTCAACACTATAACATGACTATTAGGCCAAAAATGGTATACTCTACCGTGTTTCTTTCAACCGTCAAAATGATTTCTTTCTACCCACACTATTTTCCATTAAGTAAAATACTCCATTACTAATTTTAGAAAAATCTGGAACAGAGTTATGTAATTTGGGTGGAGTCAACGGTGGCGAAACTCATTAACTTTTTACTGTACTATAGCTTCCCTAGCAACTTTTTTTTTACATCAAAAGCGGCTATCCATATAAGAGTGATCCTAGAGAAATTTTATTTCCCTGACTACTCTACCAAAATTAGAAGTTTTTTTTATGGAAGTACTGCATAATAAGACAATTAAAGATTTTTTTGACGTTTTCATTTTGTAAGAAAGTTTTAAAAACCTGTATTTTTGCGAATGATAATAAAACAGTCTAACACATTTCAGTCATTTCACACAAAACACTAATTTGTTTTTATTTATTTTGTCTGTACCTAGCAGCTTATAATTTGTCTTTTGGTTTTCATATAGAGTAACTTTCATTTTATTTTATAGCCAGACAAGATAAATAAACTTTTAATTTAGTTTTGTCGTCGCTAATGTCCTATACTATAAAAAGTGCAAAGGTCATTTTACACTGCCCTTTTTATGGTCTTTAAATGTTTTATTTTGAAATAATACGCCTTATGTGATAAACATATTTATAATATTTATGGCATTTGTTAATTTAGTAAAAATAATAAATCATTTTTGTTTTTGTTTCGTTGTTTCTGTTTTTCATTTAAAATTCTTGTTAAATGTAAAAATATTTTTGCAAAAAAAACAGGCTATTGCAGTGTATACATACCTGTAAAGAAGTGCAGTATAAGGAAAATTTATTTATTACTGAATTTTTAGAGAGTCAAAGTTGGTGTTTGTTATTAAACGCTACAAACTTCTCGTTAAAAAGATCTGCAAATGTTTTTAGGATCACTATTTAAATATATAGTATTTGCGGCTTTTAACTAATTATAAGGTTTAAGAGTTTTTAAAACTTATTTCACGTAGGTATATCTCTGGTTTCCATCGGGTTTCTTTAGTATTTTTTTTTAAATAGCTAGTCATATGTACGAAAGTATCGTACGAATCTAAACTTGTGCACAGTTTCACATTTGTATTGTACCGATATTTATAGTCCACTTGAAGAATATAATAAAGACTCTAAACTTATATATTGAATGTCTCAAATTACACTGGTCAACCGAATTTTGATCTCTTTGCCGCCGACCAATAGAAGCAAATTTTGTAGTAATTCTTATGCAAATTCTAGATCTCCGTTTATAACTTTTTACTCATATCGGGTTTTAATGTACCTGACAACTACCAACATAATATTTTAACACAATTACCTTTTTTCTATTCTTAACTAGGCTTTCTTTCACACCCTGTATAATATTTAAAAACGTATACTTAATAAAAAGGACTCCCCGCCGCCAATCCTACATGGAAAAGCTTTTAACATTTTAAAAATCTTGTTCAAATCGGTTAAAAGGTTTTCGAGCCACGAACAAAAAGTTTAAATTTTATTTTGAATTGTCATTACAACTTATCTTTAGTTTTACAACTCATCGTGCTCCTTTCTGGATTCACCAACTGGAAAACCATCAAAGCGATGTTGCGAAAATATTGACATCAATATTATATTCAGAGCCTTTCAGTTAAAATGAGCCACCCTGTCTAACTGCGATATTGACATGTTTTTCATAAAATCCCGAAACATGTTACTTTTTGTTGCTATGGAGAATATATTATTTTGATGTAAAATTTGGCCCTCTACCCCCAGAAACCTCCAGGTCTTTCAATTCTCTATTCAGTCATATTTCATTTTTTGACTTAATGCGTGTACACTTTCTTCAGAAAACAATATTAAATTTATTTAATGAAAAAATTTATTTTTTAATTATTTCGAACAAAATCAAAAACAAGAAAGTATAATTTCATTAGGTGCTGAAAATAACCCTATTGATTTTTACGTATGGCTAATTTGAATAATTTTGCAGGAAACACGGACACGGTGCTGTCAGTCAAGATACCTATCTCAACAGTCCGTGTCAAAACTTTTTTGATCATTTCTGGAGTAGAACAAACTATTGTTACGGTTATCCTGTCGTTGGATTGGTACAAGAGAGCCTACTGAATGGCCTCCCAGGCTCCCTGGCCTAACTCAGAAATTCAACAACTAAATAGGTACATTTGATTTTTGAATTTCTTTCTACGAAATTAGAAACGAAAATCATTTTGTCAGGTTCTCAAAATGACGCAATAACAATAATTACAATGGTACAAAGGAGCCTTCAGTTCTTCACTTAGGTAGGGTAGACTGGGGATAATAGTAACATTTTGACTTTCCATGTCAATAAGTCTGATACTAAAAAATGTATCCTAAATGACTTCTCGACTACTGATAGAATATCTTATTGCCAAGGTTTTGCGAAAATATTGTAGTTTGTCACTTAGGTTTAAAGTTAGGTTTTCACGATTTATTAAAGTCGTGTCCCGTGTTACAATCGTCCCGTACCCTGGGACAATTGTAACACTAATAATTTATATTATATTTTGTTTAAGTTTATGTTTTTTTAATTGTGGAGTGCCACGAATAAGAGTAAGAACTACGGAGAGGGGTAAAAAAGACCTCAGCATTTATCAACAAGCTTTGAAAGAAGTATCGACTTACGGTTTGTTAATTCGAGCTGCTGCAAAAAAATACGAGCTTTGTCATGTATCCCTTTTGAGATATAAACAAATCTTGTAAAAAAATAAATCAGCAGTTAACGTTCCAATGGGATACAACACCTGTAATAAAATATTTTACTCTGATTAAGAAAAATCTATGGCGGAATAGTTGTACCACGCTACAATCGTCCCCGGGCATTGTTGTTACAATTGTCCCCAAACAGCATGTCGATGTTCAGAGTTATAGCTTATTTAAAAGAAGCTAAAATAATACAAGTGCAGCAGAAAACTATAGCCTAATAAGCACTTAGTTATATCCAAACAAATGTTTTAAAAATTATTTTGTAAGCTGAGAAATATCTAAAAATTTTTACTTACATGAAAATTTAGTTTAAATGAGTAAAAACAAAATCCTTGACTATGTACCGCTATTTGCCATAGAAGTTAGGCAAGTACTAAGAGCTAAGTCAAAGGTGGTTGCAAAAATGCTGGGCTAGCGGGATATAGTGTTGCCAGCTTTACTTTCGGAAATATTTTCACTGTTACTATTGTACCCTGTTACTTTTGTCCCCGGTCTACCCTACATTGCGAATTATTTATTTATCCGTTGAGCCTTTCTCGTAAATATTTTAATGTATTTGGTTTTGGTTCGCACACTTTAGATTTTCAATATCTACAGGAGTTACGTCGGGGAGTCTAGTGGCCATTCTGCCAAGCCAGCGATCGGATAACCATAATGATTTTTTATTGTATTCTGGAAATGACCAAGAAAGCTTGGACATGGACTGTTTAGGTAGATATCTTGGCGGGCAATATGGTTTTATTCTGCAAAATAATTTAAATTGGAACTACGATTAAATCAATAGGATCTCTCTGAGCGCGTAAAATAATTTTTGTGTTTGTTTTCGACTTTGTTGGAAGTAATGAAAGATAAAAGTTTTTGACTTAAAAAATTCATTTTCTGAAGAAAGCATACACATTATATAAAGAAATTAATGATATATGGCTGAATAGGGAATTGAAACGTAAGAGGTTACTCATTATCACTTCTTATTTGAAATTTTTGACGTGAGTGTTGGCGGAGATATCCGCGGAAGGGCGAAATTTTACAACATAGTGTCCCCCTAAAAACAAAAAATAACGCATTTGTTTGTGATTTGTTTTAATTGAAAAGCTCTAAATACTTGAAATATTTATAAATAATTTCCGTTTTTCTTTTTTAAATTCGTGCATGAAAACCTGCTATTCTCATCGACAAAGCTAATTAACAAAACCCACCCACTTTTCGCAACAACGCGCTAGTAAAAAACCAATTTTAAAGATAAAAAACAAAATTAATATTTTATGGCACTACTTTTTCGGTGATAAATAAAAAAAGGCCTATAAAACCCAAGTAGAGAATTAAAAGTTTTAATTTACATGGTAATTTAAATCGCTCTAAGCCCCTCTCGTATATAAATCTGGCTGTAAATATTATAAATGGTTTTCGTCGTATTTATTTAATATAACAATGTAGCCCGTCTAATTTTAAGATGACTAAATTTTATAACATAAATATGAGTTTTAGCCAATATCTATTCTGCACAATAGCATTCGTTTGAACTAATCTAATTCGCTAACCACTGCGATCTATGGTGTTTTCAGTGCAAAAATATCAAACACAAGGCACACCTAAACATTTTTAATGATCGAAAAAAATTAATATTTACCTCGGTATCCATCTTTTCCAGGAATTTGCAGAGTATTGGGTTGCGTTAGTGCTTTCTGGACCAAACCGGTTAGATTAGCTAGCTGACGTTCCATATTTTCTACCCGTAATCTAAAAGTAATTGGTCTTAAGTGCTTAATTTTTTCACACAGCTGTATATTGACTAGTGCCCTAGTGAAAAAACATAACAAGTCTTCGGCTAATCAGAAAATGCCCACCGGCATGAGCTTTTTCCAGCTTACAGAATATCACTCGCGCGAGGCTTTAAACATGCGAAGTAATGCAATATTCCCGGGATATTTTGAAACTCACTAGAGATATAGTAATTTGTCCTTTAACGTGGACAGTTACGTTACAATACTATAATAAACATGTAGTACCGCAAGATTCTGAAGATATTTTAAAACTCACTAGACATAGGCGTAGTTAGGCAGTCAAATTCAGGGGGCTTAAGCCCTAGACCGATTGTCGGCAACTGGCGGACCGCGGTCCGTATCCCGACCGCGGAAAGTAGAAAACTGGACCTCAAAAATCTTTTTAAACATTAATTAACTTATTCAATTTAAATAAATGATTATGCTGTGTCGCGCAAGAGAGTGCGTTGCGATGCGGGAGCGGGCCGTTTTTTTTTTCTGGACCTCGATAAAATTTTTCAAAAGTAGGTATCTGGACCCCTCTAGAAATTACTTGCCGACCCCTGCCCTAGACCCTATTCAGAATATGGCCAAAAATTTTGTTCATAGGGTGCAGGGTTGTAAATTTGGGGGGGGGGGGCTAATTAGAGTCCCCTTTAACTACGCCTATGTCACTAGATCTGTACTTATTTGTAGAGTTTGAGAGACTGAGACTGAGAGCTGTGCAACTGACCGGAATCACAGTGGCGTTACCTCTTTATTTACGTACTTTGAAAGGCACTACAAAAATAAAACAATTACGCAAGGCTTATTTATCAGTGAGTGTTTTGAAGGGTTTTGGTGCGGATCTGCAAAAATTTGCATCATTAACAATCCTTCAATGGGGTTTTCGGATAAAGAACGTCGTTTTGCTGCCAACGTTGCACTGTATTTTGAGAGAGATCGCTCTACGTCTGACGATGTTATATTCGCAAACGCATACAATTTTTATAAGTCGTTTGCTCGTTCATCACGCACATGCTCACTGACCAGCATTAAAAAATTAGTCTTCTGTATGCCAAATTTGTCAAGAGCACCCAATACTAATTTTTTTACAGAGGCAGCAGTAGTGTTTTCTAGTCTTTTACTTACAATCAAATATGATTTTGATGACTGGTTTAGGTTTAAAACTCTCACTAAAACATTAGCCACTACATTGTTTTTCGCGTCCGTAGTTTGGTCGACGAATTTCTCTTTTTATGGTATTTTCTACTAAGTTGTTACATCAGGAAACTGGTGAACCAGTTGTCGTCTAGATGATAACGGCCAATAAAGAACATACCTACTTATTCCAAACTAAACGAAATTGTGTCTTATCTAACAAATACTGGGAAGTCACACACATGAACATTAAGTCTGATATAAATAAATGAATTACGATTTTTTACTATGTCGAGCACTTTTAATGTGTGTTTTACAATCATATGAGTTCCTAAGTTCCTAAATGTACTGACAAACACTACAATGTATTTTAGTACCATCGTATTTAACTCGAGAAAACAATATATTAATTTTTTCACGCAACAGAAATATGGTAAGCTACTTTCGCAGCTGTTCCATTTTACCGCACACCCAAAAGTAAAATTTAAGCTAAGGTTGAGTTAGCGATGCGCGGCATTATGGTACAGACAGCCTGCCGTTCCACCGTGAAAAGGTATTCTAAATAGTCTAGTCACTTCTTCGAAGTCCGTGAAAATGCCGGCATTGTTTGCATTACGTATGTGATATTGGAACCATTCCAATGATCCTCGAATGCGACCATTTTAAGGCTTATTATGGAAATTATTCTATAAATTGATTGGTCGTCGAACTTATATGACGTCGAATCCATGATATATGATACAAAGTTGGATATATTGTAGCTGAAACCGAAAACCTGACTGTTTCATTTTCGATGAAAAATTAATTTAAGGGGTTTCAAACAAAGCCCCACCAGTCCTTATGTCTTGAGTACTTATAAATGAATATAACACAATGTTTTGATCGTTTGATGCTGTCCTATTCGAAGACTTGTTAGTAACAAATATCCTAGTAATTTAGTGTTTTTTAGGTGACTTTCTCATAATTTAGTACTTTTTAGTAGTAATAGTAATTTTTTACCTTGTTGCGTCATAAGGTACAGCCGCTGGTGCTGGAAATCCCGCTCTTCCAGACGTTCTTGGGGCTCCTCCAGGTGGTACTTTAACTCCATATAATGAGTATGATTCATCTAATAATTCGGTATCGCTATAAAATAGAGAAAAATAAAGAAAACCTTGACATCGATATAAAGTGTGAATTAATAAAAATTACTAAATCGAAATACTAACTTTGATAAAGCAGCTATAAATAAAAAAATTTTTAAATGTACGTTTGTACATAATATGAAGAGTCTTTTGGAAAGAAAAATAAACGATGTGACATAATATAATGTTTCTCAAACTGAGAATATAATTAGAAAATCGAGGAAGGCATTATACTTTTAGTAAAAATACTTGTAATAAGTTTCGTAATTTACCATTATTTAACTTGTAATTGAATAAATAAATAATACTTTTTAATAAATATTTAAAAGTTTATGGACATGGGTGGTGTTTCGGGGAAAGGTAGTGCATTCAGTTGAAACTTAAAACTCATGTATTTTGTAAATAATTCAAAGAAAAGAAAGAACAGAAACACACTTAAGAAATACATACTACTTAGTAGGTAATGATCTGCTAATACCGATTTAATTTCTAATAAAAACACACATGCCCTGAACTTGTAAGCTTTTTACCGGAAATCACATGGATATCCTTTTTTACATAATTGCGTTAATTTTATTGGCCTATGAATTAACGGTTGTGAGGTTTGAACAGAATTTAATTGTAGAAACTAACAGGTCTGTTTGTATTATAAGATGGTACTAAAAAATTTCAGTTTTTGTCAAACAAATCTTGTGTAAATAAATAGCAAAAGACATCCAACCAGACAACTGCGCCAGTGAAGATAGAAGTACATTGTGAGTTAAACGAAATTATATCAGTCGTTATGGTCCGATATTTAAATTTTGAACCTGTGTTTTTTTCTGGTTCTTGGTCAATTCACCGAAAACGATTCACCGAAAAACAATCCATCGAAAGATTAATTCACCTAAAGGTAAATTTACCGAAAGATAAATTCACCGAAAACTCAAAAATAAAAACCAACCAACTTTCGTGTACCGTTTCACTGTCTACAAAGTGCAATGGGTTTTCAAAACTTGTCTTGTTGATAGGTACTTGCCATAATTATAAACTTTGAGTCATAGTCATAACACTAGTTTATTAACCTCTGTTACAATAAATAAATGCTTAGGTAAAGTTTTGCTCGCACCGGTTAAACTGCCTAAAGAAACGACGGTTGTGCCAGACTTTCAAAAAAATAAATCAATGAGAGGTGAAATATTTGGACGCCGTTACAACTTTGTAATTAGTTTTTGCAAAGCAAGATTCATTATTTATTAGTCATTAGTCGCGCGTGGGGAAAAGGTAAGAAATATTACACTATGAAATTAAAGCTCTTTAATCGGTCTGAAGTTTAATTAACAAATATACCTTTTATAAAATTTTCTCAGAGTTTTTGTTAAGGTGGCATTTTCCAATCGAGTCCATGGTGGCCAACTTAATTTCATTTTGACATGGTTTTTCGGTTTTAAAATTTTTAACAATAACATTATGAGTATATTAAATTAAGCATCATATCCTGCAAGCAAATTTCAGTGAATTATTTAAAGTTTTAACGTGTATAATGATTTCATTCAGATGACTTATATTTTAAGAGATCTATGGTGCATTTTTTATTTTTTCTGCCACTAGGACCTTAATATTCTTTTTAAATATAGTTTTCCTAAAGTAAATCATAAGATATCTTGAAACTTTTATTATTACGTTAAAAAATACCTATGAAATCTACGGTTAATATTGTGAAAAATATTCATAGCAAATAAAAAATAAAGCAAGAAATTATACTAAAATAGAATTAAGTTTCCAATAAACGGGCATGGTCGGCAAATGAAGCCTTAACCAAAAAAGGACATGGTGTGAAGTCCTGCTGATTTCCAGACAGGAAGTGAAGGTATTTTTTTTTTATATAAAAAACCGTTAGGAATTTTCTTGTGTTTTTCAAATATAGTAATACATTTTAATATCCAGGGAAAAAAACAGAGGCGCTTTTTTATGGAACAGAACTGCTTTGTTCTTTTATTTGGATTTTTCCCAAATGTAGTAACAGTAACACAGTTGGATACCCTTCCTATGTGCTAAGCATTGTCGCAAATTACAATAATTTGGATGTCCTTATCTGCAAATAAGTTATCTGTTCGTTGTAATAGCAAATTAAAGGTTCGTGGCCAATAGACTAGTTTTTAAGGCCTGCGCTTAAAAAAAAGTAACACAGTTTTAGGATAGCTACTACATACCAAAAAAAATTTCAGTTTTTGTCAAACAAATCTTGTGTAAATAAATAGCAAAAGACATCCAACCAGACAACTGCGCCAGTGAAGATAGAAGTACATTGTGAGTTAAACGAAATTATATCAGTCGTTATGGTCCGATATTTAAATTTGGAACCTGTGTTTTTTTTCTGGTTCTTGGTCAATTCACCACAAGGCCTGCGCTTAAAAAAAAGTAACACAGTTTTAGGATAGCTACTACATACCAACGGACAAAAAACAAATTTGGATTGTTATTTAGAGAAAATCATTAAGAAATAATACAGTTCCTGTTACTGCCTAACCATTATATTATTGTCCTTACCGTGGAAATATGTTCTATGTGATAAAAGCTAAACTTTACCGGATGAACAAAAAACGTAGTTTTGGTTAATCAGTTGTAGTTACATATTCTTTATTAACTTTTGAGCATAACAGCGTTTGGGTTTATATAGCACGTACGATATTTGGTTAAAGATATAGGCACGAATGAGTTCTATACTTTGTTCATAACTCATTTTTCATAAAAACTTGCACGTTACGTGCTTTTTCCACGGCAACGATGTGACGATATGTTAAACATAAATTACTGAGCTCGTATAAAGTATAGCTATGTTAATATGAGACATAATTAATCTGTGGTATCCCGACTCGTATTTTCGAGCGTGATGGAAGAAGACCGTGTACGAAGAATAACGATTTTCTCACAACTGAATAACTATTTTTGAACGTGCAAGTTAAGTTCCTATTCGAATTTATTCGTATGCCGTGGTTCGAGTGGGTATGAACCATTGAATTGTTGATTTCGTGTGATGATGGTGTTACAAAACGGTCAAAAAATTAGTAAAATGCTAAATTAAACTGATTTAATTCATTTAAATGTAATTGAAGCGATAGAAGACGTTGAAAGATTGGCTGATAGGCCAAATAGGACCTACCAGCAGTTTATCGTCTTACATAAAATGGTTATGTTGTACATTATTACAATAATTAATTATTGTACTTAATATCAATGCAAAATTCATTCGAACACGTTGGTATGCGAACATTCGTGTAAACACCAACAGTCAGATAAGCAAGAACCCTATGGAACTGGGAATATGTATTGACACAGGCACAGGGGCGTATCGAAAGCACTATGTTGGGGAAGGGGGCGTGGAGAAAAAATATCCGACTATACGAAGATAAAATCAAAAATTGTTCCCTTTTCAATGTTCCGTGAAAGCACGAATATATTCAACATATATTATGTATTGTTTTAAACATTTTTGGGGAAAAACACTTAAAAATTGCGGTCTCGCACCCTTATCACCAAAAGAATTACTCAGAAAAATCTGAAAAAAAAACATGAGCACTGACAATTAAATCTATATTGAGCCAAAATTATCAGAATTGAAACATTCCAGCGCAATCAATTGTTATAAACAATTTAATTGTTTATTTCCTTATAACTGCTGAATGATTGGTTTCAGACAAAAAGTTCTTCAACAAAAAAATATTTGCCACGATGTAAGGAACCACTTTTTTCCTTACTAGTTTTTCAAAAGATTTAATTTGGCTCAGTTAAAACGCAAGTGCATTACTACTATAGCTGTCCCCCTCCCTTATCACCAAAAACATCGCTCAGAAAAATCTGAAAAAAATCACGAACATTGAGTATTAGGTGTAGATTGAGTCAAAATTATCAGGTTGCAAAATTCTAGCGCGATTTAATTGTTTATTTCCTTATAACTGCCAAACCATTGGTTTTATAGAAAAAGTTTTTCAACAAAAAAATATTTCCTACGATGTAAGGAACAACTTTTGTTCTTACAAGTTTTTCAAAATTTTTAACTGGCTCATTCGAAACGCGGGTGCATTACTATTAATAATAATTTAAGTGAGGGCTGATGACACGGAACACTAATTGTGCAAGTATAGCTTGCAATTGACCGATTTTTTTAAAATTCTCTTCTAGCTAAACTGTCAACGTACTTTTGACAACTGGTCGAACCGTTTTACGTTTGCTGGAATTAAACTTTCAATCTTTTTGCGAATATTTCCAAGACTCATCTGTCGGCACTTTTTTGGTACGAGGTTCTAATAGCCAACTCGTACTCTAATTAACCAACTCGAGCATCTACGGGAGGGGAGCCCTCCCCACCATAAACACGCCCCAGCACAGGTACAAAG
This sequence comes from Philopedon plagiatum, assembly GCA_963971165.1. Taxonomy (NCBI): domain Eukaryota; kingdom Metazoa; phylum Arthropoda; class Insecta; order Coleoptera; family Curculionidae; genus Philopedon; species Philopedon plagiatum. Next base: position 50,059,905 of record OZ020189.1, read on the forward strand.
TAAATTATTATAACTGAAGTTTATTGAGTTTATATTTACCACTAGAGGGTCAATGAATAGTTTTTTTCTGCAACGTTCCTGATAAATTCTTATTATTTCATTCATGGTCAATGTTTCGTCATGTAATAAGCTCTATCATCATACTTCTACACTGAACAACTTTTTGGTGAAATTACAGTAAAATTCATTGGTTATGGCACAAGAATAAGCAACAAATTATTCTTGTGGTTATGGGTTGCAAGAACTGATTATATTTTAAAAACGTAAATTTACCAAGACTAGGTGAATGCTGATATTATTTTTACAATTATTTTGTAAAATTGTATATTGTGTACCATTTTATGGTAGTAGTAGTAACAAGATTTATTTGGCAAAAAAATGCTACAAATTACATTTTAAATATAATTTTAACAACTCTACCATTAAAATTGTATAAAAAAATATATTAAATCACTTCGTTTATTTAACAAATACGTTTTTGATAATTTTTTAAATTTATTTAGAGAATTTGTCGATTTAATATTTAAACTGTTATATTCACTAAACACCGATTTGTATGTTAAATGTTTTGTCACTTTTCCTAAACAAAAATTTTCGTTGTTACGTGTAGAATAATTATTACAATTTCCGTAATTTTGTGTTACAATACTATTTAAACAAGATCGCACTAAATCATGTTTAGTTTTATAAATAACGACAGAGATAAGAAAAAATATTAAATTTTTAACATTTCGCCATTTAAGTTTATTTAACATGTAACTTATTTTGGTATATTTTAGCGTATTTAAAATTATTTGCATTGCCTTATTTTGTAGTATTTGAAATCGGTCAAATATTGCTTTATTAGCAACATAAAGAATAGTCGAACTATATAAAAAAATGTAGGAAAATTATGGTATTGTAGCTGTTTTTCTTAAAAATAAACTTAAATTTGATTCTTTTAAAATGCCTTACTTTTTTTACAATTTTTGATATAATGTCTTCAAAGTGATTAAACTTTAATTCAGAATCAACTGTTATCCCGAAATATTTAAACGATGGAACTATTTCTAATTTTACATGATAATACACACATAATAATATATGTAACTTTACAAAATAACTGTAAAAATAATAGCAGTTTTCATCGTGTTTTGGTAAATTTACGTTTTTTTGTGTCTTCTGACAGCCCACGACGACCGAAGTCTAAGTACTATGTACCGTGGGTGTACTGGGGAATCGACTTACACATCCAGAGCTGGAAACATCCGTAGGGATTTCACCAACCCTTTAAGAGGATGTGTGGGGTAGTACCACCCCGGTCGAGGAAGAATTCCTCTACCACCTTCCTCCTTCCCCTCCCTCATCCTTGGTAAAATATAATCAATTAATTAGTCCTGATAACTAATAATCAATAATTTTTACTGTAATTTTAAAAAAGAGTTTTTCAACGTAGTACTGTAATGAACTCGTTACATCAGTAGTAGTGTATTGAACTCATAATATTTTTGATTTCTAAAAATTATAAACATAGAGAAGTACTCAAATTTATCCTCTTACAACCCACGAATGCAGCAAGCCTAAGTACTAAGGTACCGTGGGCGTGGGTTGTATATCGCATAACCGACTCACACACCCAGTGCTGGAAACATCCCTAAGGATTTTACCAGCCCTTTAAGAGGATGTGTGTGTGTGTGTGGGGGGGGGGGGGGGTTACCTCTCTCTCCTCTAACACCTTCCTCCCCTTTTTTTTCTTAAAACATCACAGAGTTTTAATTTTAAAATTTAATTTTGTTGTGTTACCCACTGTTTAACCTGAATACGTAATAAATGCGTTAAATATTTTAATTACCAAATAAATAGGATAATTTAAAACTATTTAATCAGTATATTTTTCCCATAATTGTGATGCCCGCCTCTTTCATTTGCATTTTATGTAAATAAGCTTAGTCAATTTTAAACTAAACTAGTTTTGTTTCCCAGGATTTTAGAGGTTCATAAAATCAATAAATTATAAGAAATTTTATTAAATGTTTTGGCAGAGGTTAGCGACCTATAGTTTTTAAATTTATTTAAGTACAATTTGGTTGACATTTCGACTTTTGGTGGAAAATATGTTGACCTTGTCTAAAAGATTATTTTTGTGTAGTTTAGAATAAAGATAAATATTTTTGTAATATGTACTCAGTCAATGATCACCAAAAAAAAAACATAAAAAATAATTTCTAAATTATCATTGTCATTTGTTTGAATATATAAGTCAAGTATAATAAATGCGAAGTAAAAAAATTGAACTGGTTTTGTAGGTTACACAGCATTGGACTTTTTAAGTCATACTTTAATCTTTAGTTCTGCTCCCATATTATTAGAAAAATATTTGGTAGTAACAGTAGGTACATCATTTATATAAAGAAAAAAAATTGTTTGTAACCAGGGATGTTTTGCTATTTTTTAATATATTGATGCATTAAAAATACCTATTTCTCATAACGTTAAAGGTTATATGAGATTTACTAGGAAATATGTAAGACGTTTGAAAACAAAAAACAAAGAGAGATATAAACGCATATTGAAAGTTTTGTTAAAAACCATAACTTTTTCTGAGTTAATGACCTTTAAATATATTTTACTCACCTTATTTCTTCATCTATCACGGGCGTTATCGAACCGGACCTTGCTCCATACTGGCTATAATAAGGATCTTCATACCTGGAACCTCTTTCTGGCGACGACATATAACCATCTAGAGAAAGTTGAAATTTATGGGATAAAGTATTTCCTTGTTTTTTTTACCAAAATATTACTATGCATACTTAAGAGTAATTTAAATATTCAATGTTTAAAAAAATATATTTAACAGAATGTCTCCTGTTAGATGGTTAGAGCGACTCTAACTTTAAAAAACAACCCTTGCAAAAAGTGGCCAAGCCAGTTCTTTTGCAGATCGTCGTGTATGCAAATTTACTTTTACAACGGTAATCCACTGAGGCCAAAATCAAATCAATAACCTTATCAATAGGAAAGTAAATATTAAGGGCTTCCTTTTAGCTATTCAGTTCATAAAAAATTTTTGAAAACAAGTTTTTGTGAACATTGGTCCGGAAATGCATAACGTCCAACAAACAGGGTTCTTTAGGTGAAAGACCAAAACCAGCTATTTTATTTCTTAAGAATTGTTAAATACATTGAATTGAAATTTTAGACATTATTTTAGAGTAATACCCTGCACTATTTGACATAATTGGCCCTCTGTTTCCAGTGGTATAACTACAGGGTCAAATCACGGTATTTTTAGACCCAACTTTGTTACAACACCCGACACCGGACACACACAAACAACAAATTTTCTATGGTATTAAGGTCTGGAGATTGTCCTAATCATAGCAAAATCAGAGTGCTATTTTTCTTAAGTCATTTCTAAACAAATCGTTAAGAATGTTTCAAAACATCGTGTTTCTGTTTTAAAATTAAAAAACAGAATTTTCTTTGTGTTACTTTTGTTTAGTTGGAATCATGACCATATCATGAGAAGTAAAAGCAGCCACAGACGAAAAGGCTTTCTGAACCTTGTTTAATTGTAGAGTGTCACAACGAGCTTCCATTAAAAATTTATGGGAAAATACCTTATATTAAATTTTAATATTTAAGACGTTTAGGTTTGCTGATACGCCAACTTCAAATAAAATATCGTTCTACTTTTTTTGTTACCATGGTAACCAACCTTTATGATTTTAAATGGATTATTTCATGTGTTAAAAGTGTCGTAAGATGAGTAAAGTTTTTTAAAATTACAGCGATAATTTTTTGACGTTACATCAATTAAAAAAAATTACACCGATAATTTTTTCCTGTCATTTTCTTGGTTGTCATATTAATTTCGATACAAACAAATGGCTTGCAATTGTTATAAACCCGTAGTTACTGTTAGCAACAATAAATAAATTTGCAACAATAAATAATAAATAAATTTTAGTTTAATTTAAAAGTAAGTTTGTTGTTTAAATTGTTTAATAAATATTCAATTCATATTTATGTGTTTTCATTCGTGAAATAATCCCTAAATACCACTCGAGCAGTTTGTGTTTTCATTCGTGAAATAATCCCCTAAATACCACTCGAGCTTTAAAATTACTGATAATTTTTCACGCTTACGTGTTTTCTTGGCAAATTTCACTCGTCCTGTGGACTCATGAAATTATAGAAAACACGCAATCGTGAAAAATTATCGGTAATTTTTAAACTCTCGTGGTATTATCCCCGAAAACTCTACATATTTTTTATTCGGCATATGCCTAACCGATTCTGTTTTTGAAATAATTGGCTTCATTAAGAAACTTGATTGATTTCAACCCTAGTTTTCTTGCGTGAATATGTAGCTTCTTTTATTAACAAAACTTATTTGAGAACTAGAAACTCATAAATGGGCTAAAAAATTCAAATAATAACAATATTCTATACAAGGTGTTTCAAATTCAGGTTCTTTAACGCAAAGGAAATAACACAAAATTTCAATTTTTTCAAACAAAAAAAAGCATCAAGGTTGTAGAAACGTCTAAGAAGATACAAGAAAAAGACATAGGTTACAAGGATATCTAATGAGAAGAGATAACGATCATGTCGGTAGAAAGGAATAGCAATGGAAGTGTATGGGTGGGAGGCGAGGTAGAGAAAGACAAAAGCGGACATGGTTGGATGGAGTCGAGAATGATTTAAAGAAAGAAGGTTTAATAGTTGAAGAAACTCGGAACCGGACATTGTAGACACGATTATCCCGAAACGTCTACCCCATATAAAGTGAGAACTGACGAAGTCAAAGAATTCACTATAGAATTATTTATTGATAATAAAGTAAACTCTACCAAAATCTACTAAATTATACAGCGTGTCCCACGGAGTTCTTACCATATGAGAAAATTCTTTACTGAAAGTTGCAGAGAAACCACTTTAGTGTAGAAAAGTTCTGCATATTAAGAAACTAAGAATCTCTATGTACAAAATCTAAAAAGACCCATAATATACAGGGAAGCGACAAAAACGTAAAATATACCTTAGTCTAAAGTACCCTTATTTAGCAAGAGACCAAGAAAAGATATTTTAAAGAATTATTTGGAATCATTTTTCTCTCTAAATACGAAATCACAGCCGCCTACGAAAAAAATTAAGAGTTTAAATATAAAACAAATATATTACTTAAGAAAGAATAAATTTACAAAATTGAAGCTTCAATATAGCCCTCTTCCTTTTCAATGCATTTTATTGTTTACTTAGAGAACGCTGAAACAGCTTTTCTCAAAACAACTTGACGAATTTCTAGAGCATACCGGGTTATTACTCATTCAAAGCTGTCGATATTTTTAAAAGGTCGGTGAGAATACAGTTTTTCCTTTAAATATCCCCAAAGAAAGTAATCGAGTGGGTTCAGATCCGGCGATCTCGCCGGCCAATAATTCTCTGTAAATTTTCCTATTCAACGACCCTGGAACATTTCCTGAAGAAACTCGTTAAGAGCTCGGGAACCATGGCATGGCGCACCATCATGCTGATGCCATAAATTATTTCTAATGTTAAGTGGAAGGCCATATTTACCTGTGTGAACGATAATTACTTTTTATTAACTTATACTAACATTGATTCGTAACGTAAAGTAACAATGTAGAAACATTTTTTTTTTTCGTAGGTGGCTGTAATTTTGTATTTAGAGAGAACGAGTGATTCCAAATAATTATTTTAAATAACTTTTCTTTGCATCTTGCTAAATAAGCGTACTACATTCTTGGATATATTTTACGGTTTTCTCATTTTTTTTCATAGGAATTCTTAGTTTATTAATATGCAGAACTTTTCTACACCAAAGTGATTTTTTTTAACTTTCAATAAAAAATTTTCCCATATGGCAAGAACTCCGTGGGACACGCTGTATATTCCAATAAATTGTTTTCTCCGAAAAACATTTGGAATTTTGCTTGGGTAATATGGGGTGGGTGTTGGTAATATGTCTCTTTTCTACAGATATTCTTAAAACCGAAAACATCCCACGTCTCTCGCTTATTCATACCTAGGGTTTCCAAATTATGGAACAGAATACCCTTCAACTCCCAACCTCCAATCCTTTAAATCCCATATCAATAGATTCCATTTCCCTTCTCTTCAGACGCCCACGGTACGTCAGCACATAGGTCTGACGTCTACAGGGCTATCCCATATAAAAGAAACATTAAATAGTGCAGGGTATTATTACGTCTAAAATTTCCATTCAATGCCGTTAACCTCTATTAAGAAAGAAAAAATAAAATGGTTGCAGTCATTTACTCTAAACAATCTATCTTGGAAACTTCGCATTTCCGAACCAATATTCATAAGAACACCCAGATTTTAAACTAGGTAAGTAAATTGTATTTACATAAAATACTCGAGAATTGCAAACAGATTAAAAAAAATCTGCAACAGGTAAGCCTTTTCATTTGCAGGCTAAATCTGAATAAGAATTAATATTGGATCTTGCCATGGATTTATTAAAAAAGGATTCGATGTTCCGTATACTGTGAGCGTATCGAACGTGAAGCCTTATATTTGTTGTTTGTTATGAAAACATCTTCCCCTATGGGTACAGTTTACGAACTTGAAGGAAATACGTAATTGAATTAAGAATGGTAGTAGAAAGAGATAAAACAGCATTGGAGTGTTGGAGCTCAGAAGTGTTGCTGTCTGTGCTGGTTGCTTAGGAAAAGGGCTGAACCTCGGTCTGAACACTCGGTTACACGTACGTCTTTGTCTAATGAACTAGAAAAGAAAAAGTGCGACTTATAGATTTATAAATGACTCGGAGCGACTTTAAATAAACCTTTAGAAATAATATATCCTATAAATAATAAAACCTTTTTAACTTAAATTTATTATTATTTAGCAGAAAAATAAAATATTTTAGGCCTTTTATTACTTTTAGTAAATCTTGTGATGCTTCTAACGTATTTTTTGTACAAAAATACCTACAAGGTAAAATAAGATGTGGCCAATGTTTACAAATTGTGTTTACGGTGTCGCTTAGAATGGTTTGTTTTGGCTTCAAAGAATGTTAAATCATCCCGTATCCATTCTTAATAAATCCATGGTTCTTGCTCTAGTTCATATTAAACTATACATCAACTTGGTTCCCTTTAGAACCATAGCAACACTATACTAAACTTCTACTATACTTGACTAATCTACTCTAAATCTGACTACTTAAATGTTAAAATGTGTAATGTTACTTTGTCAAAAAAAAAACATGTAAAAGAATCACAAAACATGAGGTGCTCATGGACAAAATTGTCAAAAATGTGGTGAAAATATGCAATATGACTACATATCTACTGATCAAAAGTAAAATCAAAATCCAAAATACCACACAAAATAAAGCCCTTCAACATAATATTATTTTCATTTATATTACAGATATTTTTTATCACTAAATGTTTTTAACTTTTAATAATTTATTTAATTGGAAAGGAAAAAAAGGTAGTTTATGTATAAAAGGAAGTGAGGCTGGTAGGCTCAAAACGAGTTTTGTGATATCTAACTGACATATTACTCAGAGCCTGTGGCTTTGTTAACAACACCAGGTATCATATTCAGAACAAGCACAAAAAAAGAAAAAGGTGATTTAAAATTTTGTCCGGGTATTTGATATTTGATTTTTAAATTTTGGTCACTCAAGGCTTTATATAATTATTAGTAGAACTTTAGGCATTCAAATTATTAGTGATTATTTAAGAAAGGAGTGCGTATCATTTAAATCTTATCCTCCAAGTTTCTGAACTAAACTATTGCTTGCTTAATGGTTAGGTTCACAAGGAGTAGATCTCTGGAGCTCTGTATTACATAAAGATGGTTGCAGCTAATCGGAGCCAATAAAAATGCTTGTAGGCTGATCAGGCAACTCACGTTACTAGGTTGTAGATGAGAATGAGCATTGTTAACTTTTTGCTACAAATCGTAGGTAGGGATGAGACAGCACAGATACCTAAGATGTGCTTTGCACAATCATAAATATAACCTTTGATTTGGTACTCAGTCATATCAGTACATAGGAGTTGCTCTCTCTGCCAAGTTTACGATTATGTCGTTAGTCTTTAGCAGTCCTTTTGGCAATGCCAAAAAAAGTACACAATAAACCGGTTGGAAATATGTAAACTTAAAAAGAGCTTCACGGTTGTCTGTAATTTGATGTGCTTCTTAATCAAGTGAGAATTAACCCAAAGTTTTCAGATATGCTTACAGTACTCGAATTTTTTTTCATAATCACAATTTCTGCTAGTTTTACTTCCCATGTTAGTTTGCTAGGTTTTAATTGGGCGCTCACTTTAAAGTACGTCAGTGTTTTTGTGACCTATACAGGGTATTGCAAAACTCCACCGACAAAATTGTACATCTAGTTCTTTGGAAAAAATATAAAAAGGGTTTATATTGACATCGGTCCGCGATCGCCGAGGATGACAAAGTTTTAATTTTACCTTATTTTTTCTTATTTACGAGTACTTTAGACATTTTTAAAAATATTTCATTCCAATTTTGTATACACCCTAGTTTATGGAGTAATCAAATAATTATAACCATTCAAAATAATTTAGAGAGTGATATTTTTTGGGGGTACGACCCAATAGATCAAACTTGACTCACCGAGATTAAGAAACCAGTAGACCATATTAAAAACTTTGCCAGCCTTAGGTCATATTTTGCCATCAAAAAAAATCTAAGATACCAATAAGTTAGAGGATAAAACAGGAAAGTTGTTTTTTACACAAACGTGTTGTTCCAAAAAAATTCAGAGGATCAAAAATATCGTGACCCCTAAGAAATACCACTCGGTAGATTAATTTTAGACGGAAATAAGAATATTCCATAAGAACTCCAAAAAGTATTTTTTGCATGAAATTTGGTTGAATAGTTTTTAAAACGTATAAAATAAATAAGAAAAATCGAAATGAAATCCAAACTTTATTACCTTGTACCTTGGCAATGAAGTGTTTCGGACCTTATGTTAATATGTCTTTTGGCCGAAGAATCACCAGTAAAATTTTATCGGTAGAGTTTGGCAACACTGGTACACTATATGTTAATAAAAACCAATAACATCTTAATTATTATTATGATGATAAAATAAAATACTTATATAATTAACAATAATAATTGTTATAAAATTTATTGGTGGCTTAGATAGTCTTATAAAAACACATTCTCGTTTTGGCCTTCCTATTTCAAGTGATGGTGAGCTATCCAAACAAGAAACACCATAGAATTTATACAACATTTCTAGGGTGTTCCTTAATTTGGTAGTTTAGACACACCTGGTACATAGAGGGGGTTGGCGGGCCTTTGGAAGGGGGCAAACCGGTCTGGTGGTCGGGGTGGCCCATCGGTCGAGGTACGGCTAGTTCCGCTGCTATAAGCGCGTTGGGGTTTCGGGGGTGCACCTTTTGAAATGGCAGAGAGGATAGTTAATGTTTAGGTAAAGTTTAAGAATAGTCGGTCGTTTATTAATTGTAGGTTTAAAAAAAAAACGTTACCCAATAAATTGCTCATTCATATATATACGACAATGTAAATTACGTAAATAAAAGAGTAAGCACAAGAAGATGTCAAATGAGATTTTGGCGAAACGTCTGCAAGTTTCAATTAGAAACGAACGGATGTATTCCCGGATTAACCACAATATATATATATATATATATATATATATATATATATATATATATATATATATATATATATATATATATATATATATATATATATATATATATACATATATATTTATATACTCTGTACCTAAATGTCACCGAAAAACTTCACGTTCAGATTCACTAAAAAGGTTTAAAATTTAGTACTGGTTTGAATTAAGATCTTCTAGTAAATTCCAGTTGATCAGTTAGGTTTTGACAGGTTGTCATTAAAAACTTATTAGATATTCTCATATTTCAGCGATTTGCTTGGTTTGCCGGTGATTTTCATCTTGGAACGTGTTGCTAGAATGAATAATATATTATAGCTCTATTATCCTGGAAAGTACGTACTACAAGTAACTACCCTTTTCTTTATAAATTTGCGAATCAACTCAGAAAAAAATTCATAGTATAAAACTTAGTTGTCTTCAGTGGCGGCTGGTGAAATTTTATCTCCTATATCTCTGTTGCTGCTTACGGGACCCATGCCAAGTTCAGGTTTTTTAATAGTGAGTGTTTTGGTAAAGAAACAAAATTGTAAAAATCTGAATTTTTGCGGATCTCCCCTGAGAAAAAATGATCACGTTTAGGTATTTTATTCACTATTTTTTTTTAAACAAATTTTACATCATTTTGTCGAAAATTTTTAAATTTGAAGAAAGTTTGAAGAAGTTAGTAGAAAGTTATAGTCATTTGATTTTTTTGAAATTATATTTTAGATTTAAAAAAATTAAAATGACTATAACTTTCTAACACATTTGTTCTCTTTAATCCTAAAATTTTTTGACAAAAGGATGTAAAATTTGTTTAGAGAAAATAGTAAATAATATACCTAAACACGTTTATTTTTCCCAGGGGGGGTGGGGGTGGTGCTCCGTAAAAATTCAACTTTTTACAATTATTTTTTTTTTACCAAAATATTCCTAGCAGGCTAGGAAAAAAACCCCTTGGCATACGTCCCGTAAGTAGCGACAGAGATATAAAACTATAAAATTTCATCAGCCGTCACTAGTTGTCTTATTCTTACACTTGTCAGTTTAAAACTCTTGGCTGTTAAATTAGACTGGTCTAGCGTTGGAGAAACTGGGCGTGATTTACAGCGTTTTTTTTTATAAAAGAACCAAAATTATAGCACAAATACCTTTCGATCAAATAATTATTTATTTTATCATTTTAGGATGCGATCAGTCAATATACGGATACTTTTATCTTTCTTGACAGTTTCGGATGAACAGTAAATAGGAATTAAAAATTAAAAAAAAATTGTAAAATGAAACTCCGTGGATCAAAGTTACTTCTACACAGTAAACAATTTAAAAGAAGGATGTCAGATTTTACTTTCTTTTATTAAGTTCTTTGATTTACGTTGTGATCAATTTTTAAATCATTTACATTTTTATTATTATTGATAAAAAATACTCATTTTTCATTACACCTTTCAAAATAAGTATTACCTCTCATGGGCTAATTTTTAAAGCCATTTGACAATAAAATTCTTATTTGATATCCTGATTTTTTTGTGTTATGTTAAATTTTTAATTGTAAATACAGAGTAAGATGAAAGGTTTGTGTTTGCTAAACATTCTAGTAACGTATTTCTACAGTTTATAATGTGACTCACTTGCAATTCCTGCAAAACATCAGGTTTCAGCTACCTTTTATTTTTTAAAGTTTGTATCTGCGTATCTTAATTAATAGGAAAGGTACAATTACTTTTATAATTAGGTGCTATTCTCCCAAAATAATAACAATCAATAACCTAACCCTCCAGAAATGGTATGACTTGTAATAAAAACTAAACATAGAGGGTTTTATTAGATCCTAAAAGAGTCATCCAATTTAAATCCGAATAAGTTTATTTCAAATCATTTCCTATTACGTTTGTTAAAACAATAGTGATGTCAACCGTTAACTAAAATGGGGCCACCCGGCTTCAATATGGGGATTGGTATCTATCAATTCTTGTAAGGTACTGCACAGAGAGTAGTAGATTTGGTGAACAACAAATGACACATGCTAATAACTGAAACATTCAAAGATAGCTCCAAGAGCAGGCGATTGAAGAAACATGACAGCAGTTTTGTGTTTTATTTTGTGACAGTCAATTATGTGTAAATCACAAGGTAGCAATTTTACTATTTTTGAATTGAGAACTATGACAGAAACCATAGACGTTTAAAAAGCTATAGACAAGGAATTTCATTCATAAAATCGTTTCGCGCCAAATCAATCATCCGTTTAAAAATGCAATGGATGCGACTAAGAGAGGTAGACAGCGGAAGAAATGGCAACACTGTCCAACATTCAACCCAACTACACCAATGGATTCGATACACGTGAATATAACCTCACTGACTTGTGAAAAGAAACTTTTGGGTTTAAATAGTTAAATTTTTTGCAAACTTGACATTGCCACACCATATTTAAATGTTTTTTCGCAAAATAATGACAGCTCCTTTAAAGAAAAACGCTTCTCGCAAACATAAAAAAACACAATTCCACTCTCGAATAACGTCCCAATCGTCAGCGAATTATATGAATGGCCGCATGCGTCACTTCTCGATTCGTAGTAAATCTGGTAGTAAACGATTTACTTAATAACGTTAACGTTAACGTTTACTTAATAACTTAATAATTTATCACAGTGAAAAGGGAATAACAGTTTATTCGGATATGATGCATAAAGTAGCACAAAATGTATTACTTTTTTATTACTTAATTATTATGTATGCTAATTTTATTAATGTCGTGTAATACTGTATTGCTTGGATAGTATCAATCAGGACATTTTGTACCTATACTTTGGCAACTGTCTGCAGCTGGTCAATACAATCGACCAGCTTTTCATGCAAATCGAATGATTGATGGCTTTGAATAGTAAATATCTTTGTCTATGGTTGTTTAGACGTCTATGACAGAAACCCATTTTACAATGTGGTATGTTATGTCTCTATCTTTTTTTCCTCTCGTCTTCTTTCTCTCTCAAACTTTGAAGTTTTACTAAGAAAAAGTTAGGTTATGAGAAATATATGTCATGGCTGTCCCCTGAGTTGTTTCTGTAGCGTAAAACATATACCTAAAAGGTTTATATGAAGTGTTAGCAGTTTAAACCTGTGTTCTATAACTCTGCGAGTTTGCTAACAACTACCAAAAACTTACACAAGGTATAATATATTTGCCTGAATCTTGACTTAATGATTAACGATCAGGGAGGCCGACTCGATATAAAGTTGAGAAAAGAGGGAGTTAAAGAAAATTCCTTTACTTATTGAGAAAGGACAGAAAGTTGCCCTGAGAAGTATGTGTGTTTTCAGTTTAAAGCTGCACAGTGCCACTACACAATGTATATCCCTCTGTAGCTAAGACTTTCATCATTTACAAGTAAAAACTGAAAAACTCCTTGTTATAGTCAATTAAACAATTTTTATCGCCTCCTCAACTCTTACAATTGCCACTATTCGGTGTTATGGATCCATTTTGCATATATCTGAGAACATGGAATATTTTTTAGAACGTAAACGTATTATTATAATTGATTAATTTAATAAAAATTTTCTTGACTCATTTTGGCTAACTTTTCTTTATTTATTTAAAATCTTTTATTTCCAGTTCTGTTATTGTAAATTATTCGTTAAAGGGGCCGCAAGTATTGAGTATGGTTTCTTAGAGGGGTAGAAAGGAATTATTATTAAAAATAGTGTAAAATAAAAAGATTGCTGTGGCTATGATGACACTGTTAATGTTTTGCTTAATAAACATGAGGTTTTTACAAATAAATATTGTTTGTGTTCGGTATAAGTAAAAACATGAGATCTTTTGCCATAAAATCATAAAAGTCACAAGTCAAAAGCTTCTTTTGAGTACCTAAGTATTTTGCAAGATTATAAATTTATTTTTTTATAACGTGATTCTGACAAATCTTTCAAAGTAGATAATCACAAATACCTGCAAATACAAAGAAAGCTGTGATAAAAAAACTTGAACATATTCCTGTTTGTTGGCAATTGGTCGTTTCTATATGTCTTTTACTAATGCACCTTTTGAAAACAAGGATAGAAAGAAATCAGATTACTTCGGAAATTTTATCAGGAAAGACAAGAATATTGCGATGGCTATAATTTTTCGAAATGGATAACCAGCAATACTTTCAAAAGCGAAAAAGCTACGATAAAAAGGTGAATGTTCTATTCCCATTTGTCTTTTTCTAATGCAGTTTTGCCAACACGGATGGAAAGAAATATGATTTCTTCGTGATTATCAGGAAAGAAAAGAAGAATATTGTAATTGCGAAAATATGGTCTGGTCTAAAGTGTCCATAGAACTGACCAAAAGGGTGAATTCTTGTTTAATTGATTTTTCTGTCATCATCGTCAATCTAAATTGGATGGTTCATAGATGTGTTGTGTATAATATATTTAATTATTAAATTGTAGTATTGTATGGATCTAATTTTTTTACTCAAAATAAAAATACTGTTTTTGAAATAAGATTTCTTTGGAGTCTCTCATTTAATTTCTTCAACAATAAGTAGGATGTCTGCTCTGGTATGTATATTTACGTATCACGATGCAGTTGCATCATTTTTAAGACTGTTAAGATAATTGTTTTTTACAGCTGTATAGGATACCTGCTCTGAAACTTATAATTATTTTAAACAAAAGAATTTTTTTTAATCATGTCCAATGTTATTTTTTACTTAATTTTAAGCCCGCAAGCACTTTCGCCTTATTATTTATGGATTCATATCAGATTTTAGCACACGCCTACATTTCACTTACATACATGAACAAAAAGTGCTCTTTCAGACATTGCAGTTTTTACCCCTTCACGGATACGTTCAGTCTTATCTGTAAAACTATTTTATATTTTTTGTAATAGGTATTTATTAAAGTTAATAAATAGCAAACTGCACGAAAATTTTTAGCACGGAGTTTTTAGAAATAATCCGAGTACAGTATGATAAATTTTGTATGAATAGTTCGAGTAGAGTATTATGAATTTTGTAGAAATAGTCCGAGTACAGTACGATGAATTTTATATAAATAGTCCGCGTAATGAATAGAGTTACAACGTTGCGAGTGAGAGCATAGGCGTCGCGTCGGCAGGCCGATATTTAAAAATCTTGGAAATGAAGGTACTTTATTTTTAATAGAATAATATAACAACAGTGCGAGCCCTACCAGAAGTGTTATGGTTTGCTTTGGTCCGTCATAGTAAAATTACAACGTCTACACAAGAGTATTACCAGGGAAATACGCACCAACGATCCTGATTTTACGTTCCTGCTCGCAGCGCAGAGTACACACTCGCGTGCACTCAGGTTGGGTATAATAGTCCGAGTGCAGTATGATGAATTTTATGGAAATAGTCCGAGTATAGTATCACGAATTTTGTAGAAATAGTCCGAGTACAGTATAATAAATTTTTTATAAATAGTACCAGTACAGTATAATGAATTTTGTAGAACTAGCCCGAGTGCAGTACAGTATGATAAATTTCTGCTCAGCTTCTGGTTAGTTCTGGATAAATCAGAAATATAAACGTATTATACTATAAAGTTATAAAAACAATGATTTTGGAAATTTATCGTGCCATTAGGGCATCCAATTTCTATAACAACTGACTATAGTAAACTTTGCCATATTTTTTTAAAAATTATTTTAAGTTCACTGGGTATTAACTATTAAAAAGTAAAGCCAAAAAATTTAGCATAACTGATTAAAGAAATTAAGCGTTAAAAAAGGCAAAACAACTTTTCAAATCGTTTTAACTGATAATTTGGGTTACTAAATAAAAGAAAGTATCTATACGCATGGATGGATAGATATCTTGTTAAAAAATCACAAAATTTCATATATCTGTTACTCATAGATTTGAAAATACATTTTTCATATACATGTAATTAAAATACCACACCAGAATCTATTTTTTGTATTTTTTAATAAATCCACGGTGCTTTTTTATCAAAACCAGCAAACCTAAACAAACCGCAGCAACATTAGCCACCCGAAATAACACTTTATTTGAAGTAAATTCGGTTTAAACAGAAAACTGGTTAATTTAGACATCAAGGAGGAAATTTTAAACCAATATATATTAAATTTTACGTTTCATCCCCTTATCCTTTGCTACCCCTACTTTAAAATTCCATAGATACAATATTTTAAAGGTAATAAAATCGTTATCAAACCACGTTTAAAAAATTGAATTCGATTGATCTTTTAATGACTTATAGTCAAAAGTCATAGAATTTCAGAAAATTCGCTTTAAGAACTCTTCCCCCATGTCAGCAAACAATACAACCTATTTTTAAACCTTCGCGGATGGTATAAAATGTTTCAGCACTAATCCAACTACATTATTGTGTAATCCTATTTGTAAGCCTTCTCGGGCGGAGTTCTGTAAACAGTGACTCCAAAGGAAGAAATCAAGCCGTGGTTGACAGTCAACAAATAATTTTATTGTAGGTATTGGGACACTGAAACCCTCCCATGTTAAAGGAAGATCATAGTCAGTTTCACCAAAATATCAACATGTGCTTGGTATTCTTGGGGATGAGATTATAGATTTGATTTTGATTTCAGAAACCTTAACTAGGAAAATATATCTTAACTTCGCATTCTCTAGAAAATCAATACTAAAGAAGGAAACGTGGTGCTGGACAAACAAAAGTTGCATTTCCGACATGTTGGAGTTTCACACATTATGCATTACGTAATGCGTACAATTGTTGGGTCAAAGATTTCCCGGAAAATTGATGAGTAAAAGAGGTGCTCTAGAATGACCGGCGAGATCTCCACAGAATGACACCGCTCGATTTCTTTCTGTGGGATATAATGACACAATAATTTTTAAAAAAATCTGAACCAGCTTTACCAAAGGAAAAGCACTGAAGAGTTTGAAATAAAAATTTTACGTATTTATAACAGAGGTTAATGGTAAACTTAATTTTGTTCAAATTAAGGTAACTTGTACACTGAAGTTCTAACCTTAGAAGTCGGCCTAATTTTAAAGTAAGGCATTATAGGAATCCTTAAGGACAGCGACTCCCAACCTTTGTATACTTGAGTAACATCTGAAAATTTTGTAAGATCGTGGTGTATCACTGGCTATACTATAACTTTTTGAAGGGGTCAAATAAATTCTATACACATGTAAATGTGTCTAACAGCCTAAATTCTGTTCATAGCTGTTCTTTTGTATAGCTTCTAATGTAAAGACCTGGTCTATTGTTAATCTAAATCCCCATTGGTAGTCTCCTATTGTTTCTTTGTCATATATTTTTAATCTATTAGGTATTTGGTTCGCTAAAATTTTATATACCACATCATGGATTTATTCAGAATGCATACGGGATGATTTAACATTCTTTGAAGCCAAAACAAATCATTCTAAACGACACTGTAAACACAATTTGTAAACATTGGCCACATCTTATTTTACCTTGTATTTTTGTACAAAAAATACGTTAGAAGCATCACAAGATTTACTAAAAGTAATAAAAGCCCTAAAATATTTTATTTTTCTGCTTAATAATAATAAATTTAAGTTAAAAAGGTTTTATTATTTATAGGTTATGTTATTTCTAAAGGTGTTTATTTAAAGTCGCTCCGAGTCATTTATAAACCTATAAGTCGCACTTTTTCTTTTCTAGTTCATTAGACAAAGACGTACGTGTAACCGAGCGTTCGCAGACGTTTTTCCTAAGCAACCAGCAGACAGCAACACTTCTGAGCTCCAACACTCCAATGCTATTTTATCTCTTTCTACTACCATTCTTGATTCAATTACGTGGTAATTCGTAGTTCGTAAACTCTTTTCATAGGAGAACTGTTTTCATAACAAACAACAAATATAAGGCTTCACGTTCAATACGCTCACAATATACGGACATCGAATCCTTTCTTAATAAATCCATGTGCTACATCTAGTAATGATATCTCCCTGTTATTTTGGCAAAGTGTTTTATGCCCTTTTTTGTATATTGGGCGTATTATTGCATTGGCCCATTGTTATGGAATTTTGTTTTCTCTCCATGTTTGTAGGATCAAATGAAATCATTTTTCATTCATAAAATAAAAGTTTTTCTCCTCCTACTTTCCAAATTTCTTCTGGGATATCATTCTCGACTGCGCTTTTATTATTTTTAAGTTCTGTTATTATTATTATGAATTCTTGATGGGTTGGTTCTTCCACCTCTTTATCATTATTGCTCTGCTTGCTGTTCATATTCTATTTCCTCATTAAACAGCTCTTTAAAGTGTTTCGAACATCTATTTAATTTGTCTGTTATTTCCCCAAGTAGTGATCCATCCTTATCTGCAGTAGTATGTCTTATTCGCAGGTTGCCTCGATTTTTTTAAGTCTTGGTAGAAATTTCTTGTTTCATTATTTACGGAGTGTTTTTCTATTATTTTCAGTGCTCTTTTAGGTATTCTCTTTTTTTCTGCCGATAAATTATTTTTACTGCTTTTCCCTTTTTATCGTAATTTTTTACTGTTTCCTGTGAACATTTATTAAAGTGAATTTTCTAAAATGGTATAACTGAAAATAAATTATTATTCATGACTTTATGTTATAGTTTTTGATCGTCACTCAATAAAGGATCAATCGAATTCAATGTTTTAAACAAGGATTTTTACGGCCTTTAAAATAATGTAAGAGTGCTATTTAAATTCTAAAGTTGGAGTAGCTGGGGGGCGAGAGGATGAAACGTAAAATTAAATATGTATTGGTTTTAAACTCACACTTGGATATCTAAATATACAGTCATGGCCAAAAAAAGTTTTACTTTCAATGCCTTTTCTTATGGGAAATGAAACTTTATTGTGGCTACGACTGTACGTGTTATTTGTTTCAACCGAAATTATTTTAAATCCAGTGTTATTGATAATGACTAGTTTTCTAAAGAAAGTACTGCATATTTTTTAATGACAAGAAAATTTTTAAAGTGGTATCTATTTTAACTTATATTACCTAATTCTTGGTATAATATTTATGTACGTATATGATCAGGGCCGCCGAGGGCTATTTGAGGGCCTGGGACACCCTTGTCGTTTTAAATTTTATATTAAAGAATATAAAAAAATATTTGAAAAAATAATGGATTTTGATAGCAGCATTTTAAAAAAATTTTAAACATTCATACAGGTTCTTTGTAAAAAAAATTAAAACAAGGTATAAAAAATTAAAAAGTTATTTCATTTTAATTAAAATAAGTGACAAAAATTAATCTACCTAAATAAATAATTAAAAATTTATTAACATTTTTAAAGATACAAGTTTTACGCGAACAAATCTATATATTAAGAACCTACATGAACACTGTCCTTGCGTTTATTGATGCAAACTGATTACCAATAGCGTCACAGCTTATACACCGACCAGATATTAATGCATCACTAAAAATTGGCAACAATTTTGATGTTATATTTCTTATTGTCCGATTTGAATGATTTTTTTGGCGTATTATAGGTTTATTCTTTAAGGAAATTATTATATTCGTAATCTTTATTAGAAAGTTAATTGTCATTGTATATCGGGTGTAACAAATATATTGTGTTTTTCCGCAAAATCAAAATTTGCTACATCCTGTACATATTCCAGCATTCATAAAATACTGCATTCAAAACCTAACTTGAGCCTTATTTTTTCTTAACATTTTGTTTTTTGGTTCACTTATATTTGATATTAAAGTATAACTTAGCATGTTTTTATTAGGATATAAAAGTAACTTTTTAAAAACATTATTAAACTAACAATAATTAAAGATTACAACACAAATTACATAAAAAATTAACATAGACATTACTAGCATATGTTTCTGCCTCTACTTCTAATAACCGCTGCTCATCAGCAAGGCATACTGGAAATTAAATTTGCTATTTGGTTTTGATCAGTATCATTCCAAATTGCAACAACTATCATTTCTATGTCTTGCAAGGTTGCATGAGGAGGCTGACGCTGTTTTAATTTTCTGCCAAGAAATGCTCGATCGGGTTAAGATCTGGACTGTGCAGTGACTAATTCAGAGTCTGAATATTTACCTCGTGTAAATATTCAGTTACAGTGCGGGCTACGTGTATAAACAAAAAGTTATTGCCGATATAAGGAGCGAAAGGGACAACGACGTGCTCAGATAAAATATCATGAATATACCTTTCGCTATTTAAAAAACCTTCACGTAAAGGAACAAGATATGTCCGGGCTGTAAAGGAAATTATCACCCCCCCCCCCACCAACCATAATGATAATAACGACAGTGCAAGACCTCACGTAGCGCGCATTATAACTGAATATTTACGGGGGGTAAATATTCAGACTCTGAATTGGCCACCGCACAGTCCAGATCGTAACCCGACCGAACATTTGTGGGGCATTATTGGCAGAAAACTAAGATGGCGTCAGCCTCCTCCTGCAACCTTGCAAGACATAGAAATGTTAGTTGTTGAAGTTTGGAATGATACCTACTGATCAAAACCAAATAGCAAATTTAATTTCGAGTATGCCTCGCCGATGTGCAACGGTTATTAGAAATTAGAAGTAGAGGTAATTTTTTATGTAATTTGTGTTGTAATCGTTAATTATTGTTCGTTTAATAATGTTATTAAAAGTTACTTCTTATGATATTCTAATAAAAATATGCTGAATTATAAAAGTCCCTACTTCTTTTATATCCAAGAGAACCAAAAAACAAGATGTTAAGAAAACATAAGGCTTAAATTAGGTTTTAAATGAAATATTTTATGAATGCTTGAATATTTCAGAGGGTGTTGCGAATTTTGGGAAAAAACACGATATGTTTGATATACCCGGTATACAATAACAATTACCTTTCTAGAAAAAACTACGAATAAAGTAATAATCTTAAAGAACGAGCATATAATACGCAAAAATAAATCTTTCAAATTAGACAATAGGTACAGAAGAATTATACCATTAAAATTGTTGCAAATTTCTAGTGGTGCGTTAATATTGCTGGTCAGTGTATTACTTGATAATTTATGTTCAACTGACAGCATTACTAGATTATTAGTTCTATTTTTGCCCATACTACTGCGTTTAATTGTTTAGTTAGTTTTTTGTTTACTTGAGATGGGGCCCCAAAAAAAGATGGAGTCAAGGGCAGTCACCCCTAGTTGTCCCCCCTCTCGGTGGCCCTGTATATGATTATTGATTATACAGAAATATTGAAAAAGTCGGTGATATCTTTCTTTCTACTTTCTGTACGGATATTCGGGATATTCCGTAGTTAGCAAATGAATAAAACTCTAAGGTTATTGCATTCTGCACAAATAAATAAAATAAGAAATCTTAAATTTATTGTTCTTCGACGAGATGTCGGGGTTAAAAATCGAACAATTCTAGCCTTTGTACACGTAAATTGCTTCCTTCATGTCTAGAATACTTGTGCGAAAGGTTTCCACAATAAACATTCGTGGTCAGAATGTAGGAGTAGCATCATGTGCACAAAGTTTAAGGATACTTTCATACAATCGCTTTCATGAGCAAGCTAATATTTTTATTTTGGGTTAAGTGGTAGTAAATTACAAAAAATGTTAAAAATCAGGATATTGTTTTACTATCAGACAGTGGCGACGAACTTGACACAACCAAGTTTATTATAGTTTCTGTTTAATCTGTATAATACTGATATTTTATTACGTTTTCTTTCTAGATTTTACATTTGGATGATTTATAATATATGTAGATAATAGATTAGAAACACACTTTGCAATTTGATATATTTTATTTAAATTTAGATTATTATACCTGAACAAAGCTCCGTGAGTTTTCTAATTTAATTTAATTTTAATATTTCAAAAACTGTGATTATTATTAAAATTAGTTTGGTATTTCTTGCTTGTTTTCTAGTTGTTGTATCACAATAACGTAGGAAATTAAGATTAATATCAGCACAGAAATAAATTGTATTCTTTTCTGTCTTCTTTAAAAATAAGCCCTAATCGGAATCCTCCACATAACACATAACGTAAAATAAAAAAGCGTCCTCAACGTATGCCGTGGAATCAATTCCGCATGTCTTAAATTATTACTCCTGGAAGGTAACATAGGTAAAAGGTATAGGTGAATGAAAAATAAAACTGTCAAGTTTTTATTTTTAAGAAAATTACCTTATTGTCATTGTTGTTGCATAATACAGAATTAAAAAAAAACATATAAAACAAAGAACCTAAAAATTATAAACTTAAACTAAATGAGGGGCCTCTACCTTCTACTTCCAAACATGTTCTTAAAATTCTTTTTACAGCATCAAAAAGACAAGGTGAGCACTTGGGGGAGTTCTTAATCTACTGAAATTTATTTGTAATTCTAGCCCGTAGGTCTTCTAAATTTTCACAAGGGATTTTGAAAATCGAGTTTTGAAAGTGTGGCCATTACAAGAGTACCGTGAGATCGCAGGACCACGGTGGCCACTTAACTGGCATATTAAGACTAATGATTCGGTCTTCGAAAAATTCTTCCAAAAAATTTCAATTATCGAAAGTTACCTGAATTCGAGCGCCGTCCTGCTGGAAGTAGCCTTTTCGTATCTCTTCATCGTTTAATGCGTTTACAAAATTCTCAAAATTTCATTACGATATCGCGCCGAATTGAGAGCTCCTTTAACAAAAATCTGTTTAATTAACCTTCTTTTCGATATGGCCGCCAACAAGCCAACTTTCTGTGAATGCAGAGGAGAAGAAATGTGGATTTTCAGAAATCCACATTCTCATTTGTTTATAATCTACATAACCAGAGCGGTTAAACCATGCCTCGTCAGTAAAAAATGGTTTTTCAAATATTTTCATTATAGTGCAAATTACCCATAAAGCATTCGGAAAATTGCATTCGCTGCGGCTTGTCGTTTAGTAAGAATTCTTGGACTGAGCTTAGACGATAAGCGTGCATATACTGGTCACATTTCAGGATGATATTGCTTGGGGGTATCCGTAGGATACAATAGCATTTACTTGCTGGCTTAAATGCCGAATAGGGGTTTCTGGGTGTTTATTAACAATTTGCCTCAATTCTTCTACTTTTTGTGCAGTGCGAACTTTGAGTCTTCCACTGCTTTCCTTTCTATTCATACTTCCTGTTTCTCTAAACAAAGTCACAGATCTAGTCAAAAGTTGGCGAAACTGGTCGAAATTCATGACTACCTATGTGTGGAAGTTCTGTTTGAAAATCTTGAATGGCGTCCCGTGTTGAATAAACCCACTGACCATCAACCATTCTACCATTTCTAGCAACTTTTGATCATAAAAACTTTTTGTTCTGTCGTGATTACCATATTATTTAATTTTCTTAAAAATAAAAACTTCATTTGACAGTTCCATTTTTCATTGATCTATACCTTTTACCTATGTTACCTTTCAAGAGTAATAATTGAAGACATGCGTGATTGATTCCACGGCATACTTTGAGGACTTTTTTTTATCTTACGTTGTTAATTCTGTGGCTTAGATATCCGTATTGTTCATGAAATTTTTATTAATTATGTTAAGAATTTTTGACTAAACTTTTAACCAAAAACGGCTTTTTTCTATTAATATTAAACTTTTTAGGGAAATTGTGAGAAAGACTAGTTTATTAGGCAGCAAAACTAGTTTAACTTAATAGGGTAATATTCATGAATACTTCTGATTTAATAACACATCAAGAATTCATTGTTAAAAATACGTCGTAAAATCTTTGAAAAAAGAAACCATCTTTTTCTGAATATCTTTCTAAAGAATATCTCAAATTTGGTAATTTAGGTATCACTAATGGGTATTAGAAGATCCGAACGAACGAAAAGATTTTAAATTGATATTATATAGACTGTCTAAAATAAAAATTTTGTGATATTTATTCTGGAGAAGTGTTCCAGCCACAATGTAAAAATAAATGACGTTAGCTGGATGGACAAACGGCAAAGTTTGAGCTAGCAAAATAATATTATTGAATATAATTCCTTATCATATCCCTAACTGACTGTGATCAAGTTTCACCTGAGTGTCCCTTTATAATTAGCTAATTAAAAATTAAGGTTTAGGAAATTCGAAAACTTTAGATCCGCAATTTTTATCGATGGGGACAAACGGTGCAGCGTAAACGAATATCTAAAATTACTTCTTAAAATTTAAATTTGTTAATTGTTAGCAGTTATGTACCGAAATATTATTCTTTGCATGCCAAACTCATTTGTATATGCCATCAGTAAATTCAAATTAATTCATAGTCGGACCTAGAGGCGGTAAATTGGGCTCCATTGCCAGACATTCAAAAAGTGATTATATATAAAATGACCACTTCACGAAATGTGCATTGCCCGACATGCTCTCATGATCACGATGAAAATTCGGTTATAAAATTTAGAAGGCTTAATTTTCCACGTAGCGTCCATGTTGGCCAACTTAATTTCATTGAAGTATAATTTTTTTGCTTTATTTTTCTTTTGTATGAATATTGTGACAATATTAACCGTAGATTCATATTCTATAGGTATTTTTTAGCGTATTAATAAAAGTTTTAAGATATTTTATGATTAATTTTAGGAAAATAATATGTAAAAAGAATATTGAGGTGCTAGTGACAGAAAAAAATGCCACCATAGATCTTTTAATATATTAATCTTCTGAATGAAATTATTATACACGTTGAAACATTAAATAATTGACTGAAAATTGCTTGCAGGATATATAGTTAATATACATATAATAATATATTTAACATGGTATATATATATTATATATATATATATATATATATATATATATATATATATATATATATATATATATATATATATATATATATATATATATATATATATATATAATGTTATTTTTAAAAATTTTAAAACCGAAAAACCATGTCAAAATGAAATTGGATTGGTCAACGTGGACGCCACGTGGAGAATGCCGATGCCGCGTTAAACGTGAACGGCTTCTACCGTAAAAATCAGTAATTTACTATATTGGAAATAAAAGCTTTTATAAGTTTCTTAATTTTATTATGATCAGGGATACGAAACAAATACTCTATTGGAATATATGTATAAGCAATTCTAGTTACATGATACTACTCCCGCTCAGATTCATGCTTAATAGAAATTCGGCATTCCGAAACAAATGATCTTGGAATTCCAGAAACTACTTGAAGTTTCTTATTTAAATAATAGCATGCCAAGTGGATAAACAAATTTAAGATGAATAGTTGGATGTCTTTAAAATTTGCGCTTTATATGAGAGAAGCTACTTGATTTCTCAATAAAGAACTTGTAGTGCCATTATAATAAAATTACATGTAAGTTATTTTTGGGGGTAATGAAAACTAAGATGGTTTGTACACCACCAGTGCTCACTGGGCTGAACTAACGAGACTTCGTAAAAGAATCTGGTGTCAGATTATACTGGAGCCACCGGCGGTTAAATTTGGCCCCTTGTGATGTCTCTTATTTTTGGAGACGAAAAAAAAATTCTAAATTATATAATTATAAATTATATAATACTAAATTACACACATATCCTAAAAATCATGGATATACACGATCGTTTTTAGTTATTGATGAATAACACGATATTGTTCTTCGAACTGAAACGTTGTCCGACCAGCCCGATGATTCAAAATTTTCAAATTCAAAATTGAAAATTTTGAATAAAATCTCAAATCAAGTAATTATTGTTTCAATTAATGCAGTTCATATTTTCTTGTTAAAGTAGAGTGTGCCTGCGAATATTATAGTTTTTAGTAAGGACCAGTACTATAAATTTTACATTATGAAGCCAGGTGAGTGTCAAGGTAACAGAGTGGGGAGCAAGAAGTTTAAGTAATTTAATTGCATCAGGTTAACCTGCTAATGATGAATAATTTGTGTAGGATGTTTCTAAATATGAGGAAATACGGAAAGTTTATGTTATTCTGCAGTACTGTTTTTTTAATTACCTTGCTTAAGTATTACTATTTTCAACCATTGTAATTTGACTACTGAAGATTTAAATTGCCGGGGTTAGAAGCAATGACAAATACGAGAATATGTAGAAAAGAACGTTTAAAGTATTTGTCTTGTAAAACATGGGTAATACATTTCTCAACAATATTTCTGACAAATGATTGATTGCAACTTAGTGATTTACTTATTGTTTATTAACAAAATAGTTACAGATCCAATATTAAAAAAAATGTACTTAAACCCTTTGGCTTCTAAAAAAAAAAAATCAAAATCACAGATAATCGATGACGCCTTTTTCGCTCGTCCATAGGTGTCGCTAAAATGTCGAAAATCACTTGGATCGTTTTGCCACCAACAAATTAGTAGTTTTAGATATCAGAATATGTACTTAACTCATTTTGTGAAAAAATGTCACTTGAACCCTTTTGCCTCTAACCCCTTCAATTGATAAATATAAAATATTCTTCGATTTACATATAAATTAATTTCTGATAGCGAGTATAGTTTCTACATTTATTGGTTCTTAAATTTATAGAAACGAGAATATTTGAGTTAGTAACGTTCTCATTGCTATAACTAAATACAGATTAATGTAATTCCGCAAAGTTGAAAAATATAATAATATATGCAGTTTGTTCTTAAAAATGAGGATACTTATCGGGAATTGTAGCTGAAGAAGAAATAAGGTAGGTGTACACAATATCGCCATGTGGATAATCTCGCCATGCTGTAACTTCTGCTCCTCTCTGACAGATGACGCCAGGGATTCCATTTTAAAAATAAATTGATATTCTGGGACGCATTCCAGTTGCATTATAACCTCAAATTTAATTTATTTTATGATTTTACCGACAAAACGTTATTTTGTGGAAGTGCGTTCTAAGCTTAGATGTTGACATTTTAGTGGCGTATAACATAAAAATATCTTGGTAAGTAGTTTTCTCAATTCAGTTTCTTAGAGTGTGATTTTAGGTATTTGATTGTGATGGAGTTTCAGATTTAAAGAGTTTTTAACTTTAGCAAACAAATTGAGAGCTGACTGATAGCACTGTTGGCAATACCGCCAATTTCATTGTGTGGCAATATCGCCACTGTTGATATTGCTAGACCTTGGCGATAGTGCTAAACATTTAAACATTAGTATTGTAAATTGATATTTTAGCTGATGTTTTTATTGATTGTTGTTGCGATATTTTTTCCATTGTTTGGGACAAGTCCATGACCCCGTCTAACATCTGGGTTCTAGGCGACTGGTATCTTCCCATTTAACCCAGATATTTTACCTGTTGAGGCATTTGCACCAAGCAGCGTAACTGAAAATCCAGTAGGGCGGCTTGCTCAAAATAGAGATAGGACACCGTCTCCAGGTCCACCCAGTACTGCAAAACTTAAGAATAAGTTGTCAATTTCCGATCCTTCAAAGAAGGCCAAGCAACGTCAGTTACATGAATTTTGTAGCAGTACTGATTCTGGTTCAAGTAATGATTCTGGTCCTAAACCATCAATTACTGCTAATAAACTGACAATTAAGAATACGTTGTCCAATCCAGGTTCTTCAAGGAATACCATAAAACGACATTTAGAAGACTTTGGTAGCGGTGATGATTCTGAAGACGAAAATTTTGATATGTCTGGGAGTTCATCTGCAGATACATCTAGTGAAACCTCTGAGAGTATTAACGAGAACGACGTTTCCTTCACCGATATGCTTAATACACCAGATATGACACAAAAGTCTGACACAAGATGCAGAAAACCAGCAATTAACAGTAGAGGACAAGTTGTTACAAAATACCTTTTTAAAAAACCTACAGTTGGGGGCATGTCTTCAATACCAATGACCACAACTTCAAAAAAAAGGATACAAAGAAAAATATTTTGGACCAGAAAAAACAGGAGAGTTGGTACTGCAAAGCATGCCGAGAAGATAGCGTTTCCGATATGCGCCTTTGTGTTATGTGCAAATCTTATTTGCATGATGAATGCCTTGGATTAACAAAAGAATACAGAAAAGAGGGATACATTTGCCCGTTCTGTTCTTAGTTTTTTGTATTTATACTTACGGTCCTTACTAAACAGTATTAACCAAAAATGAAGCCTTTTATTTGCCCAGAAATAATAAAAATTAATTTAAAATTAAACATAAAATTGGTGGCGATATCGTCAGTTTACAAAATTTTTAAAAATGATAATAAATCCTTTCTGTGTACTTAAAATGTTGTCAAATATTTTAAAACTATTAGTATATAGCCTATATAATATGTGACACATATATTTTTCTTAAATGAATGGTTAACCTTTAAAAAAAATCGTCAAAGCTTAGCATGGCGATATGGTATACACCTACCTTATTACTAAAAGTTCATATTTTTTAACCCTCTCCCTCAAACAGATAATGTCCTCCAAATGGGATATTTTAAAAAGTTTTTTCGTAATAACTTTTAAAAGATTTTGTATATCTGGAAAAAGGTTGATGTATTATGCATTAGATAAGGCTGTATAAAGCAGTGTTACATGTTCAATTATAACAATAACAACTGTGTAGTTTTACTGGGACGAATTAGGCCTGCTCCCTTGTCAATAAAATTTACTGCACACACAATGCATGTACATATTCATTCGTTCACACGTTGAGATGTCATTCGTTCACACGTTGAGGTGCGTCATTCCTTTTTTATGTAATAAGTACCAGAAAAATGGACTACTGTAACTTAGTCCACGTTAGCTATTACTTGCAGCAGCAGCTATCTGTATTGCCATTGTTCGAAAAGTATGTAAAAAAATATTAAATGGCTTGAAATGAATTCGCGCGTGCGTACTATGGTGTCTGGGAAGAGATTATGTGGATAAAATTAAATTTTCCAATTTTTAGAAAATGTCCTATTGTTAATTTATACTGTAAGTAAATACTCCAAATAATAATTAGTTAAATATATTTCTTTGTTGATGTGCCCTTATGACCAGGAGTCGTTCGTTAGTGTGATTACGTCGCCGACCATAGGGAAACTTTATTATTTCTTTTAAGCCAGTGTTCCACAGTTGAAATAAAATTAAAACATTTTTTTATCCTGTATTGTATGAACAGGCTGAATTGTAACTGATAGCTTTAGGTACATACATCCAAATACTTTTTCCAAAATTACATTTCCGATTTACAACAACAAAAAATTGCACACCCTGTATGAAAGCCCAGCTAATTTTATGGGTAATAACAATATACTTATGCAAAGCTACAGCTCATAAATACAGCGATTAAAATACGCAATATTTGTCTCAGATAAATAGCAATTAGACCCAGAACCTCCAAAATTTAACTTCTGTACGGTCCCCACTCTGTATCTGGGACATTATAAGTGCCTCTATCAAAGGTGAAAGCCTTAGGTGTATAAAAAATATAATTTATGTTAAATGAATCGTATTTGAATTAAACTAACAGACCTATGAAATAATTAATTTTTTAAAGTGCGCATCACCTTGTATATTTTTCAATGAAAGTTTGGCCGGTTTGTAAGCAGGGTGAAGCCAAATTAATATCAAAAATTTTATTTTCTTGGTCAAGTAGTTCGCGCCAATAGACAGATCGAAGAAAATGAGAAACCATATATTATTTTTTGTGATCCAAGTACCCCAAGAACTCAAAGTTCTGAAACAATATTGGGAAATGATTCTTTTCCGAATATACTACTTCTTATATTATGGGAAAGTAATAAAATTTGTTCACACTATGTAAAATAAAAAATGGACCTACTTTTGCGAATGAAAAAGCTCCGTAAGCAAAATTGTTCTAAGATCTAACACATTCGTAGTAAAAAATGAAGAATTTATTTTGTTTGGACCCTGTATAAATTAAAATATCATTATTCGCGTAAAATCTCTGTATAAAATTTTATTTTCTTTAAGGTAATATTTAAAGCTTTAGCAAAATTAAACCTCTTTTTTTAAGAATCTAAATTTTTACTGAAACTTTTATAAATAATATTTGCCTAAAGTCTAATTTCCTGTTAATTGTCCATCCTGTATCTGCGTTGCCTTTATTTGTATCAACGGTACAAGTTTTACATATACAGAATGTGACTCTTTTAATTGAGTTAAGTTAAGTTAACAAAAAATTGAAGTTAATTTTTTGAAGGTGCTCACCCTGTATATATTTTACTAGTTTAGTCCATTTTGAGCTACGATAAAGCCCAATTTTTTTGCAACGTTTAATATCTTTTGGTCAAGTAGTTTTTTTTTAATTTTCGCACCAACAGAAAGGAAGCAGGCAGGCAGCAGGCAGCAGGCAGGCCTACAGACAGACAGACCGATAGAAATGGAAAATAATGTTTTTTGTGGTCTAGAGATCCCGAATGGAGATCTGAAAAAATTTCAATAGGTGATTTTTTTGTGGTCTAGAGATCCCGAATGGAGATCTGAAAAAATTTCAATAGGTGATTTTTTTACAAATATAATACTTCCTCTAGCAAGGGAAGTAAAAACAATAATGCAGAAGAAACTAAATCAGTGGAGTGTAAGTAAAAAATTAGTTAACTGACCTACCCGGGAGTTACTATTTCCTTAACAGACGCTTAATTTCAGTAACCTCTTTTGTTAAAAACCCAGTCCGGCTGATTTGCAAAGTTTGACATAACCCATTTGTAAATAATAATGAGATCACTTCGTAGAACACGTTCCTGGTATTAAATCAAAATCGCTAAAATTGGACTTAAACCACTTGACAAAATAAGAAGCTCAAATATCTCCGATAACCGCACAAACATTTGCGCGTACATATGAAAATCGTACAGATCTTTCCTGCGTAATGGTGCTGTGCAGTGTCATGTAGACCGTCCTTAAGTCACAACTAAGTCATGAATTAGTAATATTATTTTGACCTCTTGTACAAGTCCCGAGAGATTGTTCCCATTTTTAAGGGCGCCCTTTTTATGTGGGTTTTATAGAATTCGTCAGTATTGTAGTTTCAAAACAAAAAGTAAACTAAATCAAATGTATAATGTCTACGCCAGACTCTGAATATAGAATTTTTAAGAACCCTATAGCTGTTACATTTTTAAATAAAATAATATAGGATACATTATGTTATGCACCCTTTAAGTTGTAAGTAGGATACATACAAATACGCATTTCTAATAAGTCGGATAAAACTGGTTGTTATTTAACGGTATTTAATGGCCTACAACCCTGATTAATACTTTTAGTAACTTATCGTACACGTACGAATATCTAAAGGCTGTATTTCTTGCTTATCACTTAAAACAAATAATATTTATGCCACAATTTTTTTCATCGTTATTTCTTTCTCTGAAAATTATTACTAGTTAAATAATTATGAATCTAGAACAACTTTGTTCAAGCAATAATAATGAAATAGTTGTATAAAATATTCTAAACTTCAAATAGTTTCTGGCAAAGAGTCTTACTTAATCAAACACCACACTTTCACTGCCACAATCTAAAATAACTTTATACCAAAATGTTTACTACTCTTAACAATACAGTAAACAAAATTATCAAGCAACTGACCTGTAGGCAACGTTTTGAGTCGGTCCGCAGGAACGTTCGACACAGCGGGCGAGTATGTCCTAAGAAAAGTCGCTCCACGGGGAAGACTTGTAGTTGATCCCATGTAGTATGGGGCGCTTTTTCCACCAATCTAAAATATAAAATAAGCAATTAATAACCTACGTGGGCATTAGCTATAACAGTAAACATCATTCGTGATTATCCACGTTACCGTATCAGATACTAGTTAAATTACTTTTCAGGATGCTAAACAATTTTCGCTACTGTTAGATTTTAGAAATGTAACTAGAAAGTTTTTGCAGACAAACGGAGAAACTTTAATAGGTTTTAAAGAACCTGCAAAAAAAAAATTATGCACATCAAATGAAAAATTGCAACTTGCAATGAACCTACCCGGTAATTTTGTGATTAATAATCACTTATCAATCAGTCGAATGCTCAAATTATACATAACTAATACTAAGTAATCGTTACGTAATTCCCAAATTGGGTTTATAACAACAATTTTAATTAAAGTTGTTAAATTGGACTGAAAAATACAATTTGGGTTAATCAGATCACATTGTATTTATTTCATTAGGTGCAACTGATATGTGGATTTACCATAAACTAAATTATATAAAAAAAGCTTTGGGTGTGTTTTAAAATTAACTTGTTGTAAATGTTAATTAATGTACGATATACCAATGTGTAAAAGTAAAAATTAACTTTTACTTTTTATCAGGGAATGCGTGAATCTCTATGTTTAGTGTAAGTATTAAGCAACACCAGCCTATTATGTATATAATTATGGTTACAGAAGCTCATTTTAAAATTTTACTGTTGTCATTAATTACAATATTCCGAATTCATAAACATAAAGCGAAAATGTTTATTTTTCTTCCTGAAATGGAGAAATGGTATTTAGATGCCGGTAAACTGATACTAATCAAAAATAATGCATGAGAAAATAATTTTATATTCATTTATGTAAAACTAAAGATAAGAATTTGTATTTTACCATGATTTATTACTTATACAACAGATAATAATAAATATTTCCAAAAAATGGTATTGAATCCATTACTTATATCAAGAAAATAGTATCACGTGCCTGTACCAGCAAGCAATAACCATTACAGTGTCAACGCATTTATGTATGCATGTGAATGTTGTTTGTAAAAAGTAAAGGTGGCCTCAGACGAAAAATATATAGAAGATATATCCCATTGCCCTCTCCTCCTGAATACGCCTCTGTATTCCATATGCAATTTAAGACTAAATTTTGATGAATTATCCTCAAAAAGTGCACAAGAAATTTAATGGTACAAGTAAAGAAGAAACCAAGAAAAAATTAACCACCTAAATCACAAAAGTTACCCTAGTTTTATTGCTCCGGCAAGTAAACCATCTAGTTTTCGGCTTTATTGCAAAATAGTTATTTATTTTCAGCCTTAACCAAACTTTTGCTTTTATAAGTTTAGTTTAATTTAATCTATCTATTTGTAGTTTTATTTTTAAATGTTTATTATTTTGTAAAACTTTGTTTTGTTTTAGCGCTGCGCTGGTTTGATAATTAATTCTTTTTCCTCCTGTGGGTTTTCAGGTTATTATTTTAATACAGACGTTTAGATAGAGAAGCAGTTGCTAGATCTAGCTGGTCAGTTGTAATAGTTACTATGTATGCTTTTTTTTAATTGAAATAAAAGACATTATTATTAAATCTCACTTTTAATTTAATATTTTTTACGTTTTGTTTACGTCACGAATGAATGTTTTACCGCCACAATAATGCGAAAATCTAAATATTTTGTCAAAAACAGTGCAAACCCAAAAACTTATTTGCGGTGAAGTATTTAGTAGCCTTGTTTGTGTACTTGTTAATTTAAACCTATAGTTGTGAACAATTATTGTTAAAATAAACTGGTTTTAAATCTGAGTTTTGTAAAAGCTTATCTCTCTGGTATATCTTGGAAACAAAGCGTTTCCAGACCAGCGTTAAAAGAGACTTTTTCTATTGTTTAACTAATAGTCTGGAATTTTTTTTTAATTAAATAATACAACACTCTGTACAGTAAACATTATATACGTAAATTAACATTGTATTGGCATAAATACTGCAAATTATACCTTTTAACCATTATCGAGAGCAAAATATACATATTTCCATTGGTTAATTATAAAGGTATGTGTGAGAACGCCCGTTTTTGGTGCAATACTTATATGCAGATTTACTAGAAACCCAGATTTTATTTTAATTAATTGCAAATAAATTAATTTTTCATAAATTTTGAAGGAATAATGTTAATAGCATTCTTGTAAAAAGTATAGAGAAATAATAGTTCTAAAGTAATAGATATGTTAACAAGTTTAAAATGGATGAATATAGAAAACTTTTTACTTTACCGCACTCTTATTTTTATTCATAAAATAAATTTAAATTTATCAGCACCTTATTATAACAATTTTTTGACTAAATTTGATGAAATTCATGAATACAATACAAGGGGAAAAAATAATTTCATTTTGGGACATAGGAATTTAAAGCAAACCCAAAATTCTATTTTTTTTAAAGGTATTTTAGAGTATAATAAATTAAGTAATGCAATTAAAGAGAGCAGTATAAAATCATTTATTAAAAAATTAAGAACGAAAATTGTAAGCAATTTAAGCCTTATTCGATAAAATTCAAAATGGATTAAAATTAGGTACCTATCTTCAAAACAAAAGAAAGAAAGAAGAAATATAGAATAAATTAGATGTTATATTTTAAAATTATATTGAATAGCTTTGTTGTAGCTAATAAACTTTGTTATTATTATTATTATTATTATTATTATTATTATTATTATTATTATGATTATAAGTAATCAATTTTATTAATATAATATCTGTTGGTGCACAGAACGTTCTTCGCAAAATAAGCTTATAAAAATAAAAATATGGAAATATCGAAAAGAAAAAGCCAACGTTGCCTGTACCATATTTTCTCACAAAAATTACTTATTTAATCTGGATATCAGATGTGTGCACCTATACATACATACCTAGGTCAACGTCGCACAAATATAATATTATTTAAGTTTTTTAATCAATCAAACAATATTTTCTATTTTAACTTGTATACGTGGATTAAATTGCATTCTTTAAGTGAGAATTAAAAGACAGAAAATTTGGTTGTTTTTTGTTCTAAAGTAGAGACTTTAATTTTTCTCACGCTATATTACATGAAAAATTAAAAGTGTGTGACATTTAAGCTATAAAATACAAGTTATTATTCTTGCCGAACTTGCGTTCTGTAGCTACAGGAAATTATTTTTTAAATTTATCCACCCTGATCTATCCAAAGAATAATTTAAGATTCCGGTATTTAGTGTTGAACACTGATGATTTTTTTTACTATTTTTTCAATAAAAATAAAAATATCGTCTAAAACGTTGTTGCTACTTTGAGAAGCATATATACCCAACCCAACCTAACCTGACTATTCAGAAATAAATGTAGACTAGGTTTACTTTTTAAATGGTAGCAAATACTGAAAAAATGTTAAAAACTTTTAAAAAGCAAATACCCGGTTCTTAAATAATCAATATTAAGAATTCAATAGTACCTACATATGTAAAGTAATATTTTTTTTAGACAAGTAACACTAGAGTCCGAGACAAATTATTTTTTTACTATTTTGTAAAAATGTACCCTTTTCATAAAGTGTATGTACAATCCTCAGATAAGTATATGAAAAACAGGAAATCAGGTTGTTTATTTAAAGAAAAAATAGATAGAAAGTTATTTTGTTAAGGTGATCAGTTTGTATATATATATATATATATATATATATATATATATATATATATATATATATATATATATATATATATATATATATATATATATACATATATATATATATATATATATATATATATATATATATATATATATATATATATATATATATATATATATATATATATATACATACCAAATTTTGCAAGATACGTAAACATGTCACTCCTAATAAAAGTTTCTGCTTTCAAAATAAATAAGATTTACGTTATGAAAAATTAAATTTTTACACAGGGAGCATAAAAAAAACCTTATTTGAGTAAGAGTAAACATACCTTGTTTATCATTTTCCACCAAAGGAACAAATATGAAATATGTTTTAAATTAAATCATAAGCAGAAGTACAAGATGTCATTAAAAAATATAAATAATAAATGTAACGAGTTTTATCACATTATGTTGTTATGTTCCAACTATTCTCTTTCACACCTTGTCATATGAGGTACCATTTTTTATTGGAAACTTGTCCTGTTGCAGCTATATGTTTAATTTTATCGTCGTCACTAATAAATTTTTGCCTAAAGAAACATTTTTTATCTGTGGCCATAGTGAAGTCATATATTATGTTCTCGATATGGGCAAATCACAGTCATCAACTTGTTCTGGCTCATTAGTATCACCATGTAGAAGCTAGGTGAAACCCACAGTATTGCCAAAGATTCCAAGTTTCGTTTTTAAGACATTTTTGTCTTCACTTATATCTTCCTCGATGGCAGCATATGGTTTTGGTGGATACTACTTTCAAAGCTATTTATTTACTTGGTAATATTTTACAAGTCACATGATCTACAAGTTCGTCTGCTGTTTTTACTGGCACACTTTTTACTTTTGGTACATTCCTTGTCAGTAACTGAAATGTTGTAGTGGCCAAAAAGATGGCATGCACAATTGCACAAGTTGCAGAAACCTCATCTCCTGATTTACTTAAATGCAATCTGAAATATAGGTAATACTCACTTAGTTACAAACATCATAATCTGAAAACATACTTATCTCAACATTATGGGTTATATTCTCCATACTAGCATATAGTTCCCCCCTAATAATCATAAAACCATGCAGCATCAAATTGCATTCTCTTAGCATAGTTGGACTTCAATGCATTTTTATCTTTTTTGATGATTTTATTGATCTTTTGCAAAGAAGTCATTAATGCTGGAAAGCTTCAAAATATAATAATATAAAATTAATTTTGAATAATTAATAATTAATAAACACTTACAAGACAAAACTTTACGTCAAAATCTTTTAATTCGATTAAAATGGTATTTAGACACTTACCTTATCAAAAAATGGAAAATTCAAATAGTTACTACAAAATTTATCAAAATATGAACGTAACTAGGTACTCTTGTTTAACACAAATTAAATAATAAAGGAGTAATTAAAAAGTCTTTATGGAGTTTTTACCTAGAATATCGATTAGTTTGGAAAGGTACGTGAAGCTCCGCCCAGTCGTGACGTCAGGATTTAGGTAGCCTATAACGATTTTGCCAATAACTTGGCAACGCAGCACTCGACGCATTAATAGTATTTTGCGTATGGTTGGTCTTTACCCCTACTTAATAGTGTTCTTCTGGTTTAAAACTTATGAGATCCCGTTAGTGCTGCAATAGTTCTACAGTTTTAGAATGGTATTTTGTTGTTTACAACTTAAAGTTTTGACTGCTAAAAGGGTGAAGTTGATCCCATGAAATATTTTTTAACAAGAGTTCTGGTTCAAAATTTGTAAGTTCCCGTTGGTGCTGTCATAGTTCTGTATAAAGATAATGACATTTTGTTGTTGAATTTTTTACTTTACAAAAAGCACAAAACATGTAATACAATTTTTTTGGCAAGAGTTCTGGCCTCGAAAATAATAAGGAACTGTAAAACTCCTCTAGAACTATCAAGCACTGTGGCCAAACTTTTGTTTTTGCAATAAAGTTAGCTCCCCGTTTTTAATTTAAATTTTGTAAGGATAATACTCAAGCATGGTAAGTTAAGATACTGCCAGTAATGGGTTAGACAGTTACCAGTTACCATTTATTTTATTAAATGAAAAGCCCCACATTAGCTAATATTTAAAATTCTGCAATTTAGTGGTGAGCAAAAGATTACAATAAAAAAGAAAAGTTAATTTAGACCACGTACAGATTTAAATACGAATACACAACGGTTTGTTCAATTTCCCTAATTGTAGTATTTAAGTCGTCAACGGTATCGTACCTTTGCTTGTAAATGTGGCTCTTTAAACAACCCCACAAAACCATTAATCATCATTAAAAATAGTACTTAGAAGTTGATAAGTACCTCTGTAGTTGTGGACAGGTGCGCCATCCTAGTCAAAATGCAGGGTCTACCTACTTGCATGTAGTTTTTGTGTTCGCTCCAACACGCAGACTGACAGAACAACGTAAATGGGAAAGTGTTTTCCGTATTAACATACGAAAAGTTCCTACTGGAAAAAAATCTTGAGATGACAATACTTTGTAATAAAATAAAAATAAAAAATACTTGAATAAAGAGAATATGTTAATAATATTTAATATGAAATCATTCTATATTGTAATATTTCCTGTTATAAAAAATATTAACATTGTAGTGTGACTAAACAATTATTATTCATGTAATCAAACTGATTACAGTCTTTGTAAAATCGTAGACCATATAAAAACTGTAATCACCTACTGCATTTCAAATGTTCTTGCAAAATCTATAGTTACCAATTATCCGGATTTTTGATAAAAAGTTAACACTCTATATGGGAATTTGCACGGAAGCATGTAATATTGCAATTTACTACATTTAATAAATAATAGGAAGGTTTACAAAACATTTTGCTAAATATTAGAGTATTAAAATTTAAACTTTGTTCCATGCTCTACTTCGTTTCATTAGGCAAACACTAAAACCTGGAGAAGTCGTTTACCTATTAAAAAATTCTGTGTAAGGCTTATACGGTAAATCGATAAAAATTATTCAGGGCAAATATTTGCTTAAAGGTAAAATTCGAATTTTCATGCAAAATATAGCTTGTTGATACAACCTATGGCGAAATTAAAAAGAAAAATATTTTAAACATCAAGAATTTCAAAAAAGATAACTATACCAAGGTTAAAAAATAGTATGTTCACTGGTTTTTAAAAACGATCTAAGGATAAGTAAGTAAGTAAATCATTATAAAGATGCAGACATACACTTAGAGAAATGTTAAATTATTTTGTACAATAAGGAATATGCACATATTGTTTTTATTGCATAAATCGTTTAAGGAAGTCATTAAAAATCCAAAAAAAAAATATTTTGCAGAAAATTACTAGGATAATTTAGCTACAAAAACTGTTTACTTTTCGGTAAAATTTATTACAATTTAAAAAGCAGCCATTTGTCCTTAGTGAAAAGTGACGTCAGATCAGCAAAAATCTACAGGGTAACGTAAAGCTTAACTTAAAGTCGAATAGGTTTGATTTTCTCGAAAACAGTCAGAGGGAGAGAAATCGAATTTTTGGGGTTGATAGAGGAATAGTTCAACTAGCTTCGGTAAAAAATTCAGTTAGACAGGATGTTTCGTTTCGGAATATTAAACGTCAAATTCGCAATTTCCGCGATTTCCGTTGAAATCAGGTACAGGTCGCAAATGTGAATTAAATCGATGTAAATTTTCGGAGATTGTAGGGGACTCGGAGCTGAAACTGGTAAGGATCAGAAAATGGCAAGTAACTCTTTTGAATTTCTTAGGTCGAAAAATGCCATTTCCAGACCCCTATTTGATACTTAACTCGAACACAAAACGTCAGATCGAAAAACGGATTCATAAGTGAAACTTTAAAATCCCAAATACTTTTTTGCAATACATTTACCTAAACCTAAAATCACTGGAAAATGGAAAAATTTTGAAAAAAGTGGCAATTAAGTTTTGACGTCACAGCCAATGGGATCACGTTTTACAAGTTTCGAAATTCGCGCGCAAATTTGCACTTTTTAAATCCTTTTTTTTTTTTTTGTTAATAAAGACCAAAATAAATGAATAACAGCAACCGCCATAAACATTTAATTTATGTAGAGAATATTCAGATTTATTTGGGTTAGGTATATGCATATTCCCTATTCTGGACGAATTTGTAAAATTTTTTATACATATTACACATTTACACCCGAAAAAGGATCTAACTAGCAAGATATTTCCCAATCTACCTTCTGAAATTAACCCCCATCAGAATCAGAATTCAACATTTTATACTATACGTCTATAATTGGGTCATCACAATCTATCTCTGTGCTAAATTTCAAATTTTTACGTCGAATAGTTTCAGAGAAAATCGCTTGTGGAAGACGGATGGACGGACGGACACCGAAGTGATTTCAAGTGTTCCGTTTTGCTAATTTTAACACGGAATACTAAAAGTAAAGAGAGTTCCTACTTTTCCAATAATTTTTGTGTTAAATTTTTTTTATTTCGATTAAATCCTATCACTTTTCCTTTTTATTTTTGAAAGAAGCGTCTCTCGCCTGGCGTCCCTAAAAGTTTTGTGCCCTAAACCTAGTCCTAGGATTGTTGGATAATACGCCCCTGACAATGTTCGAGACGGTAAACGGTTACTTATACTTAATCAAAATCGTTGCAGTAATATTAATGTTCTTTATAAAAATGGACTGTTTCAAGTAAGAAAACTAATACTTAAAAGTTAGTAAAAGTCTAACATATATAAGATAGTAGAATGGTTAATAAAGTAAATAAAAATATTAAACTAATTGCCTTTCCCTTTCGATTTAATTTAATTTTTAATCGAGTGCATCTTGATATACTTTTATTGTTTATAAAAACTATTCAAATGTGAATAGTTTAAAAAAAATACTTCATCTAATCTATTTTCCAGGTTCGTTTTAAATTATCAATATAGCACAGTAATTGCAGGTATCCAAAAAATCTTACAATTAAACGTAAGTTTTGATACATTGCATTGTTCCCTTTATCCGGACGTATATGACTATCTATGCGCGGTTTCCCTTGCCTATGTATAAATTAATACCATAATTAAAAATTATAATTAAAAAGTTAGGTAAACTATATCACTTTAAGTCGTTGGTAAATGCCAAAAAAGCAAAGCAATCGTCAAAATAGAGAAATAAATATAAAACTGTATACTTACATATTTCATACATAAAGGTACAGTGAGCAGTAAAAAGTTGGGGACAAATAGAAAAATCGTTTAGCAACAACTCTTATACTTTTCATAAAAGTTATGTTTGGCTTAAAAATAAGACTGACATAATATGTAACCAGAACGCAAAACAAGAAATTATTCCAGCTCTGACAGTTCTTTTTAAAAGCATGATTGGAAAAACTTTTAGGTTTCAGGTTCAGGTTTGAAAAAAGGTTTTGTAAGATTTCTACAGCAAATCTATATGAAAAAGAAAAATATTTAAATATGTACTGAGTACACACTGATAGAAGAAACTAAATCTGCTTGTGTAACAATGCGATATTTATTTATTTATTTATTTATTGCGAACAACAGGATACTAACGGATATACATATGTGTATCCACTACAGTATCCAGAAAATTACATGATGATAAAACATCTAAAATGTGTTATCTATTCAAAGAAAATAATAAGTAAACCTTTTTTTTTAACACAAATCCGCAAAAGCAATAAAACATAAAGGTAAGGTTCATTTTACATTATATGAAAATATTAGTTCCTCGTTTAATTAACAATGTTTCCTTATTTTTATCGTACCCTGCACAACATATCTCATATTTTTAGTTGGCATTCTATTTCTAAGCCAAGTAGAATTTTTAATAAAAAGCGAGTTTTCTGATAAAACTCTGTGTCCAACTTTTAGCTCACAATTATTAATGTTAAATGATATTTTTTCCCAAAAACTAAAAAAATTAATTACAAAAAAAAGGAAAATATACACAAAGCATTTATGTTGAGTCCGGTCTCAGTCACTAATATGAGTGTCTGACTTGCAACAAATGTGAAATTATTTTATTATTGCGTTTATCGAAGTGCATTGTGAGAAGTTGGTGCATACCTAAAAATACACTCTTAAAAATATGTTGGTAGTGATAACTAAAATTTAGTCACTACAGCCTTTTCTTTTTGTGAAAACGGACTCAACCGAAATCTAAGTCATCGTAACTAATGCAAAACAGTTGCAGGTGTACTAGTTAAAACAGCTAAATATGTCAACTAAAGAAGCATTTAATTTTAGTCGGACCAACTAACGGTTGGGTTCAAACCAATTGAAAGATATGTTATTGATACTAAGATTTATGTTGTCACTCTAATGTAAATTAATTTTTCTAACATAGACGAAGGTTGTTATGACCTACTTTATTATAGTAAGCAGAATTAACAAATGTAGTTAAAACTGCTAAATAAGTTAACTCAAGAAACATTAAATTTTAGTTGCATGAACTAATAGTTTGGTTGGTATGACCAATAAAACTCAGTACTTTTAAAATAAAAGTATATTCAAAGATTATATATGTTACATAAAAGAGCTTTCATACGAACTAAACTTAAATTCCACTTGAACCTATAGGCCCCCAAAAGTAAACATTCGTCGCACTTGGCTCACAGGTCACCACTATGCCTTCAATTTATGACCATAAGCATCTGATGTAGAGCTGGAGCAATTCGTTCCTAACATTCGGCCATCCTGCCATTGTTTCGCCCTCGAAACACCATGCTTTTGTCGTCGGCACAGGCCAAGTGTTTTACCTGTGAAAAACAACAATGTAAGAAATTTGAAGGATTCCAAAATGTATATCTCTGTTCCTAGTTACAGGACCCGTACCAAATTTATTGGTTTTAATAGTGAGCCCACTGGAAATGTTTTGATAAAGAACAAAAAAAGTGTAATTTGCGAAAAAAAGTTGAATTTTTGGTGTGCCCCTCCTAAGAAAAAAATGAACAGGTCTAGGTATTTTATTTATTACTTTTTCTAAACAAAGTTTACATCATTTTGTCGACAGTTTTTAAATTTTGAAAGAAAAAAATGTGTTAGTAAAAAGTTATAGTCAATATAACTTTTACTTAATCGAGCATTCATTTGGGCGCCATAAGCAAACTTTTACAAAATATAATGCAATAAAATGAATAAGTTATAGTTTTTAATGGGGTGGAAAAAATAACTACTTACCTTTAAGCTCGAATATCACGAATAAAATCAACATTAAAGCCCGTACTTTGGAAAACACGGCGCAATATCGCAGCAGCCAAAAATAAAAATGTCGGCTCAACCCGCTAATTGACTTACTGATGCTGCCACCCCACCACTCACGTATATATGTGCTCACAACTAAGAAGGCATTGCTGCCAAGTTAAATTATTAGTCGATACTGATAAGAAGTTTGTTGTGAGAACTAAATCGTTTTAGCGTCCCTAATGTTTCGCATAGGTAATCACGAATGTTCTTTTTTAGTTAATGGAAATATAAGCGAAGGTGTTATAACTATTTAATAAGTTGATAATAAAATTAAATCTCAAGTAACAAAATAAATATTTTGTCCCAACTAATATCATGCAACTTATTTTCTTGTGTTGTAGTGACTGTTTTTAAATGTAAGGAAAACTTATAAAACCAACATTTTTGCTATTGTAACTAAAAATACTTATTTCCAACAACTCAAGTATTGCAACAAATGAAAATAAGTTAGGAAAGCCAACTCATTTTTAAGAGTGTAAAATTAAGCATTGTCCAAACCGTGGACAGTCTAATAACACACAGGGAAGAAAAAAAATTCTGTGATGACTTCAAGGACCCTTATTTTTAAAAATACGACAGATCGTTGTTCGCAAAAGTTGTCGTGCTTCAATAAGCTTTCATTTGACACCCTACACGATGCACTTGAAAATTTTTTCATTTCCCAATTTAACCCCTTAAATTAACCCCCAGAATCAAATTTAACTTTATATACTACATATCTCTGTGCTAAATTTCAAATTTTTACGTTGAATAGTTTCAGAGAAAATCGCCCGTGATAATTTAACGGACGGACGGACGGACACCGAAGTGATTTCATAAGTGTTCCGTTTTACTAATTTTAACACGGGAACACTAAAAAATGACTTACTTTACTCTTGAGCGATTTTCATAATTTTGTTTTTTCCCTGTACGCTATTTAATTTAACTTTCAGCCAGACTGATTATAGTGAATGAGACTGGATTTGCAACACAAAGGGACTCAAAATTTTAATGAAAAGATGATGAAGGTTTTGAAATCGCTATCTCTGATTGTTAGTCTATTAGCCCTCAACAAAACGCCCATGCAAAGAATCATTGAGTTGCTGAAAAAACCTTAACCACCCTCTCAACATTTGCATATAAAGAGATTTTTTTTGTTTCCTTTACGAGTTATCTTTGACAATGTTTACGAGTTTATGACCAGCTGAGGTCATGGTTTATTAAATTTTTCATTATTTTGCTGTAAAAACTGCAAAATAGCTTAAATATTTATAATAGCCCTTACAATATTCCTCCAGTAGCGCCTAACACAATTTACTTTTGTATAAAGTAAAAGTAAGCGTAAAAAATGCAAATAAGTATCACAATCTGTGTCATGATAAGTGGTCACAAAATACGATAACTATGCCATCATCTGTATGTTTTGACGGAATAATAATAAAATTTCTTCTAAAGACCGACTTCTTTAGACGGACTTGCGACCACTCGACCATTTAGTTGCTATATCACTTTTGCTTGACTGTTGCGTTCTTGCGTTCACTTGTACTTCGCGATACGAATTTTTGATAAGCGGATAAATACATCAGTAGTTAATAAAAGAAGGAACCCCAGTTAGGTTCTAATGTGCTAAAAGAATCATTTTAATAAAAATTCTCAACACTTATTTAAATACAGTAATGATTTTTAAGAGTGTGAATGCGTAAAGAGACTATTTTATAAATGTTGTTTTAAACTTTTTATAAAATGAGGTGAAAGAAGAATTTTTTGTTTAGTGGCACCAGGACAAATAAAAGTAAGTCTGATTTAACGGCTATGTCGTATTTATATGTAGATTGGCCATTATAGACTGAATTTTAGAACTCGTTTTTCACTAAAGCAATAATTTAAAACTGACATTTGCTTCTTAATAGCAATATCTGATTTTATAGATATTTTAAAGATGTTATTCTTTCATTTTTAATTCAAATTGCCAATTTTCTGTAACATACAATTTTATTAAATTTTTAACCTACTTAATCCATGTAATGATTTTAGAATTAAGAATACGAAACGAATTTATTCCACCAAAGGTAAATTTAGGAAATTTATGACAGTAGGGAAATTAAGAATTTTTCGTTACTGAACATACTAAGACTTCTCAGACACCCTGTACGTTATGGTACTTTATCAGAAGTCTTTTCGTATTTTGCATTTTCAAATTACACAATGTGAGTAAATAAATACTTGTATTTTATTTTCAAATCGGATCCTAATTTAATTTCTAAGTAGGGTAGAGACGTCCCTGGAATAATCCATGTTTACAATGCTTTAAAATAATATTTAATTTACTCAGATGCCTTAATACTGAGGGGTGGACTTTTAAACGAAAACAATAACTGAAAATCATTCAGCCGAAAACTTTCCTTTTTGCAAATTTATTTTTAAGAGCGCTGGGACCTAAATTTACATTTTTTCAAAATACAAATTCTGCCGATATCATATTTCTGAAGGTCCATTAAAGAGCTTTTTAATAAAACAATATAACAGTTGGTGTGATAAATAAATAACTGATAAAATTTGCAGAGAATTTTTTTTCTAATTTTGACGAGGGTTTTACGCCAACATTATTAGGCCGCAAATTCGCATCGCTGAATAATTTCTTTTTAAATATTTGAATGGCTCTGATGATTTATTTTAACCTCCGTAATTTTAAATGAATTTATGAATTGAGCTCTAAATTATTATAGACTATAGTTTGAGACCAGAATAGGGAATATGCATATAACCCAAATAATTCTGAAATATTTTTTTTATATTCTCTACATAAATTAAATG
The DNA here is from genome assembly GCA_963971165.1 of Philopedon plagiatum. Lineage (NCBI taxonomy): Eukaryota > Metazoa > Arthropoda > Insecta > Coleoptera > Curculionidae > Philopedon > Philopedon plagiatum. Next base: position 50,104,862 of record OZ020189.1, read on the forward strand.
TTCATGGCGGTTGCTGTTATCCATTTATTTTGGTCTTTATTAACAAAAACAAAAAAGGATTTAAAACTGCAAATTTCCGCGCGAATTTCGAAACTTGTAAAACGTGATACAATTGGCTGTGTCGTCAAAACTGAACTTAAGACTCATCATGAGTACATGGCGAATTCCAGTGTTATAGAGACATCGAAAACTCAATAAAAATGGCATTTAATGCGTAACTCATCCAATGAAATATCCCTGCACTTAAAGTAGAAGGTTCCTAAAATCTTATTCATGTATATTTTAAGCCGAAATCGATCCAGGAACCTTTCAATTTTGCAACAAACATTGGCATTTTTGACATATCATCTTAATAATTTCAAGTAAATAAACTGCAATTCCTTATTTTCATGGCAATCTTGGAAAATTAAAAAAAATTCAAATTTTAGATGACCCCGATGCAAATAAACCTTTTTCTTTATAACTTTACCGAAAAAATAAGCAATATAAGTTAGTGGGAGGTATTCTTAGATAATTAATGGATAAAATAAACCCAACAAGAATCACTAAATAGGGTAAATAGTGTGGAATAATGTCGGTTAAAAATAGGATTTGTTGGAAAGAATCAAGAACATCCGATTTTTACCCCCTAAATACGCTCCTGGATGACCCATTCGGTATTCATTTTACAGTGTGATTATCCCTTTATAAGATAGTGTTGAAAAATTGGGGAAAAATAGATAGGAAAAAATACAGAGTGATTCAAATGTACCGATGTCTAGGGCACAAAAAGTAAAAAAATCGAAATTTAATCGGCGATTGTTCCCTTGCTATAGAGAATGAAGAAATTAAAAAATATGGATAACACATACTTTGACGAGCTCTTTCCGACGACGTATATGGGATTTTAATTTGAACCATTTTGACCCCACAAAAAATTAAAAACCGCGAAATATTTGGGTCAAAAATCTAAATTTCCAGTTTTTCCAAATATTTCCATTTTCCAGTGATTTTAGGTTTAGGTAAGTGTATTGCAAAAAAGTATTTGAGATTTTAAAGTTTCCCTTGTAAATCCGTTTTTCGATCTGACGTTTTGTTTTCGAGGTACCAAAGAGGGGTCTGGAAATGGAATTTATCGACCTAAAAAATTCAAAAGAATTACTTGCCATTTTCTGATCCTCACCAGTTTCAATGGAGTTCTGAAGCTCCGGGTCCCCTACAACCTCCGAAAATTTACATCTATTTAATTCACATTTGCGACCTGTACCCGATTTCTACGGAAATCGCAGAAATTTCGACTTTGACGTTTAATAGCTCCGAAACGAAACATCCTGTATAACTGAATTTTTTACCGAAGCTAGTTGAACTATTCCTCTATCAACCCAAAAAATTCGATTTCTCTCCCTCTGACTTTCTTCGAGAAAATCAAACCTGTTCGACTTTAGGTTAAGCTTTACGTTAACATGTAGATTTTTGCTGATCTCCTGACGTCACTTTTCAAGGACAAATGTGGCTGTTTTTAAATTGTAATAAATTATACCGAAAAGTAAACATTTTTTGTAGCTAAATTATCCTAGTAATATTCTTCAAAATATTTTTTTTTGGGTTTGTAATGACTTCCTTAAACAATTTATGCAATAAAAAATATGTGCATATGCCTTATTATTGTCAGCGACTTATTGTCTTCGGGTATGTGTGGACGTTAGGGTATCCTTTATTACAGCGGCGAATGAACTGTAAAGTAGTATCTATATAAACTAACTACATGCAATACTTGGAGTTTACATTGGAGTTTACATATTGACGATCCACGTGTGTTCGTCTGATATGAGTCACTGACAATAATTCTGGTCTCAAGCTGTAGTCTATAATTTAGAGCTCAATTCATAAATTCTTTTAAAACTACCGACGTTAAAATAAATCATCAGAGCGATTCAAATATTTAAAAAGAAACAATTCCGCGATGCGAATTTGTGGCATAATAATGTTGGCGTAAAATACTCGTCAAAATTAAAAAAAAAATTCAGTGCAATTTGATCAGTTATTTATTTATCACACCAATCAAGTGTTTTATTTAAAAGTTCTTTAATGGACCTTCAGAAATATGATATTGGCAGAATTTGTATTTAAAAGAAATGTAAATTTAGGTCTCAGGGCTCCTAAAAATAAAGTCGCAAAAAGGAAATATTTCGGCTCAATGATTTTCAGTTATTGTTTTCCTTTAAAAGTCTACCCCTCAATATTAAGCCATCTGAATAAATTTTTTATTTATACCGTAAATAATTTTTTTTCAAAAAAATGAACCGATTTCACAAAAGAAAAATCACTAAAAAGTATGAAATAATATTTTTAGGTATTTATAACCGTGGTTAATGATAAACTTAATTTTGTCCAAAGTTAGGTAACTTGTACACCGAAGTCGGCGCAATTTTAAAGTGTAATAGGAATCCTTAATACTAATACATTAATAAATTATTGTTAATAAAGAGTAGTAATATTTTTAGGTATTTATTACTGAGCCTAATGGTCAGTCTAATTGCGTTCGACTTTTAGTAATTTGTACACAAAAGTTCTGAACTTTAAAGTATGCGCAACTTCTAGTTAATAGTAAATCAAAACTGTTTATGAATTATCATTACGGATCCTTATAATCTGAAATTGCGCCGACTTCAAAGTTCGGAACTTCGGTGTACAAGTTACCTAACTTTGGACAAAATTAAGTTTACCATTAACCACAGTTATAAATTGGTACGTAAAAATATTATGTAATAATTTTTAGTGCTTTTTCTTTTGTGAAGTCGGTTCATTTTTTTGAAAAAAAAATTCTTTCTTTTAGTTGACCGATTTTCCCTTTCCCTACATCTTATCGCCCCCTCTTTAAATTTGTATTGTCTATGTAATATTGGATTTTCAGACCTCAGTAACCCCAAAAATGACATAGTTAACATTTTAAAACAATTTTCGACCCGCTCCTTTCGCCCCCCTTCTCCGTCGTATTTTTCTGTACATTCGTTATATCAACTTAGTAATTCTGACTTCAATAACCCCGAAAATGACCCATAAGTTAACATTTTTGGAGAAATTGACAGTCGCTCCTCCTTATACCCCCCCCCCCCCCACCGGTCAATTTTCTTAACATCATTTACACAAAATTAATGATATTACCCCGACAATGACATGCTAGTTAACATTTTTGAAGAAATTCCTAGTCACTCGTTTTTATCACATCCCCCCTCCCGTTAAGTTTTTAAACATCTATTAGACAAAATAAGATTCTCTGACCTCAATAACCCCGAAAATGATATATTAGTTAACATTTTTGAAGAAATTCCTAGTTACTCCTTTTTAACACATCCCCCTCCCCCACGTTAATTTTTTAACACACAACAAAAATTATTGTCGATTTCAAGAGTTTTTTTTAGTTTTTCGCCGTTTTTTTAGGTTTCCACTCACTTTAGCAAAAAAACCTTAAAACGGTACCATTCGGGAGAACTCATAACAAAACAAAAAAATATTTATCGAAATCGGTCAATTCGTTCAAGAATGATGCGTGAACATGCATGGAGAATGACACATACGGGTCGAATTGATAACCTCCTCGCGAAGTGTTAACAAGAATTAAATTGCCTTATGTGCACGGTTCGTACAACGAAAATTGTGATGTGTGCAATTCAACAGAATATACAGCTTTTAATTATCCTAATTATAGAGACATACCCATACGAATGAGATATTTGCAAAATTTTACTGTTTATTATACAGCCATTTTTATCAATCTTCAGTTATATGATAATGGCTGAAAAGTCCGTTCCCAGATTGTTTTGCAGAACAATGAATTCAATAATGTTTGTATGCCATGTCTGGTGGTATAAAAATGCCCTAGACGCTAAAAATTTTAGGGCTTGTTGAACCGACATTTAAGGATAATAATTAAAAATAATTTTCTATATTTTAGTACCGAATTAATCCGAGATTATATTAAAACGTCGGTGAAATCAGGGGCTAGACCTTTTCTCATTTTCCTAAGAAGGCAATACCACATTTCTGTAGCCTTTTAAAATTCGAGGTCCTAGAATAGTGGCTTTATTGCTTTATTGAAGAATAGCTGAGAGGAACAATCACATGTCATATCATATGACCCAACTAATTTTAGTTCAATTCCGCAAAAAAAAATTATGGTTTTATCGGGCTTGAAATACCAATATTAAAATCAAAGATTACAACTGTAAAATGTAAACATGTTTAACAATAGGCTTAATTTGGTTCCCGAAATCCCTGCGGTTTTCTGGAATTTAATTTTGAAATGTGGGTTTTATCTTCTACTAGCCCAAACATTGTACAAGTAAGGGTTTAATTAGGGTTTAACAATTGTTTTTGTGTTATATTAATAAAATATTCTATTTTAATTAAATTTGCTGCAAATACCTGAACAAATAAATAATCTGTCTTAATATTTTTTGGCAACAAAGAATAACAAAGGTTGGAGGTATATAACAAGAAGTTCGAACCAGGGCCCTTTCTGGTATTAGTGTATATTGCGAAAAGCAAAAAATGAGCCGAAGGGCGTTAAAATAAGCTAAAAAAGACTAAGTTTGGAGACATTGAACAATCGTCTATTTTTTTGTTAATTAACTTAATCACTTAACTAGTATTTCCAATCGTTATCAATAAAAACTGGGACTTATTCTAAAACTACAAACGTCGCCCGTTCGATTTTAGCTCCTATAGAAAAGATAAAAAAATGCTTATAATTGTGTAGAGTAGACGAGTGTAGTATGATTTACAGCCAAAACCGATCTCCTCAAGCCGGCAACCATACTACTAGGTCGGATTGTAGTTATGTCAATAAAAAATCTTGGGACGTTATATTTCATGTATAACTATTTTTTCTAATATAAAAAAATAGGGGACAGAAGCTCTTCAATCTGCAAGATCAAAACCCTAAATAAGAGGAGATTTAATGAGAAACAAACATAGCCAGTGATATTTCGACAATAAGATAATGAATTAAAAAAAACATAAAGTCGTCTAATCTAGAATGCCAAGCCAAGATTTGCAACTTACCTAGTATGCAAAATTAATCTTATATAAAGGGTAAGCCTGCTATAATTCTGGAAGGATACACAATCGCAAGCCCAAGATTTGCAGCTTAATAAGATTATAAAGGAATATTTCCGACTATCGAGTCTTTTGATTAGGCTGTATAATCCCTTTCAGCCCCTAATATTTCTCTAATTTACTTAAGGCTTTCGCAGGATGGCCTTAATGTAGGAAAATATTGACGGAACTTTTTAGTATATCCATTATTTAAATTATTGTTGATAATAGTGCAGTTTCGTTATTCCAGATTTTCACAAAATTAAATTATTTTCGAAGATATACTTTTTATCAAGTTGGTGGTAATTTAAAGAACAAGTTAAAGGGGTAAAAATTTTTGATAAAGGTAATATTATGGGTTTTCGTACACTGTGACTATTCAGTTCCACCAAACTACTAATCCTATCGTTAGTAAACTAATCTGACGTTAACATGGTTCAATTTAAGTCATATTTGGGTCTCTGGTGGTCGAGTTGGTACGCCGCCAGCTTTGCAACCGAGAGGCGCGGGTTCGAATCCCGCTTCGACCATGGATATTTTGTGATTGTTGTTAGAAGGTGGTAGAGGAATTCTTCCTCGAGCGAGGTGGTACCACCCCACACATCCTCTTAAAGGGCTGGTGAAATCCCAACGGATGTTTCCAGCTCTGGATGTGTGAGCCGATTCCCCACTACACCCACGGTACATAGTACATAGACTTCGGTCTTCGTGGGCTGTCAGAAGATAAAAAAAAAATGTAGTAGTGATCTAATTAAGCATGTCCGTGAGGTGGGTAAAACCAAGAAAACAGATAACTAAGGCGTTAAGTTTTGAATTTTAGACGGTTACGGAAACTGTGATCTCGAATAATTTGGATTACCATCAGCTGTTTAAGGTTCAGTACTGATTTATTTTATTAGTTTAGTTTCCGGGCATTACGTTCTCTTGGCTGTTACAGTTTGTTTTGATCTTTTCAAATTCAGAGACTGGTAATGTTAAAATTTCCATATCTGTCGAAAGTGCTTTCGTCGTTAATTAATAACTTTGTAGTATGACAAACATTGAAAAATGATCGAAAAGTTAAGAAAACATAACCTTAAAAATATATCAGTTGATTGAATATTTCCGTTAATCCTTAGATCAAGAAGGGAAGCAAGATCACAACATATGATACCAATCGAGTTAACCCAATCAGTTTCCGATTTCTTTTATGCGATTATGCAAATTCCAGCATTGGCTTGTTGATGATTTAAAATGACCCGCACTTAACTGACAGCAAGTAATCTATTCAATCTGGTGTTGTTTTTCAAAAATCCATTCAATAATTTTACTAATATTATAATCTGTACATTCGTTTCCTTAGGTTGCATTAAGGGTTAGTGGGGTTACCTAAAATACGATACTAGACGATATTTGTCAGTGTTGGACGTTTTGTCTGTCCGTCTGTTTGAGACGAATAAGCTGAAAACGACTGTGGTTCCTGAAATTTCGGCATGTGAAAATAGAGGCTTTCATAATTTCACTCAACTTTGTTTCATCTAAATCCGTTAGGTAGAAGTTAAGAAAATCGAGAGGAGTACGTATGTACGGGAAAGGAGAGAAGCGGAGTGCGTGCGGACATTAATAAGCACCTGAAGCCGCGGGTAAAAGCTACTATAAGAATAATTGTTTATCGCAATATAGGTTCATATCAATGCTGACGATTGAACAGAGAGATGTGTTAAACGCCAATATGTTAGACAGTACCAGTTTAAAGTTTAAACATTTAGAGAAAAAATTAAGACTCATAAGGATTTTTGTTAACAGGAAAGTTATCTTATTTACAAAATGTGAGATGAAAAAATCAAATTATCCTTTTTTGAGTAAAATATCGTTTATTGTACACGTACGTTCCTTTTCTCCTACCACCTTAGAATTGAAAAGTTAATAAGTCTGCATGCCAAAACATAGGTAAACCAGTATGACTGATGCTGAAATTTTGCTGATTTTGTTAATGTTTATTTCGTAACCTTTTGGTGTATTTGGACTTTGAATGAAATATCTAGACAGATAGTGAAACGCAATCTTAAAAAATGACAGAAAAAGACAATCCAACTAACCAAAACTAGTTAATAATAATTATTCCCGACAATTATTTATGGTTATTATGGATAATTATAAATTATTATCGGTTTTATTATACTTACATGTGTATTACGTTGATTTAGAAAAGTGAAAATTTAATAAGGTATTCCGGGTAGTAATCGTTTTAAAAATCTTTAAGCAAAGTTCGACATAGGGACCCATGCACATTTTTACATGATAATAAATTTAATATATCTAGTCCTAAAAAACATAATATGTCAAATAAACTATAAATTTGTATTACTTTATTGGTGGAGTTATAATATTGGTGTACTCTGATGCTCTTTGTTTTTGATGGATTTAATGTTGTATTTTTATAAGAAACTAAGAAGTCGTATTGTCTCGCATCATTTGTATATAGGCACATTAGCACTTGAATTATTCGACTAAGGATACTTAAAAATCACATTTAAGGACTAGCAATTTTTTTTTAAATTCTCAACATTTCGTCAGTAACAACAACAAAAATTATACAATTTTACCACTATTTTAAAAAGTAAACCTAGTTTAACAGAAAAGTACCCTTTATTTCTGAACATACCCGTCTGCCACTAGAAAAAGATAAAATAAAAGCCATTTTTTATTTAATCACGTAATTGTCTAAATACCCTTGGTAAACAGACATATGGCTTGCAATTTAAAAATAAGGAGAACTTTGCGATTAAACATTATCTGCTGTTTAAAATAGCAACAAAGTTTTAAACTATCCTTTTATTTTTATTGAAAAATGTTGAAAAGCATTATCAGTGTTCACCACCAAATACCAGGACCTTAACGATATATGATATCAACAGAGTTATATAAACGATAAGGAAATACCATAGACAAAATATATTTAGACCATCACAACGTATTCGCGACACCAGCTGAATCCGTCCAATGTATGGGCGAAAAAGTGCGTTTGTACGCATATGGCGCCAGTCAGGTTTTTAAACGACGGTTCTCTCGAGGCATGCGCACTCGGGACGTCTTGCAAAAGTGGTTGTTGAACTCAATGACGCAACTCGGCGATCAGAACCGGGCCGAATAAATCTCAGTCATTTTTATGTTATGGTATTTTTGGTTGGGGTGGCGAATATAGCGAACCTCTGAAGCTTGTTATTTCGATACAAAAATAGTCTTTACAAAGTGTTAAAGACATTTCATATGTTTCGCCAATTATGTATCCAACTTTTAAATATAAGGAATTATTTCGTAGTCTATTTGTTACAATTAGTGCATAAATACAAATAGTTTAATTCAAAATTTAAATTATATCAATATGTGAAACAACAGTAGGTAAAAAATATAATTTATCTTAAATGCACTCCGGTGTTGAAGTGAATACACACACGGAGAAGTAGAAATATTTCTCAGTGACGTATATTGAGTGTGGTCAAGGTGTCAGAAAGGCACTGATGGGGTGTGTGTGTACTAGGGGCATTGTATAAGGGGTAAGATGGTGTAAGAAGGTCATATATAGTGTCAATGCCTCCTTCCCCTATATTGCATAAGGGTGAGTGAGTGTCCAAAAGGCATATTTGCGTTTTCGCCAAAGGGGCACTAAAAATACTAGTGAATTAGGGTAGAGGGGAGTATTTTAAAAGGGATGGCGAAAGAAAAAAGCGCTTTCGCCAAAGGATCGCTAAGATGTCAGTGGATTAGAAGGGTGAGTGTCCAAAAAGCATATTTGCGCTTTCGCCAAAGGGGCACTAAAAATACTAGTTGTTAGAACTGTATTTTGACCTGTTATGTTCTGGTATTATTGTTATAATTTTGAGCAAGTTGTCAAATAAATGTTATAAACGTCTCAACTTTCTTTCCCTCATAAATTAGTAATACACCTTTAAGAACCCAAAATAGTGGCATGAAGTTGCCATGGATAGAAGGAAGTCCTACATGTTGGAAAATCAAGAAAAAGCTACCGTTAAAGTTTCCAATAAAGTTTCAGTGGAAAATGATATCGAACTAGAAAAGGCAACAGTTGAAGACTCGACGCGAAGATCAAGATACGGAAGTTTGTGGAGAAAACCACATCGATATTGAATTCCGGTTCGCGTTGGGAGGATGTTAGAACTGTATTTTGACCTGTTATGTTCTGGTATTATTGTTATAATTTTGAGCAAGTTGTCAAATAAATATTATAAACGTCTCAACTTTCTTTCCCTCATAAATTAGTAATACTCCTTTAAGAATCCAAAACTAGTGGATTAGGGTAGAGGAGAGTATTTTAAAGGGGATGGTGAAAGAAAAAAGCGCTTTCGCCAAAGGATCGCTAAGATATCAGTGGATTAGAAGGGTGAGTGTCCAAAAGGCATATTTGCGCTTTCGCCAAAGGGGAACTAAAAATACTAGTGGATTAGGGTAGAGGGGAGTATTTTAAAAGGGATGGCGGAAGAAAAAAGCGCTTTCGCCAAAGGATCGCTAAGATATCCGTGGATTAGATTGACATGGGGCCGTAAGTAAGTAGCGCTTTCACCAAAGTATCAAGTGCACAGACTGTAAATAGGTGTAAAAATATTTACATCTTACCATAAAACTTCGTTTGTTCAATAATTATACAGGATGGGATGCCAATCCAATAAAATATACACATAGTTTTGGTAATTTTTTTTATTTACTATTTTACTTCTTAAAATAGTTGCATATTTTATTTCTATTGTTTAGAATACTATGTTTATATTTTATTTCAACTTTCAATTTTGTAAATGTAATGTTTAAAAAATTAAGAGGGGGACATTAAAGAGACGCACTGTATATGTATAAACTGAGCTATTTTCGATGAATTATCGACAGTTTTGTATAGCAAGAAAACTCAGATTTAAGCCAACAAACTATACAATTTTTGTTAAAATCTCACTAATGGTTACATTTTTATCATTAATAAAAAGAATAATTACAAGTAATATATTTAGCATTTATTACTCGATAAAAGATTCACGTCATGTGAAAAAAATTTTGAAGTACGGTCCTGTCTATCACAAGGCAAACGTTCGACAAGGCGCAAGCCCGCAGAAGACCGTCTGTGTTTACGGATTCAGCTTGGTAAATTTGCCACATTCGCAAATGACATTATTTCTCTATTATATATTTTCTCTATGGGACATACAAATATATTTGTCACTTTATATCCCAAACTTTAGGAACAAAAGAATCAATCGTTATTAAATAATATGGTTAAACCCTTTTACAATATAAATTTTGTTACAACAAAGGACCAGTTATAATAAATTATAATTGCCGCCGACTGGTATGTTGGCGCAAAAAAATTGGCTCAAGAATTTTAGGGTAATTAAATTGTAGCAAATTATCCTAATTTTACAAGAAGCTGAACACGAGCAAACGCCATTAATATGCTTGACATGGTTAAAATTATACTTTTGATTCCTGTTGGCCTAGAATAAAAAGTTTTTTTAATTTTTATACGCATAGTGTGTTTCTGCTCTCTCTCTGCCGGTGACGATCTTTTCTTTATATAGTAACGTACTAAGCTCACTATAAAAATAAAAAAGAAGCATTTTATAAATTCGCACTCTCATAAGGTTTGTTCCACCAGAACTGCATCGAATCCATGCGAGACTAGTGTTGGAACGATTTAGAGCCGGTTGAGAATTTTATTTATTTATCCTAACCTATAAAATCACAAAATAAAATAAACACCTGTTAGAAAACATTGTCCCCTTTGTTATGATATATTTCAACCGAAGAAATGGAAGGTAAGTTCTCAATTAAAACATAATAGACGTTTGAGATAATGATTTACTTAATAACTTTAATTCTCCAAGAATTTATTGTGATAAATCCAAGAAACTCGAGCTTCGAAGTTAGCAGTAATCCGTCCAAGGATTATAAATATTGGAGCAGTGACAATACAAGAATTTTAACTGATTGCTATGCGAAATATAAGAAAAGAGTTGGAACTCTTGAAATCAGAACTATAAATAAATTATGGGAAATTATTGCGACCGAAGTAAAACAAATTACAAATGAAAATATAACCACAACCAATTGCGAAAATTGCTGGAAAGTTTTGGATACTATAAAGCCTATGGTGATAATAACGAAAAAACCGGACGAGGAAGGAAAGTGTCTGAATTTTCACAAGAAATGGACCAAATTTTCGCCAAAAAGAAGAATGGTACCCCGAACTATTATTGGAGAGTAAAACAATAGATAAAAATATTGATGTGAGTTATCAGACTGAAGAGATATCGCAGTTTGCAAAATCTCAACAAAATATAGATAACGAAATAATTGAAACCACGAAAGAAATAAGGAGAAAGTCTACTTTAAAAAGGAAAAATTCTATATTAGAACAAATTAGAGATTAGAAAAAACAATATTATCAAAAGGAACTGAATATAGAATCTGAATGATACAAGTGGAAAAAGAAAAACTTAAAGACATGAAGAGACTAAATGATTTTATTAGAAGAAAGAAACAATATTCTAAAGAAATACAGTGATACGGGGATGCTCTCAGAATGTTTACAATAGTAGGTGTAGCAGGTAAATGATTATTTATTATATCGGAGAAAATTGGTTACGGTTGCGGCGTTTGTAATGATAAAAAATCCTACTTTTAAAGTAAATCATGTTACTGGCCCTACAACTTTTTAGCCAAGCTTATCCATTAAATTTGGATCACTTAACACAAAAATATTAGTAAATTTACAAAAATGCAAGTACTAGTAGATTAAACAATAAAATAGTACATAGTAAATACGAAATAAAAATTGGAAAAGGAATTTAACGTCTGTCGTCAAAGTACATCAATGCAATCCACGTCGCGTCGTCGTCGGCGTTTGATCTAACGGTGCAAATACTGAGAAAAGATCGTAGGGGTTTAAAAGTATCACATAATTGTTAAATTCGATTGGTGTGTCGTGAGGTAAAGATCTCCTGTGTAGACTGACTTTAGAGTTTGTTTAAATTTTTAAAAAAGTGAAGAAAGTATTAAAATGAGTGCGAAAAAAAGCTGAAGTTAGAATGGTTAATACCTCATTCTGATGTTTTATTTCAAAGTGGTACTGAGTAAAGAACGGAATTTTGTTTTTTCCATTAGCAAATAACTTTAAGTAAACATCTAGACCAAGAGTCGGCAACTAATTTCTAGTAGGGTTCGGATACTTGGAAAAATTGAATCGAGGTCCGGGGGAAAAAAAAGAAAGACTTTAAATGGACCGCAGGTAATTGTTGTTTCTCAAAAAGGAACGTAGATCATAAAAAGTTTTTCTTTTAAACTTTTATTTTTACTCATAAAAATAATATTAGATAAGTATTTGTTCTTACAAATTACTTAAGTTTTTTTGCCGGTCCAGTTTTCTACCTTCCGCGGTCCGAATCCGGACCGCGGTCCGCCAGATGCCGATCCCTGATCTAGACCCATAGTCGTCCCACGTAGTGGGAAAATTAGTTGTTAGTGTTACATTGTAGGAAAACGTAATTTTCGGATATTTGCATACATATGGCAGTTCTATCCCCTACATGCCTTCGGGGCATACCAACTATGTTTTGTGTGGAGATCTTTTTATTGCCAAAATTTTAAAATTTTTTTTTAGTTTTACACAATATCGACACAAGTTAATATTTATGTTCTGAGAATGTTTTTCTAATACACCCACCTTGACAGGTGTACATAAATTATCAACATTTGTATGTTGACAGAATATATGAAAATGTGTCCTCAGTCCTCTCTGAAAATTTCTTTGTCGAGGTTATCCTCACTCGGCTAGAATGTTTGCACGTAGATTAAATAATTTTTCGAACAAACCTATCATTAACTAGGTATAAAAAGGTACGCCATTATGCTATGTGAAATGAAAATATACTTAACACAGCACAACCACAGTTCTCTGCAAATTAGTTGGTAATCTCTTAATTACGTGGTACCTACAGACTTGTGGGTCCAAAAGGCTGATCCTATACAATAGCTAAAGAAAAAAGAGGTGTGTTTTGCACAGGTACAAGGTTGCCTACAAATTTTGGCATGAGGGTCAATAAATAATAAATGCCTAATTGACATTCCCATACAATTATTCTTTCTTACTATGAATTGCAGTTTATTGCTTGTAAATTTAATTAGTTCTTGAGATATAAAATAGAGATATCACTTATTTTTGTGTTCAGTTACAGTGTAAACAAGTGAGTGGTGTGCCTAAATTATTTTGTTCCGTATTATCTGTGACCATTTACAATAGCCGCAATGAGTACAAGTAGAAAACTTAAGTTGGAGTGGCTGCTTCCATATTCCACTATCTTATTTGAAGGGAAACAAGATGTTTGGTGTACAGTGTGTAACTCTGAATTTATTTGTTCACAACGAACTCACATCGAGCGACATGTCAAAGGTCCAAAGCATTTAGAGAATACACAATCTTATCTGGGGCCATCCGCATCTAGAGAACCTGATGTAATACACGCAGAGTTTTGAATGGATTTTTGTGAAACCTTTGTTGCAGCTGACATTCCTCTCCATAAAATAAATAATCTATCTATGAAGAAATTTTTGCAAAAATATTGCCATCACAGAGTACCAGACGAATCTCCTCCTCGTAAAAGTTATGTGGATAAGGTATACTCAAAAACTATTGACAAAATACATCACAATATTGAAGGCAAAAGTTTTGGTTTAGCATCGCTGAAACCACCGACATCAAGGGCAGATACGTTGCTAATATTATAGTTGGGCTACTAAATCGTCTACAAGCGGAAAGCTCATATGTAGTCAACAGTAAACTTGCTAAAACCAATAGTGAGACAATAACTCAAGTTGCAGTAGAAAGTATCAGGTCGCTCTTTCCAGATACGAATATTACTGAAAACGTTGTTTTGCTGCTTTCGGAACTGCGGCATATATGCTAAAAGCAGAAAGACAGTTGAAAGAATATTTTCCAAATTTGATTCACTTTACATGTATAGCTCATGCCTTGCATAGAATATGTGAACTGATACGTGACTTCTATCCAGTTATTGATACTTTGGTTAGTGAGGTAAAAAAAGATGTTCTTAAATCACCAGCGCGAATAAACAGATTTAAAGAAATGTGTCCTAATGTCCCATTGCCCTCACAACCTGTTATTACAAGGTGGGGAACATGGTTATCAGCCATTATATATTACCATTCAAATTACGACTTAATTAAAAATGTTATTGACAGTCTAAAAGATGATGCTTTGAGTGTAACAAGAAGTAAAGAAGTTATAAGTGCACTGACTTAAAAATGATTTAAAGTTTATTCCTGAAAATTTTGGTTACCTTCCAGGTGTAATTGAACAGTTGGAGACACAAAACCTTCCTCTTTTGTCTTCTTTTAATTTATTTCAGACAACCATAGACAAGCTCAAAGCATGTGGTACCGAAATTGGTGAAAAATTAAAAGTGTATATACCAAAAATCTTAGAAAGAAATCCAGGATTTTCAGAAATAACAAATATTTTGAAAACTTAAAATACTGACTTGCATAATCATTTCCGTTTCGCTCCTGTTACAAGTTGTGATGTCGAGAGAAGCTTTTCTAGACTTAGAGATATTCTTAATTATCAACGATCGCGTTTTACTGAAGCGAACTTTGAAAAAATGTTAATTATATCATGTAATGCCAATAAATTGTATTAGTCTAGATTTGTTTTCATTTTACATTTATTATACAAAAATATTTTCACGCCGCCCGTGACGCACGGAAAAATCATACGAGCTCGTATGATTTTTCCGTTCTTTAGTCATTATTATGCAGTCATCCAAACTGGATAGACTTCAGGTATTAATTAAACAACAGCACTGAGATACACCAGGCGGATAACTTAAAAAAAAATGTCCGAACCAGAATATTACTAATTTTGCGCATTACCAATTTGACTGTTTACAACATAGGGTGCAATTTTGATACTAAAATCTATTAAATTCTGCTACATCTCTTGGGATGCGGATGCAGAAAAAAAAATTAAGTACTTGTAATTTTGCCTCTTCTAATCTAGCATGCATGGTGGGCGACTAAAAAATAAATTCTGACCATTTTTCAAACCTTAGAAAATAAGTTTGATTGAAATACTTTTCCTCAACAACTGTAATGTTGGCAAATGTGTCTTTTTATCTGATATACAGGGTGAATAAACTTTATTCGCTAGAAGATATTTTGTAGATAATGTCGCTTTCTTTTCATCAATACGTGGTATATTTATTTTTATAAATCCATTTCGCCAAGGAGGTTCCGCGCCAAGGCTTTCGCAGATTTCTAAGACCCAGTAAAAAATCTGTGAATGGTGAAGAATGGAATGGATCTTAAGTGGTGTTTATAAGTAGGTACTACATTAATATTTAAATTGTGTAAAATTTCTTATCGTAATAATATTAGGAACTTCTGATTTATTCAGGATACACAATTTACGTTTAGCCACACAACACCTTTTATAGCTTCAATAAAGACTCAGAATGGGCCCTATTGGCAATATCCCCCCATACGTCTTATCACACGGTTATCGGCTGCAATAATAATGCTATTTTCCGAGGATTTTTCGAGTCTAAGTGGAAAGTCAGGATAAATACCGTAATTTTAGTTTTGCCTTCTGTATACATACACCTACAAATGCAACATTTAAAAATACTTTAATTTCATACATTGTTTTCTAGATATAAGCCACAGGAGATAATATAATACATTTTTTATTACCCAGAATCTTCACATT
Source organism: Philopedon plagiatum (assembly GCA_963971165.1). Taxonomy (NCBI): domain Eukaryota; kingdom Metazoa; phylum Arthropoda; class Insecta; order Coleoptera; family Curculionidae; genus Philopedon; species Philopedon plagiatum. The sequence continues at coordinate 50,120,703 of OZ020189.1, forward strand.
GTCAAAAAGAAAAAACAAAAATATTGTCTTCCGGTTTGACCGGAATAGATCCCGAGTCAGAACAATTCTGCCAAAATCAAATATTTTTGGATAAAGGATATCAACTAATATTAGGAATTTCCGCCGTTTTTCTTGAAGTTGCTCTGTCTAGCCGCTACAACTTGTCAAAATATCAAAAATGTGATTACTTGAATGTTAACATATTGAAAACCGTTCAACTTATGGTGGCGATATAAAACATGTCTAGAGTTTATCCAAAATTAAAAAAATTGTAATACACAGGCTGTCTCATTTAGATAGATAGATATCTTTCTTTTATAGTGTAATATATATTTAAATTTTTTGAGCTTTTATATTATTATTACATCAAATTTTCGAAAAAATTATAAATACATATATTGTATATAGATACAGCAAATATAAATATAATTGAAACAATGAAAATTCTTGACGTTCGCATTGTATAACATAGGTACAGTCAAAGTTTACAGAATTAAACTGTGGTACAGTATATTATTCTGTCACAGATTGCTCCTACCAAAGTTTACAGAATATATAATAGTTACTTCACTCTCCGTCGGAACTTTGATGTATCGAGATCACAAGCGTGCCGCTGCCCACCTGCGTCGGTCGTAAAACCCCGTTGTTACAAGGAGTTTGTTTTCGCATGTGGAATATTTGTATATCTGGGGTTTTCCAAAAGTGCAGCATGAGATTTTTAATTTGTGTAAACGAATTTTTCTATGTGTAGTTTTAAGTAAATTATTTAATTTAATAAAAAAAAACAGGTATGCATATAATTAGTGAAATATAAATTAACTATCAATTTAAAAATGGTAGGTAGGTTGACAACCATTTAAAAAAATACAAAAAGATATTACCTTATCAAGGTAATTATGCTCAGAGTGGGTCATAAAAAATAAAACACTTTTGGAAATTGGTAACTATACAGATAAATACAAAACAAAATCGGCAAAAAATCCAGGAGGGGGAGAGGGGCAAAATTAAAATGCAAAATTGTAATGTTTGTTTTAAAAACAAGTTTTTATATTACTATTTTAATGACAATAATGTACAGTAAACAGAAAAATTACATATTAAAAAAACACACATTTTTACGTTGTTAGGTACTTTCTTGAACTACATACTTCAAGTATTCGCGAAAAAACTAATTTAAAAAAAAGTAACAGTACCTTTTTGGTATAATAAGACAAGTGAAAAGAAGGCAAGCCGTTATACAAGTAATGTACAGATAACTAAAAAATAAATATGCCTTCGGAATGGGGCAAGTAAATTTTATAACCAAGTGTTTATCAGGATGAGAGGCGAAATTAAGTTTCTTAGGTCTTGTAAATTACAGTTGCTAATATAGGCGTTTCAGTATTTATTTTATTCTAAAAACATATGAGTACGTATTATGAAAAATGCATAAAACAACTTTAGATTTTTGACCAGAATTAGGTATGTTTACATTACGAATGTTTTAATATATTTTATTTCATATAACCCTTATTTGATTTAATTGTTTTCATATCACTTAGAGATGGAATCGCATAACTATGGATAAGACTCCTAGAAGAATTTGCAAAAGCTATCTTCGTCGATATGTAAAACACAAATCCGAATACGACTGGGACATTGTTCGGGTTGGGTTGGGTAATATCAGAATATCTATGGGACTCCATAATTCCTAGTAGTGCATTTTGCCAACTTTGGCACCTGCAAAATAATATTTATTAGATTATATTAACGAATATTTTTATTCGTTGAAATTTAAATATATATATATATATATATATATATATATATATATATATATATATATATATATATATATATATATATATATATATATATATATATATATATATATATATAACGTAAATATGGCTTTGGTCAACCATTTACAGTGTAATAATAATTCAAAATATACATAAATACTTTCCTACCTTCCTTTCTCTTTTAGGCATCTAAAAAACGATAGTTCACCATCACCCACCCGACTTTCGTAGCCGTCCACATCTTATAATAACTTTTTGGAAGACACCCTATAAACTTTGCCGTAATTTAATTTTCCGCTCTTACTGGTCTACTCTGTACTGTTCGACTGACGTCAACACACTGCTGCTAGCCTATCGGTCAGGCGGTGCAAGGGGTAGGTAGTTTTGATTTTTCGACGGAGTGAGGCAACTGATATATAATATATTCTTTAAACTGTGCTCCTACCAGATGCGAATCTCTTAATAAATTTCCTATATTATGAAGATTCCGTGGTCTTGGCGATACGGACAGTGCGGCCAGTCGCTTCGAGCGTCGATGCCGAGAATGGAATTTTCCAAGCGTTGGGTAGGTTTTAATTCAGAGAAATTATGGATTATATTTTAAAATATTAAAATATGATATTGTGTGGCATTTTATATAAAATTATATCGTTAACAAATACAAAAACGTATATCGTTTATTAAAATAATTACACTATAACCTAGTACAACCACAATTTAAACCATAAAATCAATGCAACAAAACTGATGTATAACATTTTCCTGCTATATATTCCACTAAGCCCGCAAGCCGTTCGCACACGCTCGCACCGACAGATTCAACGTTTGTTTGGCAACAGATTAAATACGGAGGCGGTTGGCATGGCACCTTACAAGTTCTCTAAATCGGATCACCGTCGAAAGCGTAAAGGCCGATTTATAAACTTGACGTTTGCGGTTTGCCTTCGCCGTTCAAAGTTAAATGCACTGAAATACCTAACGCCATTTATATTTACCGTTGACGCTGCCGACTGCCGTTTGCGTTGACGTTGGGCGCCGTTCGAGATAACTCAATTTTATCTTTTGCCGCTGGCCGTTCGTAGCAAAACCGTAGCCAATTGGCAACAACCAATCAAAAGCTTCGTGCCTGGCGGCGTGATATTTGTTTACACATATGCACACAAAATTATTCCAAGGGATTCTAATAAACTTCCTGTATCCTCATCCATTTTAAACAAAAACACTCCCCACAAAAACAAAACTAATAAATAGGCAAAAATAGGTTATAATATGATGTCAGCGTCAGCTGTTATTTTAACGGTGGCCAACGTTCAACTTCAAGTTTATAAATACCATAATTCGATTTCTACGAACGTCGACGGCGAACTTTAGATCCAACGGCGAACGCAAACCGCAAACGTCAAGTTTATTAATCGGCCTTAAGATTCGCATCTGGTAGGAGTAATCTGTGGTTCTGTAATAAAATTTCACCAGGAAAATTAATTTTAATATTTTTTATGAATAAAACGATTACGATTTTTTACAGCAACGAACTCTCGCCTATAATCCATCTTAAATATATTACATTATAGTGTAATATAACCAAAAAAAATTCTCCCATTACGCTGCGTATCTTATAAGTTATAACCATAAAATGATATCGTCATTGTACAAGCTTTTTAATTATATAAATGTTTATTAAGTCTTTCTACACCAAATATTGATTTTAAAACAATGAATATTAGAGATGTGATGACTAGCAATTCACTCGGATAGCCGAATATCGAATTTTCAATTTTCAATCAAATTTCAACCCAGTACTCGATTGAAAATTTGCCGAATGCTTTTTTGGTTGTGGAGAATATTCTGAAACTGAATTAAATGTCGATGGGAATGTTAAATTTTCGTTCCTTGTTGGAGTACCGAAATTGTTAGAACTTGAGCGGATTACCTAGTCCGTTATGAAATTTCAATATATAAATTTTGTTTTATTAAAACTCATTTACATCATTTTTCTAGGTTCTGGAAAATATTTTAGCAATCCTCACAAATTTCTACATAATGTTTTTTTTTAAATAAAACTTTTATATTAGTTTTAAAGGATTTCTGGAATTGCAATTTCATTACAAAAATTTTGGATAACATGTCTGGATCAACTCGTCACTTTTAAAAACCTCGTTACTCAGTTTCTTTTCAAAAATGAGTTTTTTGCCTCTTTCGCTTATAAAAGGCATGTAAGGTCGATTTTAAATACTCACTCCAATTTATTTTTAAATAAATTTACAAAAATCTTCTGAAAGTACTGTCAGTGAATAAATGTTTAATTTTATAAGTTTCAATGTTACGAATGTTTGGAAAATACAAAAAAAAAAGTTTTTTGTGTTTTTATATTTTTATTCTATTTTTCAGTTAATAATTTTAACTCTTATTTATTTAAACCAATTCGCCATGTTTCCATATCGAGTCGTTTTAAAACTGGAGAGCTTTACTTTACATACTACAAAATGACTAAGTGTTTAATTTTATTAATTAAAAAGCAAACAATAAGTGTGACAGGAAGCAAATTTTTTTCGGTTTTATTTTACCTTATTTTTAAGTTAAAAAAAAATTCAAGAAAATGCTCCGATGTCATAAAAAGTAAAGCTCTGTATAAAATTGCTTTCATTTTATGTTCCTATTCTCCCTCTCCCCTTTCTATTATCTTGTCCTCTTTAAATTTCTAATGTCCGCCTAATATTGACATTTTGACCCCAATATCGCTAAAAAATAAAATCGGACACAGAGTTTTAGAAAAGAGAAATCGTAGCTCGATACATTTCATTGCATTCGTCTCATCTTCTTTATCTTCTTTAACGTTGGTTATCGGATGTCGGAAATCGGATTCCTCGACCCCAATCACACCGAAAATAATATATACTATACGACATTTTTTAAACAAATTATTTGATTCCCTCTCATCTCCACATCTTCGACATTTGTTAACATCTGACAAGATTATATTTTCTAACCTTACGAACTCCGAAAATGACATATCAGTCAATATTTTTGAAGAAATTCCCAGCCGCTCCATTTTATCCCCTTGAACAATTTTTAACATGTTAGAATAATTAGATTATCTGACCTCAATAACCCCGAAAATCATGTATTAGTATTAGTCAATATTTCTGAAGAAATTCCTAGTCGCTCGAGTTTATCCCCTTCACCCACACCCTTTGAACATTTTTTATCATCTGTGAGACAAAATTATATTTTCTGAACTCACTAACCCCGAAAAGGACGTATTAGTCAGCATTTTCGGAAAAATCCTCAGCTGGGTTTTATCTGCTTTCACCCGTTATTTTTTTTTTAAAGGATGACGCACTGGTAGTTCTGTTGGTGTTTACCAATAGATAGAACCACCAGGGGATCATCCTAAACATAACGGAGAAAACAATGTTGAAATTGGTGCCGCCGGCGCACAGTGTGGTAAATCGACCGTCTAGCGCGACATAATTATTTAAACATTGATTTAATGTTTTTTAATTTCCTATGACATTTTTTAGGAGGGTCATGAATGTTTTTTTTGCTATAAAATGTAAATAAGAAGTCAGTCATTAAAATGGCTTCAGTTTTTATTAAAAAATGTTTATGGAACTTAATTTCGCAATTATTATTGATTTCAAAATACATGAAACATTATTTTAAACTTATTATTAAGTAATAGCTATGAGAAGCATGAAAAAATAATAATGTTACTTTTTAGATTCAGATATTACAATATTAATGAGCAAGATATACACTATACAGGGTATTTGAATGTACGGCTTGGTGTAAGTTTTGTAGAATTGTAAATAATAAATATCAGTTCGGGTTTTAAAAACAAATTAAAGAGTTGCCAACAATGTTCCATTAATAACATCATATAATTTTATTTACCACCTAAACAATGAGAACACTTTCAGACTAACTGGATTATGTGCCGAATGACGTTTTATAAAAGCATACACCTGCACCCGGACACGTGTATTTCTTAACTTTTTAGTACTGGTATGGAAATAACACGTTTAAATAAAATAAAAACTAATGAGTTGGATAACTTATGAAGACTTTTAGTGCTTAATCAATTATTGTTTTTCTCATTTACCGTATACAGGGTGTGACATTGAATTGGATTTTTAACACCCTATATATTTTTACATTTTTAAGAAATTATCTTTACAAAAATACTAGTTTTTAATGAATAAATTAACAATGTGTGAAACGTACTTAAATGTCTACGAGAGTACCAAACACTATTTGAATATCTTTTGTAGTTCCCGAGATATTTGCGTTGAAAATTTTAATAATAAAATTGTCAACATGAAAATGTACTCGTATTAGGAACGACGAACTGATGAAGCTACAAAGTGGGCCACGAATGTATTTCTTTATTTCCAACAGTATGAACTCAAAAATCTAGAGGCCTAACCTGATCTGCAAAAAAAATTCTCGGGAGCTACAAAAGATATCCAAACAGTGTTTGGTATTTTTGTACAGCTAATTTTTGAAGGAATTTAAAAATGCAAAAATATACTGGGTGTTCCATTAAAAACAATACTTTATTGGCACACCCTGTATACCGAGGGCGACAAAAAAAATCGCTGTAGCTCTTAAGTTCGTTGCAATTTACCAAAAAAAAATCCAATTTAAACATGCCCTTTATCAATAATAAAAAAGTTACTGAGTGTTCCAGTTATAAAAAACACCCTGTACAATAAGTTATTCTTTAATAAATTGGATTGGAAATTTAAATATATTATTATCCAAAATGCTTTACTAATAGACATATATAGGAACGAGCAGCCTACAATAAAAAATGTACCGCTTACCTTTATATTTAGAATAATATTAGCTTTCAACTCTAAATTTTTATTTTTGTTTTTCTGAAAAATTGCAAATATTTCTAAGTATTTCATTGTAAGTGCTAAGAATTTCTCTACTGAGTTAAAATAGAGTAAATATTATAATTTAGGCCCGCAAATTTTGGGATTGATTCAGCAATGTCAAATATCACGCCAAGCGCCATACATACATTGTTATCAAAGCTTACTTAGTTACGAATTCTATACTGGGCAATGATGCATATAAAGCGTTTACTTATAACTTCTTTATCAAACTCAAAATGTTCCAAAAATTCTATAAATTTTAGCCACAACAGGACATACGGTAAGTTAAGGCCATGAAACAATGCTGGTATTTTATTTGGTGAGTTCTCCAAAAAAACAAAAAACGCACAGATTTCTTAGTTCTTTTCCGAATTCTAAAAACGAGACGTTAATTCGATTGTAAATAATTCTGAACCTTAGCCTTGGCAAAATGTTAAAGATATTTAAATTCGAAAAAATTTTACAAAGTTAGGATGATCTACAAATTGTGTGTTTTTTTTGTCAAGTCGATAATAACTAAGGAGCTATTCTTAAAGCCACATAAGTCTCGAATGGGCACCTATGAGCAGAAAATTTTTTACTTTTCTATTAAAAGGGATCCTACTCTGTATTTTTTAGAGGGAAACTAAACTAAACTCCGACAAACTTTTTTGTATGCTCTATGAGTTAAAAAAAAATACATAAATATAATGATACATCGAACAGCCCCAAAATTTCTAGGAGAAGGGCATTAATATTTAAAATGTTTTTATACTGTAAAACAGTTTGATTATTAACAGTATTTATGTAAAAATTTGGTAAAAAATTTGCTAAGTTCTGTGTCATATTTTTTGTTTTGAAAATGATGTACAGAAATGCGTTGATTTTACTCTTAAAATAACACGAAGTTAAGCCCCCCGCTCCCCGAGAACTGTAAATATATATTATACTTTTTGACTGCCTTTTTCTTAGTAGGACTGTTTTAAATACAGATTGCTAGACTATGTAAAGAATAATGCAAAATTACATTGGGGGCTTATGTCGTGCTAAATGGTCGATTTAACACACTGTGCGGCGCGGCGCGGCGCCGCGCCGTTCCGCAGTACAAAAGCAAAAATTGTTGATCTTAATGAATTTTTTAAATTTTCATAATTTTTAGGTTTCCACTCACTCTAGCTATATACCCTTACAATGGGACCAGTCGCGGATCCAGGTTTTTGCTCGGGGGGGGGGGGGGTGGGCTTGAGCCGATTGTACCAAATTTTATAACAGGTTAAAGAAATACGTAAAATAAATTAATGCCGCGACACATACATAAAAAACATACATACGGGACCTCCTCCTGTGTAGCCACAAGAAAACTTTTAACGCCTCTGTCACGTACACATTTAATAGACTCTTAGATAAGCTTGTGGTCCGTAAAGTTAGGAACTTCGACCACAGTTTACTTTCGTAACTCTATTCCTGCTTAATTTAGTACATAAACTTAAAATATGGATCAGGACAAGCACAAATTGGATGATAAATAACATGTTCCTTAATAGCCCCCACCTATTTTCATGTTTTTCATTTCTGTTAGTTATAAGCCTAATTCCAAATTCCAATTTCCAGGTTAAACTTGACCTTCATTTTACAAAAAGATGTTTATAAATTTATTACGGCTTTTAAATTTATGTAAATTAGGTACCCAGCAACCAGTGGCGGTTGGTGAATTTTCAAAGTTGTGTATCTCTGTTCATACTTACAGGACCCGTACCAAATTTAGGAGTTTTAATAGTGAGCCCACTGGGAATGTTTTGGTAAAGACAAAAACATTTTGTAATTTGCGAAAAAAAGTTAAATGTTTGGTGCGGCCCACCCAAGAAAAAAATGAACACGTCTAGGTATTTGCTTTCTTTTTTTTCTAAACAAATTTTACATCATTTTATCGACAGGTTTTAAATTTTGAGAGAAATAAATGTGTTAGGAGAATGTTATAGTCATTTGAAGTTTTTGTAAAATTATATTTTAGGATTAAAAAATTCAAATGACTATAACTTTCTACTAACACATTGTTTTCTCTCAAAATTTAAAAACTGTCGACAAAATGATGTAAAATTTGTTTAGAAAAAAAAGAAAGCAAATACCTAGACGTGTTCATTTTTTTCTTGGGTGGGCGGCATCAAAAATTTAACTTTTTTTCGCAAATTACAAAATGTTTTTTTTCTTTACCAAAACATTCCCAGTGGGCTCACTATTAAAAACCCTAAATTTGGTACGGGTCCTGTACGTATGAACAGAGATACACAACTTTGAAATTTCACCAACCGCCACTGCCAGCAACCCAACTGTCAGAAAATAACGAATTTACAAAATTAAAAATGTATGTTTATTAGCCACAAGGAAACTTTTAACGCCTGTGTTACGTACATACTTAATAGTCTTAGATAAGCTTGTAGCCTGTAAAGTTAGGAGGTTTTGCAAAATTTACTTTCGTAACCCCATACCAGTTTAATTTAAACTTAATAAATAGGTCAGAACAAGCACAAATTCGTTGATAAATAATATTTTCACCCACAGCTCCCATCTATTTTCTTATTTTCATGTGCCTTACTTATGAAACTAAACTACATGTTCCAATTGTCTGGTTGAACTCTAACTACAATTTACAAAAAAGGTTTGGTTTACTACGATTTGTAAATTTAGACCTTCTGTTGATACCTATATGTCATTGGAAATGTCTGCGTTTTTTTGTATATTTATGTTCCAAATGAATTTTTGTACTGGAACTTATTAGTTTATTAGGAATATTATATTTAGTTCCATTAATCGAAGCAGTAGATATTACATAAACATGTTTTTCTTTTTAACGTCGGCGAAAAAGCAAAATCTAATTTGTAGTACAAAATTTAGCTATCTTAGTACACTTCAGTTTAAATGGATAATAATTATTAACCCTTCGTACCCACTCCTATTATTTATTACATGGAACCCACAGTGGGGTGTAAGTCTATTCCTTACCAATGTTCACACTTAAAGGCACAACCATTAAACTTGTAAGATCTTTTTGATGTAACTAAGGCAAAATGGTTAAAAAATTGTGTCCAATAAAGAAAAAAAAAATGAAAACAGGATGCCAAAAAATATTTTATTATTAAAATCATAAAAAAAGTGTATAATACGTTTCGAAACTGACTGATTAAAAAAATAAGCAAAACTTTTTTTTATTCGAAAGAATATACGTATAAAAACAAACAAAAAGTCTGAATTTGCGCACGTTATCGTTACCTCGAAAGCAAAACACTTAAATTTTACATTACAATAAAGAAGCTGCATTCAGCACATTGAACACAACTCATTGCCCCATGCTCATCACACATTGTTTGAGTTCGCCGCCCAACCTTGATCTGCAGGGAAGCAGGCGTCTATATAATAAATATGTATAAACCACTTCAGTTTACACCCCGCCATAAAAGTAAATTTTTTAATAAAAATAAAACTAAGTATGTAATTGAAACTAACAAATAATAATAAAGTGGTCATAATTATTTATTTTTCTGAAACAATAGAAGATTTATATTTGAAAATTAACTATGATTTACAAATACTTTTGTCTTGGCTCCAATCTCATAAACTTGCATACAATTTTTTAAAATCTTCTTTTATGTTTACTAGTAAAAATAAGATAAATTCTAATATTTCCCCATTAATGATTCAAACTGAATCTATTTAATATTTAAATACGACAAGATTTTTAGTCTTAGTTTTAGATAAAATTCTAAGTTGGAAAAATCATATGCAAAGTATTATAAATGTTTTAACTGCTCTAATAAGTGTGCTGGGTAAAACTCTATATTATATTCCTTTAAAATATCTAAAGGAAATTTACTTTTCATTAATATATTCCAAGTTACAATATTTAATTTATATTTGGGTTTCTGCTTGTTTGTCCCATTTAAAATCTTTACAAAAAGTACAAAATAAAATCATTAAATATATTTACAGATTACCTTATTTAGAGCCAACTATTATTTCATATAAACCCAAGAGATATCTAAATATTCATAACATTTATAAATTAAAATTTGCATTTTAATACACCCTATTTTATATTAAAAGCAAAAAAGTCAAACATTACTTTAAAAAAAAGTTACATGATCAGATCACAATACCCGACATTCTAGGAATTTTCAAAGTAAGAGTTAAAAGTAAATTTGGAAAAAAATCTCTTATGTATGAAGGGATTTTAATTTATAATAATCTTCCAGAGACAATTAAAAATAAAAAAAAAATTAACAACGTTTAAAAGAGAACTGAAGAAATTCCTTGTTTAAAAATATCTATTTTTATATTTTATGATTAATCTTAAAAATATTGGAGTTAATTTTTATACATTTTTTTTTAAATTTAATAAAATATTTATTTTGAAATAAAGACAGTTTGAAGTTAAAAATTTACTTTTTATTTAATTACTTGTAAGCTGTTGAATTATACTGGGGCTCACATTAAAGCTTATTCAGCGGTTAAAGAAAGTATCTTGGGTCCATGACACTGAGCCATAACATGCAAAGTCAACCATGTAACCGCGTTTTTCGTCTGCTTGTGCAAGAGATTTTAACCTCAGAAAGGCAAAAAGTATACCGAGGTTTGTTGCGGTTTTATTAATTTTAAATTTATTATTAAGCACAATTCTTGATTTTCTATTAAAACCTTTTAACTTGCATAAGAAGCATGACAAAAAAGAACAAAACAGCAAAACCGAGACTTCCGTAGGCTCCTCTTACTGGCTTTTTTATTATTAATTTCTCTTAGAAGAAAACGTTGTAGGTACATACAATTCCTTTCTTGGATCACGCAAAAAGTAATGCAAGAATGCGTTGGTTAATAAACTGTAAAAAGAAAATAGCAATTCCATTTTTATGTAAGGTTTCGCGAATAAAATAATTTATCTATAAATAGAATACCTATAAACAGTCAGAAATTACCATGAACACCCATCATGCTTTCTGTTGTTAAATTGGTGATTTGCACCTTAATTACATAAGATGTTAATGCAGTAATGAAAGCTTATTTTTAAAACAAGAATCGGCATTAGAATATGTCAAACAATTAAAAAATACTCTACTCATTTCTCAACACAAAACTACTCGACGAAAGAGTTTTCAAAAATATTTTTGAACTCAATAGGTTTGCTAAAGGGTGATATTTACTATGTCAGGAATAAATTCAAGACAAAGCAAACCTAAAATAAAAAAGCGTTTGCCCGGAACTTATTTCGCGAAATAAATTATAAAAATACAGGGCGATAGAGTTAAAGAGGAAAAGCATGACGTATCTGAAAACAATTTCTAAAGAATAACTTTTGTTTACACTGGGTATATCGGATAAACGATGCATTTTTATCTTTTGCCAGCATCACAGTTCAGTAATCAAATACATATATACAAGTTTTAATCTCTACAAAATGAAACAAAATTTATTTTTTAATTTGTCCACCATACTAGACTAAAAGTGTATTATGAAATTGTCCACCTTGCCTGTACATAAAAGGTTACCATTAAAGGTGCAAGCTTCAACGTGTAGAACCGGTTATTTCTTGTTTAAAACAAAAATAAATAGAAATATTTCTTCAATGTGTTTATTCCGAAGGTATTTTGATCTTGACCTGAGTGTATCCAGTTTCAAGCTAGGCTATAATCCATATTAAAAGTATTATTTTCTAAGCTATTGTACCAACAGATACCAACAGACAGGCAAGTTAAAGCAAATAAAAATCCTTCGTAATCTACACAGCGTGAATATCTCAAATATTCTGAAGCCGTTATTTTTTTACGATTATAATACGTATTTTCTTCTATATAGCTACACTAAAAATCAAGTGAAAATCTCCAGAGATTCTCAGGAAATCTCTAGAACTTTTGTTTCAATTCAATTTCTAACAACTTTCTAGAGCATAAACTCAAGCTTTTTAAATTACAAGGAAAGCAAACCCAACCTATTTTAACGATAGGCAGGGTTGCTTTTCAGAAACTCTACAAACATAATTTACACAAGAATTAGTTGATAATTGAAAGATATTATACAAAAATTTCTTTGTCGAATATGTAGTACTGCCAAAAATAAGTATTTAGAAAGCTTTTTGAATTCAAAAAGCTAAAAATAATTAAACCCAACCTGACTACATGTTCTAAACAATATTTAAAATTTTCGTACTCACAATTTTAATCATTTTGCATCCACCGAAAACCGAAACGCTGAATAGTCTCTCTACACAGGTATTTTGCTAACCGCCCTTCTCGACTGAAACTTGTTTAGTTCATAAAGGCTAAATAAAACAAAAAGAAATTATTTAATCATTTAATTGATATGTTAAGGTTTAATTGAATATACGCATTTAATCAACTAACAAATTTAATTGGCATTTAAAGTTACCTTTGACGATGACAATATTATGTGTGCTATCACATGTTAAGTGTACAATTAGCTAATTATTGCTAATTATTGATTAAATTGTTTTGTGCAACCAAACGCTAGTGATACATGCAGAGGAACCGGTAAAATAATTTAATTTCGTCAGTTTTTTATACACATGTCCAGAAGGACAAAAATAACTGATTACGATTTTTTGGAAAACACAGGAATACTTCTTATAATATTATATTAATCCCTGATGCGTCACCCATTCTGATCTGACGAGGTGATTAATTACCTATTGGGGTGTCTCCTTTCGTGCTACCTGTATTTAATGCCAGAGAGTTTCCAGGATGGAGGAGAAAATTTATCAGTTTTGTACCCATCATAATATCCCCAGATATGTTTTAGCCTACCACCCTAATAGTTTTACCGCCAGGTGCTAAAGCCTCACACCCCCCCCCCCCCCCGTTAAAACGGCGCGCGCTGCACATTACGTCATTTAGAATGTCGATTTAATATCCGAAGACTGAATAGAAGCCGCGGATCGACCGCCCACCATCACCCCCGCGAAATTATTTTCTGGTTAGGCCTGTGTAAGTACCTACTTTTTGAAGGTAACAAATTTTATTTGTTTTTTTTATAGCGATTATGTAAAAAAATAGTTTTTATATGTTATTTCGACATTTCTTTACATCATTTCGTATAATTACTAAAACGGCCAGTAGGATTCTGCTTGCGTTATAAGGAATACTATTTATATCATAATATACAACTTTCTATTTACTTAGCAGAAAATATATTTTTATTTTTTTTTTTTTTATATTGATAAAGCCTGCGGCGTTTACTGTTATTAAAACTGGTCTGCAAGACCAACCATTAATTTTTCTCTAAATTCTTAAAAACTAAAATCCTTATATACTAAAGTTCACCCAATGGAGTCCTAAAGGTTTATCTGTTGTGACTCATGGCCATGGCACTTAGCACTCACACACTTGCGCACTGTACTATGTTTTCAAAAGTCTATACTAGTTCAAAGGGCTTGGTCCTCTTCAGCCTTCTAACTAGGTCCTGGTTGTCAAGAAGCCTAATGGCTTCGACGTTAACGTGCTGATGGAGTCGAGACTCGTGCTTGATGGCAAATCTTCTAATTTCACTAGCGACATACGGGATACCAAGATCGCGATGTAGGTCTCTATTTCGTATGTACCACGGTGCACTAACTATGTTCCGTAATACTTTATTTTGGAAGGTTTGGATGCGTTTGATGTGGCTCTCCTTGGCACAGCCCCATAACTGGATGCCATAAACCCAGACTGGTTTTAAAATCTGGTTGTATATCATGATTTTACAGTGTATTGACAGCTTAGATTTTCGTCCCAAGAGCCAATACAACTGTCTATATTTGAGCCCTAGTTCAGTGCGTTTAGTTCTGATATGTTCCTTCCATCTTAGTTTCGCATCTAAGGTCATCCCCAGATTGTTTCTGGCCTGTAGGCTAGACACTTTTATTGCCGGTCCAGCCTGTCTTAGTTGACTGACGATTTGGATAAGGGTACATTGTGATAAGAGTAGAAAAAAACATGTTATTGAACAATATTTTTATTTAAAAAAAAATGAAGAATGAGTTGGAAGAATGATTATATATAATCAAAATTCTACCTTTTTGTGCCAACTAGTGTGTTACTATTGTTATTCATTTTTGTAAAATATTTATGCATGATATTATATTGTTACTTTTTACACTGTTTATTGTTTACTGGCACAAATAAATAAATATATTATTATTATTATTATTATTATTAAACAAAATATGTTAATTAACATTTAATTTACAAAAAATAAACAAATGCTAAATGAAAAGATGTTAATAAACAATATTTTATAATAAAAAAAGGCTAAACGTCTTTCTATACAGAGGCTCTCCTAGCCTTTGAACTTGCAGACGTATCAATAACGTCGTCAAAATCCATTTTTAAAGTTAAATCTGAATTACTGTACATCAATGATAGATATGACATTTTTTTTCATTTTTTTTATTTCTGGAACAATTTTTAATTCTCTTTAAAACAGAAAACGATCTTTAACCGCTGGCATTAGAAGCGGTGTAAGCGATTGTAAGATATAATATTATATTAGGGAAGGTGGTTTCAATATTTTTATGTCCTATTAATTTAAGCATCCCTTTTGAAGTGAAATAGCAATTTACAATTTATTTAATAAAGTAATGGAAGTGGTGTACAAATTCCTCTGGAAAATCATTGTCATGATCATAAGGATAAAATATCTGTAAATTTTCTGCATCTTTCCATAGCTTGCTTAGGTTAGCATTGGCGTTTGATAAGTCGAAGAGGAATTGAAATTTATTGCGGAGCTCAGCGTCTAGTCTCTTATTTAACTGCTGTACTTGCTGTACAATGGTACCTATTTTTTTCGTGCACAACGAACTGCATCATTGTCGAATTCGTCTATCTGACCGAGGACGAACTGTTTTATATGTTTATATGTTGTTATTTTTTAACGCGAAACGATTGTTGGACTACTTTAAAAAAAATTGTGATATTTTTGGCCTGTCAATTTTGTGGCCCGTAGGCCATGGCCCATTTGGCCTAACGACTAAAATGCTACTGCAAGTACATGGTAATTGTGGGAAAAAGAATGTTAATTAGTTTATATTAGTTTCAACTTTTAAATTCTTTTTCTAATGAATATATTTTTTTTCAAATATCATGTTAGGCTAAATGGGTAATTGAAATCTACAAACAAATCCTGGCATACACTGGCATTTTTGGAACACTTGTGTTCCGATGTTGTGTTGTGTTGTTGTTACAATGGTTACATAAAAACGAGTTTTTTAACATTTGGCTAGTACAGTTTAGAACAACACAACCCAGTATGTCGCTTTCTATTTCTTTACATTTTTACTTTTATTTTAGGACGACATGAAATTTAAGACTGAAATTGGACTGATAACTACTTCTATTTTTGTACTATTACTTCAAAAAGTTGAGGCCGTAGTTTTTTCAGCATCACACCAGAAACTACCTACTAAAAGCGAACATCATCGGCTAGCAAAGCCAGTGGTTCCAAAAGCATCTTTTACTCAAAACGGTTATATACAGGTATGTAAAATAATGTTATGTAATTTTCTAAATTTGTGGGGAAGATAATTGTGTACGTAGCCATAAAAAATTTGGTATGTAGATATTAAGTGATTTCTGCAGTAAACAAAAAAGTTTAAAACACTATTTTGACAATCTGAAGACGTGAGAAAATGTAGAATTCCAATATTTTTATATAAGTCAAAAGTTAACAGTCCAGTCACGTGAAAGAGCTAAACTACACCCCCCCCCCCCCCCCTCCAAAGATTAAGAAGTATCTAAGGTAAAAGAACATATGGTACGAATTGTAAAATATTTTAGAAATAGGTACCTATTTGCCAAATGCTTGGTACAAAGAAAAATGAGGCAAGAAACTGGTGTTACCTCAACACGTCCGATGGAATTTGTGAGCTTTATGTCAAGGAGTAGCCAAACTTGTTATTAATATGTAAAGAGCATAAAGAAGAAATTGATCCAGCGATTTTCACAAAGGTATCCGATATCTATATTAAAAGGATGGCTGAAATTTTTTTACAAATACTAAAACCAATTTCTATAGCACTTAACGCAATACAACAGAAAGGTGCATGTTTATCTGAAGCAGTTCAAACGTGAAAAAAATTAACAGCTACTTTTGACAGCTTTGAAGAGGAAAGAAGTTTGCATCAGCTATTTAAAAAATATATCACCAAGCTTTATCCCCTTTCTCTTTTTGGTATATACAGGGTGTTACAAAAAGATGTTAAGAAATTTTAAGGGCAGATTCTACATCTAAAAATATGAAAACAAGTTTATATAAACATGGATTCTCAAGCGCTTCTTTTTCGAGATACAGGGTGTTTAATATTTTCTTTTTTAAATGTTTCTTTTTAACTTCTCGAAAATGCATCGAGATATTGACATGAATTTTGGTACACGCCAGTATGTAATCAAAGAGTACCTTTACGTGTTAAAATTTATTTTTTAAAGTACTTGCATCAGAGGCGTGCGTGAGGGTATGTCTTTATTTTTAGCGAAAAAAGTGGCGCGCCTCTGTTTTTTGCAAAATTTATATTGTTTTCTTGAATCCCAATTTAGTCTGCGTGAAAACTGTCTCTTAAGCTTTTTTGTTCTGACGCACCGTTTTGGAGATAAAAATTAATTTATCTCCTACAATAAAAACAAATAATAAAAATTATTTTTTTTTATATTTTTTGTTCAGGAAACAGTGCATTTTGATTTAAGTTCATAGTAGATGCTGGAAATGGTTTCTTCGTGCTTCAATACATGCTCTAAGTCGTGTTCGCATATTTCTCCCAATTCTTCGAAATACTTGAGGTGTGAAAATATTAAACACCCTGTATCTCGAAACAGAAGCGTTTAAGGATCCATGTCTATATAAACTTATTTTTATATTTTTAGATGTAGAATCTGCCCTTAGAATTTCTTAACATCATTTTGTAACATCCTGTATATTGGATTCCACAATAAACGAAGAATAATTCATTACTGGCTGAAGAAAAGAGAAATGCTCTAGATACTGTTGGCGAACATTTTGCAGACACAGGCTTATTACCATAATTAAGTTGGAAGCCAGGTCGGATCCTTTCCACAAAACTATGTTTTCGGATGAAAGAATTGAAAATGTAACAGCAGTACCTACAGTGGTGGATCCCAAGAAAATGTTCCAGAAATTACGCAAGTGCTACCTATAGTGATTTCTGTTTTGTGTGCATGTGCATCTTCTGCAGATATAGAAAGGACGTTGTCTTCCTATGGATTCGTTCATTCAGATATCAGAAATAGACTAGGCAATGAAAAGGCAGCTAAACTAGTATTCCTTTTTAAGCACTATTAGGTATCATAAATGCGCGACACTATTTTGTTTTTACTGTTAGGTTATGTTCAGTATTTTTTTTTGTATTAAAATGATTTTTTAAAAGATTTATTTTTGTGAAAAGCAGCTACATTCCTATTCAAGTATTATAATGAATATTATAAAAATGCAAATGCATTAAGGTTTTTTCTTGTGTCAAAAGGAGTTGAAACTTTTATTTTTATGAATAAATGCGTTTTTAAGTAATATCCTGATTTTAGCTTAGTTTTAATCATGATTTTTAAAAGTCGTGATTTTTAAATTAAAAGTCACTTGACTGAAATTTGACTGAAAACATATAAAAATAATTTTACAGCAGTAAATTATTTGAAGTTTTTCAAGTCATTCAACAAAATCACAGCTTCCTTAATATTAATCTCAATAGGCACTGAGCTGAAACTGAAAGCTCATTTACACGATCATCTATTCCTCCATCACAAGGACCATTTAACTTTAACCTTTCTGGTTATAAATGTTCCGCAAGGAAGGGCAAAATTGACATATTCAAGCCAATCTTTACCCTTCTAAGAATGAGATGTAGGCAGCGACACATAATCGTTAGAATAAATAATGCCAATCGTTGGCGCCAAAGCTAAAACAGCGACAATGCTCGCCCATTTCTAAACGCATTATACTGAAAATTCGTTACGAACTCTTCAACGACATTGATTTTTATCTAGAATTAATTATAACCACCGTCATTGACAATATTAACGCTCATTAGTACCATAGGATACTCATTAGGGGCCAAAAGTTTCATTAGGACATCAATTTTAGCAGCCCTGATGTTTTCATATACAATGTTTTAAAATTTAACATGCGGTAATAAAATTCTTGAAAAATGCTTTAACGCCCGCTAAAATGCAAGCCCTTTTTGATGCTGAAACGGGAAATAATCTTTGCCCTGGGCGGCCTGCAGAATCTACTTGATTGTCCGAAAGCTATTAACACTAGATGAATGGATTTCATTTTTTTCTGTTGCGGCGTTGAAGCTTTTTACTGAATAAAATATCCCAACATTACTGTAAAAAAGGAGCAAGTTCTTGTGATTGTTAGACCACAAAATGTAGTGCGATCTGAAGTTCAACATCATTGTTATTTAATAAACGTTTGATGTCGTTACTACATATTTTAATCATTGTTATTTACTGGATCTCAAACGTTTTATTTTACAAGTTTATCTAAAGTTTAATCAACCTATATCTTTAACCAAACACGACCCATGTATAAACAATGAAATTGAACTTGATTCTACATCAAATCTCACTACTTTTACGGTCGAACAGTTTCGGGAACTTGCAGTGGCGGTTTATGAAATTTCAAAGTTGTATATCTCTGCCCCATCTCGCTCGATACAGCACGCGTACCAAATTTAGGGGTGTTAATAGAAAGCCCACTGGGAATGTTTTGGTAAAGAAAAATACATTTTGGAATTTGAGAAAAAAGTCGAATTTTTGCTCCGCCATTCAAATGTACCCATGTCGACGGCAAAAATGATGATCTCTTCTCACAAAAATTCACAAAGTGCCCCATACAAAGTTTTTATCCTTCACTGGCATGCTGTTCCTAATGTTTTTATTAATTTCTTCCAAAGAGTGATTACCAAAACGTTCCATATTTTTGAGTTTACTAGAAATCTTAATTTCTAATCAATTAACTTTTTAAATAATGTCGTGAAAAGCCGCAGATTGACATACATAAGTAAGTTCAATAGGTAATAAAGTTTTTGCGGTAACCGCGGTTACACTTTAATATCCATATACCAGGATGTGCAAATGTGCAAAAGAAACCTCTAATTTTGTTAAAATATATATATATATATATATATATATTTGTTTTTTTTAAATGTTTTTATGAATAATAGTATTTAGTTTAAGTAATAAATAAAAAGAAAGTACATAATATAATATTTACGTAGTCAAAAATGATGAATTTGTATGATTGTTAGTAGACAGCAGTAGCACAGATTTACCATAGAGAAAATATATAGTAGAGAAATAATGTCAATTACGAATGCGGCAAATTTACCGAGCTGAATCCGTAAACAAAGACGGTCCTCTGCGGGCTTGCGCATTGTCGAACGTTTGCCTTGTGATAGACAGGACCGTACTACAAAATTTATTTCACATGAGAGAATCTTTTATCGAGTAATAAATGCTAAATATATTACTTGTAATTATTCTTTTTATTAATGATAAAAATGTAACCATTAGTGAGATTTTAACAAAAAGTGTATAGTTTGTTGGCTTAAATCTGAGTTTTCTTGCTATACAAAACTGTCGATAATTCCTCGAAAATAGCTCAGTTTATATATATACAGTGCGTCTCTTTAATGTCCCCCCCCCCTCTTAATTTTTGAAACGTTACATTTACAAAATTGAAAGTTGAAATAAAATATAAACATAGTATTCTAAACAATAGAAATAAAATATGCAACTGTTTTAAGAAGTAAAATAGTAAATCAAAAAAATTACGTGTGTATATTTTATTGGATTGGCATCCCATCCTGTATAATTATTGAACAAAGCAAGTTCTAGGGTAAGATGTAAATATTTTTACACCTATTTACAGTGTGTGCACTTGATACTTTGCTGAAAGCGCTACTACTTACCGGCCCCATGTCAATCTAATCCACCGATATCTTAGCGATCCTTTGGCGAAAGCGCTTTTTTCTTTCGCCATCCCTTTTAAAATACTCCCCTCTACCCTAATCCACTAGTATTTTTAGTGCCCCTTTGACGAAAGCGTAAATATGCCTTTTGGACACTCACCCTTCTAATCCACTGATATCTTAGCGATCCTTTGGCGAAAGCGCTTTTTTCTTTCGCCATCCGTTTTAAAATACTCCCCTCTACCCTAATCCACTAGTATTTTTAGTGCCCCTTTGACGAAAGCGCAAATATGCCTTTTGGACACACCCTTCTAATCCACTGATATCTTAGCGATCCTTTGGCGAAAGCACTTTTTTCTTTCGCCATCCCTTTTAAAATACTCCCCTCTACCCTAATCCACTAGTATTTTTAGTGCCCCGTTGGCGAAAGCGCAAATATGCCTTTTGGTCACACTCACCCTTATGCAATATAGGGGAAGGAGGCATTGACACTATATATGACCTTCTTACACCATCTTACCCCTTATACAATGCCCCTAATACACACACACCCCATCAGTGCCTTTCCACTCAATATACGTCACTGACAAATATTTCTACTTCTCCGTGTGTGTATTCACTTCAACACCGGAGTGCATTTAAGATAAATTATATTTTTTACCTCCTATTCTTTCACATATTGATATAATTTAAATTTGGAATTAAACTATTTCTATTTATGCACTACTTGTAAGAAATAGACTACGAAATAATTCCTTATATTTAAAAGTTGGATACATAATTGGCGAAACATATGAAATGTCTGTAACACTTTGTAAAGGCTATTTTTGTATCGAAATAACAAGCTTCAGAGGTTCGCTATATTCGCCACCCCAACCAAAAATACCATAACATACAAATGACTGAGATTTTTTCGGCCCGGTTCTGTTCGCCGCGTTGCGTCATTGAGTTCAACAACCACTTTTGCTAGACGTCACGAGTGCGCCTGCCTCGAGAGGACCGTCGTTTAAAAATCTGACTGGCGCCCAATACGTACAAACGCACTTTTTCGCCCATACATTGGACGGATTCAGCTGGTGTCGCGAATACGTTGTGATGGTCTAAATATATCTTGTCTATGAGATTTACCCACACCAGATCATAGACAAAATATATTTAGACCATCACAACGTATTCGCGACACCAGCTGAATCCGTCCAATGTATGGGCGAAAAAGTGCGTTTGTACGCATTGGGCGCCAGTCAGATTTTTAAACGACGGTCCTCTCGAAGCATGCGCACTCGGGACGTCTAGCAAAAGGGGTTGTTGAACTCAATGACGCAAGTCGGCGATCAGAACCGGACCCAGTTGTAATCCCTGAAGGAAACACATGGAATACAGGTGTTGTAAATGCTGAAGTTGCAAAAATACTTTTAAGTTTTGACTTATTAAGATTAACTCTAACCAAATAAATTTTCTAACTTTTATCTTAAATGCACTCCGGTGTTGAAGTGAACACACAGACGGAGAAGTAGAAATATTTATCAGCGACGTATATTGAGTGTGGTCAAGGTGTCAGAAAGGCACTGATGGGGTGTGTGTGTATTAGGGGCATTGTATAAGGGGTAAGACGGTGTACGAAGGTCATATATAGTGTCAATGCCTCCTTCCAATATATTGCATTAGGGTGAGTGAGTGTCCAAAAGGCATATTTGCGCTTTCGCCAAAGGGGCACTAAAAATACTAGTAGATTATTGTAGAGGGGAGTATTTGAAAAGGGATGGCGAAAGAAAAAAGCGCTTTCGCCAAAGGATCGCTAAGATATCGGTGGATTAGAAGGGTGGGTGCCCAAAAGGCATATTTGCGCTTTCGTCAAAGGGGCACTAAAAATACTAGTGGATTATGGCAGAGGGAAGTATTTTAAAAGGGATGGCGAAAGAAAAAAGTGCTTTCGCCAAAGGATCGCTAAGATATAAGTGGATTAGATTGACATGGGGCCGTAATTAAGTAGCGCTTTCACCAAAGTATCAAGTGCACACACTGTAAATAGGTGTAAAAATATTTACATCTTACCATAGAACTTGGTTTGTTCAAAAATTATACAGGATGGGATATCAATCCAATAAAATATACAATAATTTTTTTATTTACTATTTTACTTCTTAAAACAGTTGCATATTTGATTTCTATTGTTTCGAATACTATGTTTATATTTTATTTCAACTTTCAATTTTGTAAATGTAACGTTTAAAAAATTAAGAGGGGGGACATTAAAGAGACGCACTGTATATGTATAAACTGAGCTATTTTCGAGGAATTATCGACAGTTTTGTATAGCAAGAAAACTCAGATTTAAGCCAACAAACTATACAATTTTTGTTAAAATCTCACTAATGGTTACATTTTTATCATTAATAAAAAGAATAATTACAAGTAATATATTTAGCATTTATTACTCGATAACAGATTCACGTCATGTGAAATAAATTTTGAAGTACGGTCCTGTCTATCACAAGGCAAACGTTCGACAAGGCGCAAGCCCGCAGAAGACCGTCTGTGTTTACGGATTCAGCTTGGTAAATTTGCCACATTCGCAAATGACATTATTTCTCTATTATATATTTTCTCTATGCACCAGATACGTAAGTTTGGCGAATCGGCAGTATAAGTTCCTGTGACCTTGTGGGAGTGTACGGCAGCTAGTTGCACCAACGAAGGCAAATAAGGTTGTCAGTCATTTGCTCTAAACAACGTTTTATTCTAATAATAATAAATTATAATTTATTTATAAGCGCACCTGTGTCCTGTCATTTTAAAACATCTACACAACACACCTAATACAAAATTATAAGTCTATAAAAATAAATATAACACTAATTTTATATAGTATTTTAAGTTCATTCACTGCCGAAATAACACACAGCCACGCACTAAACAGTAACGAGGTGCTCGTTACTTGATGTCGCGGAGCTCACTGACTATAGCAGCTGCCGATTAACAGTTGAAATAGGGTGTTGCCACAGCAAAGGCGCGTTCGCCGTTTATCGCTTGCTTTCGTATCTGGTGTGGATAAATCTGTGGCAGTAGTACAAAATTTGATATAATTTGATATGATTGATAGTTAGGTACTGCGGAATTATCGCTGTAATTTTGCGAAAGATCACACCTCTTATGGGGTTTTTAGTACATGAGGAACATATTCAGGTAAATATTTCATTGCATACTCAAATTCACTACGCTGAAAATAAATACATTAAGTTTCTTTATTATGATGCTGAACTGATAGCAACAGTTAAAAACAGAACTATATCAATTTTTTATAATATTGTAAAATATTCAAATAAATGATCACTTTACCCATCCTTGCAGAACATTTACCAGCAGAAAGGTTCAAGTTAAATGACCCTTGTGATGGCAAAATAGATCGAGGATCGCGTAAACGACCTTTAGGTTTCATTTCGGCCTTTAGTGTCCGTAGGGTTTAACATTAAGATGCTGATGTATCCTTATAAATTTACTTCCAGAAATATATTGCATTTTAGATTGCTAATTGGTTTTGGTAATTATTTATGATTAATGTTTATTAAATTTGCAATAGTTAAAACAGATATTCAGTCGAGTGGCTTCGTACTTTCTGTTTTACTAAGCTAAGTTGGCAGAAAACAAATGTATTCATGCAGAAACAGACATACATATTTATACATTTCTTTAAGTAAAAATCTCTTAACATTTTTTAAAGATGGACCGTTTCTATTTTAAAATGGTTCGAAATTATTGTAATCAGCTTGGGAAACAGTATTTTTTGCGGGTTTCTTCGAAATAATTTACTTGGACATGTCCAGGGGCAGATATAGGAATCCTAAATTTGTATATCTCTGTTGCTACTTACGGGACCCATGCCTAGTTCAGGGGTTTTAAGAGTAAGCCTACTAGGAATGTTTTGGTAACGAAAAAAAAATTTGTAATTTTCGAAAAAAAGTTGAAGTTTTTTTTCTCTCAAAATTTAAAAATTGTTGCTTGAATGATGTAAAATTTGTCTAGAAAAAATAATAAATAAAATACCTAAACGTGTTCATTTTTTCTTAGGGGGGCACAGCAAAAATTCAACTTTTGCTCGCAAATTACAACATTTTTTTCTTTACCAAAACATTCCTAGTAGGCTCACTATTAAAAGTCCTGAACTTGGCATGGGTTCCGTAAGTAGCAACAGAGATATATAACTTTAAAATTTCTATATCCGCTGCTGGACATGTCACTACTTTATTTTTGACATTGGGGTCAATATACAAGTTTATTTTACACTATCTTTATACACTGTCTTAAAAAGTACCTATTTAAAAGCAATTTTAATTATTATTGTTAATAACCCTTAAAAGTTAAAATAAGATATTTAGGAACAGTATATTGCCTTCAGTCTTTTCATTATACGTGAATAATTGAAGTGCATTTTTTAATGTTAATATAGGTACAGTCGAAAAGCGATGAGTAAGCAATGTTTTTTTTAATTCAATTTTCTTCAACGCTAATGCCAGCTCTCACTTTTATTATGCCTATTACTGTACCTATTGCAAGAATACTGCTATAATAATATAACCAATAAACAAATTTTAAAAATATATATTATACAACTCGTCAGTTTTTCATTATGGGAAATTTCCTAAATCTTGCCGAGCAGATACTAACCGAAATAAGTTATGATATTATGACATAATAGGTTTGATATTAGAATATCTAAAAATTGTGTAATGCAAAACAAAATATGAAGGAAAAAATTGTCTAAAACAGATATAAAGTAAATATTCTTTGGGAAGAATATCCTAATAGATTTGCGGACATGGTTATGTAAAATTTGTTTTAATAACATAATGAAGATGTTTAAATTATGAAAAGAACTATTTCTTTTTATGGTTTATTTTGATATCTCCGACCATACAACAATGGAATACAGAATAGTTATTTCTCCACAACCATTAAAGAATGTAGAAATTCCGAAATCATTTTTAATAATAGAACATATACATTCTTACTCTTGAGTTAGAATATTTATTCTGAAACACTTACTTCTTATGTGTTTCGCATGTATTTTCATTCCATAACAAGGTACGGTATGAATATTCTGTAATCGAACCAAACAACATAGATTGCCGTTTGCCGTGGATTTCAAAATTGTCAGTGACAGATGCAAATTGTGGCGGCGTCATAATTTTTGTCAGAAAAGCTTCAATTTAAATGAAATAAGAGTGAAAAATCGAATGAATCAGATATAGAATTTGACATTCATTCATTTGATTCATACTTTCTGGTAGTGGAGAAAATATAGTCTGTTACTCAGTTAGAATGAAAAAACTCAATACTCGTGGTTCCTCACGCTCGCTAGCGCTCGCGTTCGGAATTTTCCACTCCTATCGAGTTTTTTCATTCTAACCTTGCTACAGAATATACTATTATGTAACCAGTAAACCAGTTAGGAAATGCGTTAGTTTGTTTAACAAGTGTAATGTTTGGGCGATATTTCTCTCAAAATCATAGGAGTTAAACAAAATTTCGTTTCCTAACTGTTCCATACAAGATTATTATTTCTAATTTTGACAAAAATATGTAAATAAAATTATTAATTTTAATTATTGTATCAGAGAATCCAAGTAGGCATTAGGCGAAGCTATTTTTATTTCATCTAGTAGGTTCTTAGAAGGCAGTTGTCTGGGTTGCCATAATGTATTGAAGTTTTATTTTTAAAGAAGTGTGGGGTCATAAATTAAATTTTTTCTTTTAAAAATATTGAAAATGTCCGATTCCGAGACCCCAAGTAACATTGAAGATGTAGCTCAAAACGCGTTATATTCTATTCTACCCAAGAAGTCAAGACAGAAATAAAAAATATTTATATTTTTGTGTTTCATATTTTCATAACTAGTTACAAAATTAATATCCCATCGCCAGTTAGGAAATATTTTACTTTTCGTAACTAGTTACGAAAAGTAAGATGTTTCAAAACTGTCATTGGCTTTAAAAAGTGTCACTTTATATATCAAAATAAAAAAACAACATTAATAAAGATTTTAAGATAATGTAAAGTGTTAAAAGGATCACCAATGGAAAACAAAAGTATTTTTCCCAATTTGTGAAACCGAACTAAGCGATAAACTTCTACACATAATATACTATATTAATTATTTTATGGTTTTACTATTGTTTTTCTTTTATTTTCAGTTTTTAAAGTACGTTGTAGACGTTCCAGAACTGACTGATTACACGTTTTGCATCTGGGTAAGAAGCAATAACTTAACGTATAACCATCCATTACTGTCATATTCAAGTAAGTACTGCTTGTAAAATAAACTGTTCGTCCGAAATATCGGCAAATTGGTTTTAGCATGGATTTATTAAGAAAGGATTCGATGTCCGTATACTGTGAGCGTATCGAACGTGAAGCCTAATATTTGTTGTTTGTTATGAAAACATTTCCCCTAGGGGTTTAGTTTACGAACTACGTAATTGAATCAAGAATGGTAGTAGAAAGAGATAAAATAGCATTGGAGTGTTGGAGCTCAGTAGTGCTGCTGTCTGTGCTGGTTGCTTAGGAAAACGGCTGAACCTCGGTCTGAACACTCGGTTACACGTTCGTCTTTGTCTAATGAACTAGGAAAGAAAAAGTGCGATTTATAGATTTATAAATGACTCGGAGCGACTTTAAATAAACTCCTATAGAAATAACATAACCTATAAATAATAAAGCCTTTTTGACTTAAATTTATTATTATTTAACAGAAAAATAAAATATTTTAGGTCTTTTATTACTTTTAGTAAATCTTGTGATGCTTCTAACGTATTTTTTGTACAAAAATACAAGGTAAAATAAGATGTGGCCAATGTTTACAAATTGTGTTTACAGTGTCGTTTAAAATGGTTTGTTTTGGCTTCAAAGAATGTTAAATCATCCCGTATCCGTTCTTAATAAATCCATGGGTTTTAGGGTAAATGTCTCCGACTTAATTAAGGTTTACAAATTTCATGTAGATAGATATGCATTTCATGCGGCGACGAGTCTTTTAATTAGTTAAACGTTTTTCTATGTTATACAGGGTCAGAATGAGAAGACAAAGTAAAAAAACTTAAAATTTACTTTTATAGGAGTTTGAGTCGGGCAGTTTTTAACGATGACTTGTTTACTGCTCTGTAAAATAAATTTTGTTGCCTTTTTAAAACAGGTCTTTCTTTCTTTTCTTTTAAAACATATGTATTCGATTTTATACGAAAACAATGAAATTTATTAATGTCAAATTTCTTCTTTCTTATTATTACTTCCATATTTTCACTACTATTACAATTATATACCGATTGTCCCCAATTTAGTATGATGATACAGTCGTCGTGGACAGTGGTGTGCCATAACTAATAGGTCACAGAGTAACTAGACATACTAGACATCAAACTTGACCGATTAAGTTTTTTCGAAATGATATTCGTTATAGAGATGCAGGGTGTTGAAAGTGAAAGTTTATTTTGAAAAATAAGCCATAATTTGAAAACGGTTCAATGTATCCAATTGAAAGTTGGTATAATCATGTTTTTATGGGCGAGAAATAAGAGTTTGTAAACATTTTTAAGTTTTACAATAGAGGGCGCTACACTGGGTTTAATAAACCAATGATTTTTTTTCTTACCTCAGGTACGTTTTAATTATGGATTTATTAAGAATGGATACGGGATGATTTAACATTCTTTGAAGCCAAACAAACCGTTCTAAACGACACTGTAAACACAATTTGTAAACATAGGCCACATCTCATATTACCTTGTATTTTTGTACAAAAAATACGTTAGAGGCATCACAAGATTTACTAAAAGTAATAAAAGCCCTAAAATATTTTATTTTTCTGCTAAATAATAATAAATTTAAGTTAAAAAGGTTTTATTATTTATAGGTTATGTTATTTCTAAAGGTGTTTATTTAAAGTCGCTCCGAGTCATTTATAAATCTATAAATCGTACTTTTTCTTTCCTAGTTCATTAGACAAAGACGTAAGTGTAACCGAGTGTTCAGACCTAGATTCAGCCGTTTTCCTAAGCAACCAGCACAGACAGCAACACTTCTGAGCTCCAACACTCCAATGCTATTTTATCTCTTTCTACTACCATTCTTGATTCAATTACGTAGTTCGTAAACTAATCTCCTGGGGGAACTGTTTTCATAACAAACAACAAATATAAGGTTTCACGTTCGATACGCTCACAGTATACGGACATCGAATCCTTTCTTAATAAATCCATGGCTTTAATCCAAGTTTCTCAAAGAAGTGTTATTTTTAAGCTAAAAAGGTATACTTGCTCGATCTTGATATCTCAAACCGTTTTCGAGATATTTTCGTTTAAACATCACAATGCATAAAAAAATCAAAGTAATTAAATTAATTTTTTAATTAACACACTGCAATAAATTAGAAACAATGCAGTTAAAACAAACAAGTTCACATTAGTAGATGTTAGAACTAGCCACCGTTTACCTCAAGACATTTTAACTTCTCTTTTTTTTTGAAAAAAAAGTTGACATTTAAATTTTTGTTTTCAGTTAAAATGTATTGGCCACTTTCAACATCTACTAAAGTGAACTTGCCATGCGCTCTTGCTAAAAAATGTCCACCCTTTGCCACCTTTATAACATTGAAAAGCATTCAAAATGACTCTCCGTTAAATCTATGTACATAAAATAAACTTCAAAAAATAAAAAGCCATATTTGCATCGCTTTAGAGGTTTGTCAGTCAGCCACATTATAAATTATTATTATTACCTCTAAAAAAACTATTTGTCGTCCTTTTTGAAAAGTAATTTACGTAGATAATTTATCTGTGTTATTAAAGTACCAAATGAGAGCAGATGGTTCATTTAGGTACTTTTATTTAACTAAGGAATTTTGATTTGTTCTTTCACTGAACACAATACGTAGGTACAGATTAGCTAATTTAATAATTCGCAAGCGAACAAATGACAATCCGATACCTAGATATTTGTTGTCACTTCATTTTATATGCTTCTTGTGCTTTAATCAAAGTTTTAAGTTAAATAATTAGATAACATTCCGTTAATAGATTTAAAAATCGGTCAAGTGCACGCTGTACTTGCACAATTAGTGTTCGGTGCCCTCACTTAAATTATTAATAGTAATGCACTCGCGTTTCGACTGAGCAAAATTAAAAATTTTGAAAAACTTTTGAGGTTGTGGAGAAATATTTTTTGTCGAAAAGCCTTTTCTCTAAAACCAATGGTTTAGCAGTTATAAGAAAATAAACAATGAAATTGTTTATAACAACTGATTGCGCTAGAATTTTTCAATTCTAATAATTTTGGCTCAATCTAGACCTAATTCTCAATGTTCGTGCTTTTTTCAGGTTTGTCTGAGCGATCCTTTTGGTCAAAGGGCCACGACAACAATTTTTAAGTATTTTTCCCAAAAAATGTTAAAAAATGTACAAAAAAATACACACATATATATATATATATATATATATATATATATATATATATATATATATATATATATATATATATATATATTATATATATATATATATATATATATATATATATATATATATATATATATATATATATATATATATTGTTGAATTCGTGCTTCTCAGCTTTCATTTGACACCCTACCCCTACATGACGCCCTCGAAAAAACTATTTTCTTAGTTTTCCAATTTACCTCCTGAAATTAACTCCCAGAATCAAAATTCGACTATCTGATAATTTTTCCCCAATCTACACCGAATTCTCAGTATTCATGATTTTTTTCTGAATTTTCTGAGCGATCCTTGTGGCGATAAGGGCGGGGGGCAGCAATTTTAAGGTTTTTTTCCTAAAAGAAAAAATGAACAAAAAAATACATCTTATACATATATTGTTGAATTCGTACTTTAATAAGCTTTCATTTCACACCCTACACGATGCCCTTGAAAAAATATTTTTTTCCACTTCCCAATTTATCCCCTGAAATTAACCCCCAGAATCAAAATTCAACTTTTTATACTTCACGTCTATAATTGGGCCGCCACACTCTATCTCTGTGCTAAATTCCAAATTTTTACGTTAAATAGTTTCAGAGAAAATCGCCTGTGACAGACACACGAACAGACACCGAAGTGATTCCATAGGTATTCCGTTTCATGGAACACTAAAAATTAGGTAAATTGCACTATACAATTACAATGAACATAACATACCTACTCGTATTTTTAAAGAATTTAATTTATTGCAATATTGCAAACTACAAGGCAATACTGCTTTAGTTTTGATAATTCTAAAAAAAATTCCTTTATAAATTTACTAGAAACGTTAAATAAAAGCTTCACTTGTTGAAATTAATGATCGTGATAAATTATTCCGTTTTTTTCGCAGAACCTCGTAGCAAAGTAAAGTTTTAATTACTTGGTAAAAGTTGCATTTTAATCTAATAAATCTATTTACAAAGTAATAAATTTTTAATTAACTAAAAATAGAATTCCGGATAAAACACAGGGAGCCATGAAATGCAAGAGGATTAATCAATTTTATTAAGGTTTGGTTTAGTTAAAGCACAACGTCGTAAAATTCTGATCCTATTAGGCTGATCTCACACTGGAGCCGACTACGTCCGACTTTTGGTCGTACATAGTCGCACGACTACGCACGACGCAACCCGACATTCCCACTAGCGGATGCAGACAGCTTTCGATATTCATGCGAAATTTATTTAGACTACCAAAAATACATGCGTATATTTTATTAGGTTGCAGACTTAAAAAGTGACTCTTGTCCTTTATTATCAGAGTTATTTGTATACAGGGTTTCACAAATCGAGGTGCACCATTAGTATCTCGTAAACGGTGAGATACAAGAAAATTTGGGGCAAAGTTGCGCAGTGTGGTAGGTATTTAATAAAATGACGCTTTAGAATTTCAAAAATTCCAAATATTTACTTGCGGAGATATTGGAAACAAAAAACGAAATTTTGCAAAATCTTTATTTTTTCCTGGGCTTAGTTGAAGAGATATTTCAAAATAACTGATAACTAAAAACGACGTAAACATTTCAGGTCCGTATTTAAAAAATAGGTTGATGATCGCCGCCCAAAGAAGAAACGCCGGATTTCAACTTTAATAATGTCATCTTGTATAGAAGAAAAAGTGGCAGTGACGAAGTGTCATTTATTGTAAAATATTTCTTCAAATAAGCTCAGGAAGAAATAAAAACAATTTTGTAATATTTCGGTTTTTTTAATATTTCCAGAAGTATTCGGAATTTTTTTTAATTTCAGAACGGCATTTTGTTGAGTACCAAATTGCGCAACTTTGCTCAGTATCAAACTTTCTTGTATCTTTTACTGTTTAGAGAACCTAATTTGTAACATTCTGTATTAACTAAATAAATAATTCTAAATTCAAAACGGTAACTTTATAAAAAAGGATAGGTATAATAAAAATATTAAATTACATACAAATAATAATAGAATACTAGGTGCGAAAGGATCGTTTACATAAATAGGTATATATATTGTGACTGTTTTTCTGAGATAAAAGAAAATATTAATTTTGATTTAAAAATTTTACATAACTGGTTGCAATCCCACAAACTGACTTTAAATTTTGAAAAATCTTCTTTTATGTTTATTACAAAAAAACAACTGAATAATAATATGAAATCATTATCATTTAATGGGAATCAAATTAGTTATGCCAAATCAGTTAAATTTTTAGGTTTATTTATAGATGAGGATTTAAATTGGAAAAATCACGTAGATTACTTAAGGAAAAAAATAGCCCCTATAATAGGAATTCTGTTTAAAATTCGTTCTTATATACCCATAAAATATTTAAAAAATATATATTATTCTTTAATCTATTCTAAAATTCATTATCTAATTTCAGTTTGGGGATCAGCTTGCAATGAAACGTTAAAACCTACAAAAGCTACAAAACAAAACAATAAAATGTATTCACAAACTTAGTTTTTTGGAACCGACAGTAAATTTATATAAACCTAGAGGATATCTTGATATTCAAAATTTATATAAAGTAAAAATATGTACTATTATCCACTCAATAATGCTTAATGCAAAACAATCAAATATAACTTTTTCTAAAGTTGATATACTTCATAATCATAATACAAGGCAGAAGGATTTTTTACAAACTATTACTATTAAATCAAATTTTGGAAAAAAATCTATTTTGTATGATGGAATAATTATTTATAACGAATTACCACTAGTAATTAAAAATCTAAAAAAATTAGATAGATTTAAAAGAAAAATAAAAAAGTTTCTTCTGGAAAAATAATAAAATCTATAAAAAATTTATTATTAGGTTATGCAGATTTTTTTTTTTTTTTTTTTTTTGTAAATTACCTATTTGTTGATTATTGTTATTATTATAAGTTTAGTATAATTATTGTGTATTCCCTGTAATGGATTCTGTATTCGTTGGGAATAATAATAAATAAATAATAAAAAAAAAAAAATATATGTAATTGTAATTATTATTAAAATATTCTGCGAAGTCTACTGCATCTGGATCGCATATCATTGAAGAAACAAAGTTTTCTATCATGGAGGAAAGTACTCTAACATCTCTTTCTTGTAACAAATTTTAAATAAATAAAGTAATTGCACAATCTTGGCAAACAGGTTACCAGTTGCGGCACAAACCACACGATAAAATATGCTTCAAACTCTAAGCAAACCTATTTTATTTTCTTTGCTTCAAACCCTTCTGCTCCCGCCATTAGTTTCGGGTATTTTCGAGTCTCATTCGTCATCGCCCGTGATCTTGCATGGATATCGAAAGCTGTCTGCATCCGCTAGTGACATTCCCGACCCTGGGAATATAATCAGCGCCCTCAAACTGGAAGCGACTTCATCGTGCGACTACGTGCGTATAGTTCCGACCTGCGACTCGATCCCGGCAGGCTTGGACTTTCGTACGACATTGTGCGATTTATATTGAAGTAGTAAACAGGGTTTTCTCGATTTTTTGTAAGTAATCATGGATACAGAAAAATTAATTCATGAAAGAGAGTGTGTATGGAACCAGAAAAGAGAACATTACCAATCTAGAGATGTTCAACGGCATACTTGGAATGAAATTGCCGAAGAATCCAATATCAGAGGTGTGTATTTAAGTCGCAGTTGCACGTAGTCGGTTACAGTGTGAGACCAGCCCAAGTCTTACGACCAAGTCGACGTTTAGTCGTCCACAGTCGCAGTCCCACATAGTCGGTTCCAGTGTGAGACCAGCCTTAGACCTTGCGGCAGTGTTGCCTGACGCACGCTAATTATCGTATTTGTACGATTATTACGTGTAGGGTACGACGTACGATCGATAATGGTAAATGTGGGAAAATTAATTTTTTTATTTATTTATTATTGTGCAGTCAGATTAAAAGCAACATATTTTGTTGTGTATAAAGTTATTGATATAATTGGTCAAATGTCAGCTCAATCCATATTATTTTATCTGGTATTTATCTCACAGAATTTTAATCCCATCCGGTTCGACGTACTTTAAATTTCTTTTCGTATGGGATTGATTTGAAATATTGCATTCGATCGTTACTTTAATCTCGGTTATGTAGGTATAGGATTATGTTTTATTAGTTCGAGCTGCATCCGATCTACCAAAAGGCAAAAATAGACACACAATAGACTGATATTTTTCTGCTAAGGAACAAATCCATACACCGCCATATTCACAAAATCTAGTCCTCGCAGAGCAGTTCGCTGCTACAAAATTGTTGTTTAATGTGTTATTTATTAACACTTACATTTAATTTTATCATTGCTTGCGTTTTTTGATTATCGTTGACTTTTTGCACAAAAATATAAAGACTTTCATTAACATTAGTATTCATGGATTTATTAAGAATGGATACGGGATGATTTAACATTCTTTGAAGCCAAAACAAACCATTCTAAACGATACTGTAAACACAATTTGTAAACCTTGGCCACATCTTATTTTACCTTTATTTTTGTACAAAAAATAGGTAAGAAGCATCACAAGATCTACTAAAAGTAATAAAAGCCCTAAAATATTTTATTTTTCTGCTAAATAATAATAAATTTAAGTTTAAAATATTTTATTATTTATAGGTTATGATATTTCTAAAGGTGTTTATTTAAAGTCGGTCCGAGTCATTTATAAATCTATAAATCGCACTTTGTCTTTCCTAGTTCATTAGACAAAGACGTATGTGTAACCGAGTGTTCAGACCGAGGTTCAGCCGTTTTCCTAAGCAACCAGCACAGACAGCAACACTTCTGAGCTCCAACACTCCAATGCTATTTTATCTCTTTCTACTACCATTCTCGATTCAATTACGTAGTTCGTAAACTAATCTCTTGGGGGAAATGTTTTCATAACAAATAACAAATATAAGGTATCACGTTCGATACGCTTCGGTACAGTATACGGACATCGAATCCTTTCTTAATAAATCCATTTTAGTATTACTTATTTTATTGTTTTCGTTTGACACCTATGATTGTAAACTACTTACAGTTGTTTAAATCTACTAGTTTTAAATATTTATGAATCTCTGCTATTATTGTAATAGTTCTGGTGCTGATAGTCAAGGGCGTAGATACGGGGGAGGGTAGAGGTGGTAATGACCCCCCCCCCCCTGGTTGAAATAATATTATGTTTTAAAGAATATCTTCAGCTTAAGGAGTGCTTTTGTGATTTTGATCCTTCTTGAACATATTACACGGTGTCCGAAAAGTCTTAGTATGGGCAAATATCTTTGCTGTTTGCATATTTTAGATATATCTTATTGGTTAATAAACCTACTTTTTTATATAATTTTACTTTTTCAACTCCCTTGAATTTCTACGCCCTTGGCTGATAGGTTAAACGTTTTGTTTTGATATTATATTATCACGAATTAGGCCAAACGATGCTGTGCCAAGAATTAAAAAAAAAAGATTATTGGTGTCCCTTTGACAGCAACACATAACTTTTATACAAACGCTTTTTTTTAGAGCATGAAGAAGAACGTCTAATAAGGGTTTGGATATCGCCACTGGGAAGCCATTTAAACTTAGAATTATTGGAAGTACCAATATTTAATATTCCAGTGCATTTTGTAGAAAATGAATGGTACCATGTTTGTCAATCGTGGTCTTCATCTCTGGCAGCTTGGAGTTTTTATTTAAATGGAAAACTAAAAGCTAATGGATTTGCACCAAAAGTAAGTTTAATTAAATATATGGCGATTATTCTAAAAATAAAATTTAGTTCTAAAACTAGCCATTAACTTAATTGTATACTATATCTACATAAGTGTTTATTCTACAGTTTATTTGGCTTCTTAGTAGTAATTTCTAGTGCCAAAAGTAACTTTTTACAACCTGTCATTTTATAACACGCCATCCTTGACGACGTGTTATAAAAATCTAAAAAACATGCTTTTGATTTAAAATGTCTTGGTAACAATTTTGCAACTATTAGGATGGTCAAAGCCACCTAATATAATTAACACAATCTGGCATGGGCGTTTTAACAAATTAAATTTTATGTCGAGTGTTATAGATACTAAATTTTTACCCTCATCACTTTATAACTAAGTATTAATTTACTGTATATCTTTACAGCTCAAAAAGGTACCAATCAAATCAGGCGGAGATATAGTCGTAGGACAGGAATATACAGATTTTGACAAAGGTCTTGATGACGGTATAGAAGGAGATGTTTCAGGATTCAATTTTGTACTCGGGTCAACTTTCAACAAGGTAAATCCAAAACACAATGTCAAACCATTGCAACCACTCAATACTTTATTTAAGAGGGATATAAAAGACCGTTCTTCAGTTTTTGCTGAAAACCATGATTTTGTGCTTCCATTTCGCGGGGATCCAAGAAAATCGCTATCAAGGCGTCAAATCTGGGATGAAAGCCTGGAATTCTTCTCGATGAATAAACTTATGCCACCATTACCTCTGGATACCTCATACGAAGCTATGTATAAGCCTCAAGTCACCAAAAGTCGAGCTTCGTCCGACTACCTCCAAAAACCCTTAGGATTACTTTTAGTAGAGTTAAGTCATAACTGTGGTTACTTAAGGGGAGCACCCTTGAGCGGTAAGGGAGTGTTAGTGAGCTGGACAAAAACTAATGTAAGGGTGTTTGGTGGTGCAATTTTAAAGACTGTCCCTCCGTTTTGTATAAAGTGACCATTTTTTTGTGTATACTCTATGAAAAGGTACAAAAGCATATTAGGATGTTTGAAGTCAGCATCTGCAAATTTTTCTCAGGTTACTCAAGACTCATATAATATGCCATTATCATAGTAGTACGTTATTTGTGTAAACTCTGTAATTTCGTATTTGGTTAAAACACCGGCAAGTTGTCGGGCATGAAAAAAATGTTTAGAAATTAGATATATTTGATGACTGATCATAGTGATCATGTTATAAAAATGCTAATAAAGACAATAGTATGTAATTTAGGGAATTTTAAAATCTGTCGCAAAGCAATAAGAAAAGTTTCGGTAAAATCGATAAAAAAATCCTGGAAAGTCAAAAATGTTTATTTTTTTTTATTTTAACACTCTCTAGTAGAAAACTAACGGCGCTGTAATCGATATATATATATATATATATATATATATATATATATATATATATATATATATATATATATATATATATCTATATATATATATCTATATATATATATATATATATATATATATATATATATATATATATATATATATATATATATATATATATATATATATATATATATATATATATATATATATATATATATATATATATATATATATATATATATATATATATATATATATATAGAAAATGTGAATTTTACCCTACAATAAAATACTTTTTTTATTTTTGACAATATCGAAAACTTTTATGAAGAAAATTTATTTAGAATTGTAAACTAATTTCTAATAAACAGTTGTCTCTTTATTCATTAAAAATTTGATAACATTTACGTTTCTTGACTTCTGTGTTGCAGTATTTTGATGATGCATTAAAATCTACACAATTCTAAATAAATTTTCTTCATAAAAGTTTTCGATATTGTCAAAAATATAAGAATTTTAGTGTAGGGTAAAATTCATATTTTCTAACAGACCTCGTATATGACTGGGAAACGGTATCGCATTTTAGGTTTTGGACAATGTAGAACTTTTTATGAAGAATAACTTTTTTTCGTAAAATTAATAATAAAAAAGTTTCCCATATGCTGCGAACTTACGCAGACACACTGTATATATATATATATATATATATATATATATATATATATATATATATATATATATATATATATATATATATATATATATATATACAGGGTGATTGATGGTGAGTGGCCTATTAGAAGTTCTGGCGAACTAGTCAACGGATCACTTTGAAAATTTGGTAGTTTACATAAGTGGACATGACCTTTCTTTTAAAATTATTTTTGGCCTTGCGGTGTTGCCGCTTCTACTGAAAAGTATTAGCACCTATGATAATTTAAATGGAACACCCGGTATATTATATTTTTTTTAGAATCCCTGTTGGTTTGTTAATAAGTTTCGTTAACATATTCCTATGTCTATCTAGTATCGTTGTCGAGATAATAATTATTTTCTTCTTTTTTTCTCGGAAAACATGGTAGTCAATAAGGGCTGATATTTTTGAACTCATGACAGATAGGACACTAGAATTTGGTGGAGAGCTAGGTAATACCACGAGGCTATTCACTCGGTGTCCAAATCGTAGTTATATTTGTACAGGGTGTTTCAAAAATAAACATATTTTGATGGTTTGGAAAAATGATTAA
The DNA here is from genome assembly GCA_963971165.1 of Philopedon plagiatum. Lineage (NCBI taxonomy): Eukaryota > Metazoa > Arthropoda > Insecta > Coleoptera > Curculionidae > Philopedon > Philopedon plagiatum. Next base: position 50,159,120 of record OZ020189.1, read on the forward strand.
AAGTACATTTTTTTAAATGGAACACCCTGTATTTTAACCGCGGTCCTAAAAGCTCTGTAAATTTCCTATCTTTCAATATATCATGTCCCTATACCTATCTCGAATAGTTTTTGACTTATTAGCATTTATTTGGACAATTTAACTATTACAGATAACATTCACGAGTTTTTAGGAAAATTTGAAAAGTAGCCTTTGGAAACTGTTGTTTTTAAATGGATGACACTTTTCTATTATTTATTCCGTTTCGTTGTCAGTTGGTTGCCGTACTTGAAAATTCTAATTTAAGGTTTTAAGAGAAATGGAAGAAAACAATAATTATTCAAATACAGTACTTATGAATTTATTTGTTTTACATGGTCAGTGTGATAAGATCATTAGTCGTACTTGTAGAAAATTCAATGAAATGTATCCAAATTTGCCATCAATGAACAATAAGAAATTTAGACAAATTTTAAACAATTAGTAAATTCTTAAATGCTTAAAATTACTTAATCATATTTAAGTTGTAGTGTACATAATAATATTTTTTTGACTTCTAACAAAATTACCAAGAAAAAAGTAAAAAACATTTAATTAGTTTTTAATAAATGTTCAAAACGTTGGCCGTTGACATCTAAGCATTTTAAAATTCGCTTGTTTACACCATGTCCAGTAGCAAGTCTAAGTTCACCAGCATCCAAATTTTGAAATGCCCGATTCACCCGATCTTCTAACTCTTCCCTTGAATTTACCGGTGTCTTGTAAATAATATTCTTGAGAGTGCCCCAAAGGTAAAAATCCAGAGGTGTTAAATCTGGGGACCTTGCAGGCCAATTCCAAGGTCCCAAACGCCTGAACCAACGATCTTCAAACATTCTCTGTATTTCCGCACTAACTTCGTCAGTGCAGTGAGCGGGAGCCCCGTCCAATTGGTACCAACAGCTGCGATACTGGGCGAGAGGAAGGTTGTCCACGAAATTTTCGACAAATGTAGTTAAAATTTCTAAGTATTTTCTGGAAGTTAAATTTTCATCATATATCAAATATTGAATTTTGTTGTCCATCATTACACAAAAAACATTAAATCGAAAATTTTCTTGAAATCCAGTATCTCTCGTTACATGAGGATTTTCCTTCGCCCAATAATGAATATTTTTCCTATTAAAAATTCCTTCGCGAGAAAATTTTGATTCATCAGTCCAAATGATTTTCCTTAAAAATTGTGGATCTTCCTGAATATGAACTAACAAGTTTTCGCAAAATAAAACTCTTTGTGGACAGTCCTCAGGCTTAAGACATTGAACTTTGGTATACTTATAATCATGCATATTATGTTTAGCCAATATTTTTTGCACGCAGAAATAGGTTAAGCCCAAATCTTCTTTGGCACATCTTATTGAAGCCTGCGGATAGGCATGAAAATAAGCCAAAACGTTAATTTCGTTGTCCTCACTAGATGTTACAGGTCTGGGTAAATTTCTGGGAACTTTCAAGGAAGAACCAAAATTTTTGAAATTGCTTTGAATTCGTCTAAATTTCTTATTGTTCATTGATGGCAAATTTGGATACATTTCATTGAATTTTCTACAAGTACGACTAATGATCTTATCACACTGACCATGTAAAACAAATAAATTCATAAGTACTGTATTTGAATAATTATTGTTTTCTTCCATTTCTCTTAAAACCTTAAATTAGAATTTTCAAGTACGGCAACCAACTGACAACGAAACGGAATAAATAATAGAAAAGTGTCATCCATTTAAAAACAACAGTTTCCAAAGGCTACTTTTCAAATTTTCCTAAAAACTCGTGAATGTTATCTGTAATAGTTAAATTGTCCAAATAAATGCTAATAAGTCAAAAACTATTCGAGATAGGTATAGGGACATGATATATTGAAAGATAGGAAATTTACAGAGCTTTTAGGACCGCGGTTAAAATACAGGGTGTTCCATTTAAAAAAATGTACTTTTAATCATTTTTCCAAACCATCAAAATATGTTTATTTTTGAAACACCCTGTACAAATATAACTACGATTTGGACACCGAGTGAATAGCCTCGTGGTATTACCTAGCTCTCCACCAAATTCTAGTGTCCTATCTGTCATGAGTTCAAAAATATCAGCCCTTATTGACTACCATGTTTTCCGAGAAAAAAAGAAGAAAATAATTATTATCTCGACAACGATACTAGATAGACATAGGAATATGTTAACGAAACTTATTAACAAACCAACAGGGATTCTAAAAAAAATATAATATACCGGGTGTTCCATTTAAATTATCATAGGTGCTAATACTTTTCAGTAGAAGCGGCAACACCGCAAGGCCAAAAATAATTTTAAAAGAAAGGTCATGTCCACTTATGTAAACTACCAAATTTTCAAAGTGATCCGTTGACTAGTTCGCCAGAACTTCTAATAGGCCACTCACCATCAATCACCCTGTATATATATATATATATATATATATATATATATATATATATATATATATATATATATATGGAAAATTTATTTAGAATTGTGTAGATTTTAATGCATCATCAAAATACTGCAACACAGAAGTCAAGAAACGTAAATGTTATCAAATTTTTAATGAATAAAGAGACAACTGTTTATTAGAAATTAGTTTACAATTCTAAATAAATTTTCTTCATAAAAGTTTTCGATATTGTCAAAAATAAAAAAAGTATTTTATTGTAGGGTAAAATTCACATTTTCTGACAGACCTCGTGTATGACTGGGAAATTTCGATATCTGATGGTTGCATTTTAGGTTTTGGACCATGCAGAACTTTTTATGAAGAATAACTTTTTTTCGTAAAATTAATAATAAAAAAGTTTCCTATATATGCTGCGAACTTAAGCGGACACACTGTATATAAAAAATCAAGACACACTGTATATAAAATAACATGTCCTGACTGATTCATCATCGCCGAGTCGAAACCGCTGAAGCTATAAATGATAAATTTGGTCAATAGTTTTATTTTATAATGTAGAGACCCAATAAGAAGGGATTTTCAAAATTCAACCCCTAAGGGGATGAAACAGGGGTTCAAACTTTGTATGAAGAAAAAAATTTGAAGGTTCTTATTCGAAACTTCATAGAAATACTCTAAAAATTAAAATGTTTAAACACGTGTTTTACACTTTTTAATAAATGGACCCCTAATGGGTTGAAATGGGGGTCCAAAATCCGCAATGGTGCAATGGAGTAAAATTGTTATACCGCGGATAAAGTCGCGAAAGGGAGGTAGTACCTAATGAGTACCTAGTCATCTTTAAAAATTAAAAATGCTCATCAGTTTTTAGGGAATATGCATGCAATTCTTTATGGCATAAATTGTTGAATTAAGTCATTACCTATACAAACACAAAAAATATATTTTAAAGAAAACTAGGTACTAGGATAATAAAATAAATATAAAAAAACTTCGATAATTTATTACAATCTGAAAAGCAGCGATTTGCGCGCACCTTCAAGTGACGTCAGATATTGTCTAAAGCACGCGTCGCTGGTTCGCGCTAAGTTCTTAAATTTTTCATTTTCTCTCTTTTGGCTCCGAATTTTTAACAGCCATGTGATCAGTCGTATTGTTTACAATAATTAGTCATGTGCTTGTCAAAAAATAAGGAGCGAAAAGAATAAATTTAAGAACAGCCTAGAGTGTATATCTAGTTGCCTATATTCACGACACCTAACCCGAATAGTTTATCTGTGATATAAATAGAAAATATTTGTTTTATGAGTAGAGTTTGTTTTTTGATTACGGTGTAATGTGTGTGTAATTATTTTTATTAAACAATGGAATCTATTAAAATCTACTCTATAGATATTTTATTGTACCAATATGCAAAAACATCACTGCAAGTATCCCGAATACCTTTTTTCTTTTTGTGCAAAGAACAGTCAAAGAAAAAAAAAGCATTGCAAATATGATTGAAAATTTCCCACCAATATAATTAAATGTTGGTATCGCCAAATTCAAGTAAGTATATATTGCTAGTCATTTATGTTTATTGTAAAATAAATTCTAATGAAAGTTTGAAGACAAATGTTGAAGTTATGATTGACCACTGTCAAAGTATAGCGTAAGATAAATAAAAAGAAAGTACACATAACAGTCATTTGTTAAACAAATACCTTCAAGCTTTTACTCCTTTATTATTCGGACAACAATTAAGAAAATTCATTAACACTCGAATTTGTACCAGCTACAATAACAATTTAGTTTTTATAACATGTGGCGTCACAACCAATAAGATCACGTTTTATGATTTGAATTTTGTATGAAATTTTGTAATAGAAAATCTTTTTATTACAAAATAAAATAACAAAGAAAATAAATGGATTAAAATAGCCACCATAATATTTAATAATAGAGAACACAACAAGAACACAAGTAACAACAAGAACAGAAGTAAGAAAAAGAAATACGAATAACATTCTTAATATACGTCTATGAAATAGATATTTTTGTTTAGGTAACATTATTTAGAACAATATTTGCAGTGTAAATATTTAACAACAATATTGCGACTTAGTCAAACTTCTTAAGTTGGTAAGTTGACGCTGATATTAACAGAGATGCAGGGCGTTAAAATGTGAATTTTCATGTCATGTCATAGACATATTACCATGAAAATTGGTTTAGGAGAGTTTTTGATAGCTAGGAAAAATAATCCGGCCTCAATTTTACTACAGTGGATAGAGGGCGCTATGTACGGTACACTTCATGCTTTAAAAATGCTCAAAGTTTCTTCTGAGTAGATCTATGGAACTTTTGATGGGCAAATATAATTTTCGGACTTTTTTTAGAGAACTAGTACACTAGTTCAGCGACGCTAAAGTTAATTGATTTTGAAATATGTGCCATTTTGGCATTAGATGCAGCATATTTTTTACATCAGTTTGGGTGTTATCGTACAATAACAAGCATATTATTTCAGGAAAAGTAGTACAAAATGTAACGTCAGGAATAATTATTAGTGCTAGTTTTACCCGATTTTGACAAGAAATACATTTTAAGATCCATTAAGTCATTAGCAAGATTTTTAAGGCTGCCTATTATTCTAAAAACATATTGTATCTGATTTCAATACTAATTTGAAGAATACTTTTTAGCGTCATGTAACTGGTATACCTTTTTCTTTAGAAAAATGCAAGAAAGTAATGTTGTTAATTACAAGTTCCATAAAGCTATACTCACAAAAACGGTCGAGTATTCTTAAAGCACGACGTCTGCCGCAAGTAGCGCCCTCTATCCGTTACCACACAACTGATACTGTGAATTGAAGTTGTGTGTTGTGTGGTCGCTCAGTTCCAAGGCCATGAAAGTTTAAATACGAATGAACACAACTGCCACTTGTCACATTTATTTAACGACCGTAGAGACGTCGCTTCCATTCGACAGATAGTAGATACGTCAAAATTAATCCATTTAAGTTATTTTATCTACTCCTATTAAATTATATATTAATTATTCAACTACTTTTGAACAATTAATAGTATCTATAAACAAACAATATGAGTTATAATAACTCACTGCTATAACTCACTATAATAAATCGGAAAAGATTTACGAACCGAATATCAAGGTGGCTCTGTACAAGCCGATTGGCCGAAAGGAAACAGTCCATTATTGTTATTGAGGGAAGTAATGTCACTCGAATAGTTTTGACGTTTTCAAATTAAGTTAATACCTATATTGTACTTGTATCTTAGTATTTATTGTTATAGTCGTAGATAAAGTATAGTATTCAACTTGCGGTAATGGTCATCATAACTCACTTGATGAATTACAGCACTCGCCTGCGGCTCGTGCTGCAAACTTCATCTGCGTGAGTTATGACCTACATTACCGCTCGTTAAATAATATACTATTATTCTCGGTCGTCCCGCCCTTGTCTTTGCCGTCAGCTATTTTAATTTAATTTGGTGAAAAGATGAAAATTATTACATGTGTGATTTTAATATCGAAATGATTTTAATCACATTTCATCAGCTTAGAAAATTAAATTAGGGCTTTATTACTTTTCCAGGTAAGTGCTCTTTTGTATTAAAGCAAAACATAGCCTATTGTCAATACTCTTGAAACATGGTATTTTGTTACCTTTTATAGTTTAATAAACTAACATTTTTCCAGGTATTTTTTATTTTAAATTGTAGTTACGTGTGGTTTGTTTGTACAGTTTTTCGTTTTTTGTCATTTTTAAGTGCAGTTATATAAAAGGCTTGATCAGCAAGTCTGTTAGCAAAGTACACACCCTAATGTATTTCCAATACCAGTATATTCTGAAGAGTCGACTAATACTATTAGCTTATTTATTTATTATATGACTTTATTTAAGTGCACATAGCTTCGTAATAATAAATAATGAAAATTGGCAATAGTGAATTTAGCCATTTCCGTTTTGTGGTCTTTGTGTCATGTCAAACTTTTTTTTATTGTAGATGTAAATAGACAAATCAGATATTGTGGTTAGGTAAGTCTCATTTTCCCAATAAAAGTTAAATTATATTTCGTGCTAGGTGTAACTATTTAGATGATTTTAATTCCAGAACATTCAATGTGATTTTTGATTTATATTTTTATCATATTTTTTCTGCTTATCGGACAAATTCATTTTGTAGTTTGCCACCCATACCTACATCGTACTGTCTCTGTATTTTCTCTAACATGGCTGCGGTCATAGCAGCCTCTTCCTTTGACAGAGTTAAGTACTCATGTAAATATCCAATGTAAGATTTCCTATTACACGCAGTGCCGGTTTAACCATTAGGCACTTTAGGCGCGGGCCTAGGGGCGCCGAACTAAAATAGGGGCGCCGAACAAAAATGAGTATTTTATCTGTACTTTTAGACAAATAGAGGTTGCTATGGAGATAGGTAGATATGGGGAGCGCCAAAAAACATACACTAATATTCTAAAGGATAATAAAAACAATTTTTTTTTATTTTCCCAAAAGTCTTGCCACATTAGAAGCTTCCAAAACAGCTTGCCGAATAAGTCCTAAAAACTTTGCCAATTTCCGTGTATGTAAAGACCATTTTTCATTATCAGATTTTAATAATGCCGATGATTCTGCTGGACTCAAAAGAGAAGCTTTCCCCTGGTCTGTGTGAAAATGTCAGGTACAAAATGAGCATAATTATTCAAACAGACTACAGCCAAAAGTGTTATTTTCTAAAGAAACATTAAAAGCCTTTCTGAGCAATTGCTATATTGACAACGCACACTCTGCTGGTCTGGAGGGCAAGTTTTTTAAAATTCACAGTAATGAATTTAAAAATTTTATTTTTTTAGGCTAGCACAATATTGTTAATGATCTAGTAAAATTTAATGTCCGCGTAAGTCTTAACAAATATTTAAGAGATAAAAATAATGAAGATAAACCTATAACTTCTGGACACTTTACAAAGCACAACATTTTTACTGATAGCAAAATCAATAGCAGTAATAAAAAGTTGAAACTTAAGTAAAGTTTTTTTTATGTAACATAGGTAAAGTAAGTAACAGGTAACATAAGTAAAATTTAGACCTGATTTGTGTGATATAAATAACTCTTACTTAGTGTATCAGATGAGTCGGCTGAAATTTGCCTTTTGTTTCATGTTAAATGCTCGATGGAACTGGACCTTCACACCAGCCCAGAGTGATGTTAACGGAACTGGAAAAATCTGGTTAAAACCTTCACCCGATTGTGACTTTTACCTTGCTTTAACATTCTCATGTGAGCCATGTTGTTATGAGATGACTTGACAAAAATTTCAATATGATTTATATTGATTAAATGAAGAAATTAATTAAAAACTAGTAAAAATAGGATATTCTTGTTTTACTTTTAAATACAATACAATTTTGTATTGATTTTAAAGGTTATTGATGTTTTGCTATTTTGTGCTTTGTTGTATTTAAATATTTTTGTTTTAGCAAATAGCCGCTATTGACATTTTTTTATATTTTCTCCGAAAATTCTTTTATAAACGTCCAACAAAATATTTTGTAAATATATGTAAATACATTAACCAAGTTATAAAATGTCAAAACATAAATTTTACCTTTAACTGATCATATTGTGGCGTCTCTTCGGCACCTCGCTTCCGCCATTAATGCTTTCGACCCTACCACTAAGGGCACCACCGTTGAAATCTAACGTCACGGATGTTGCGACCAATTAGCACGCATGTCTAGCACGCTCGGTACCTTGACTATTGTGGATATATTCTTAAAAGTGAATGGGTTCAAATGTAGCCACCAAAGTCCATCTCCTGAAATTCCGTGTGCATGTCTAGCACGCTCGGTTTGCGCGTGGTACGCATTTTGGTCTACTGCGCAGATGGCAAAAAACGAAAAATAAAGTCGAAAAAAACTTGGGAAAAAAGTTATAAAGTTAAATACGTAGTGGTACCTTGACTATTGGGGATATATTCTTAAAAGTAAATGGGTTCGAATGTAGACACCCAAGTACATCTCCTGAAATTGCGAACGCATGTCTAGCATGCTCGGCTTGCGCATGGTACACATTTTGGTCTACTGCGCAGATGTCAAAAAATATAAAAAACGACAAATGAAGAAGTCGAAAAAGTTGGAAAAAAGTTACAAAATAGTGCCCCACATAACAAAAAAAAATGCGCACGCACACTGGTACTGTATGGCACAAGAGGTCGACTAACGGTCGACTTATGCCCCGCCCGATTATACAATTTATAATTTTTATAGGCTTGCCATTTAAAAATGGATTAAAATACGGGGTTTGCGGTAAAATGTTTCTTTTTTGAAGACTTTTAAAAGAAGGGACCACACGGCATAGGTTTGCATTCAAAGATTTTGACCTCAACTCCCTAGCGTCACCCCCCAAGGGGGTTGGAAAAGTCAAATTACATAAAAAAAGTAGATTTATTAACCAATAAGATACAACTAAAATTTGGTGTCTCTATCTTTATTAATAGCAAATACATTTGCCCATACTAAGACTTTTTAAACACCCTGTATGTTATATTACTTTAACCGAAGTATTTTGGTATTTCGCATTTTCAATTTATACAATGTGAGTAAATAAATATTTGTATTTTATTGTCAAATCGGATCCTAATTTTATTTCCAACTAGGTTAGAGCCGTCCCTGGAATAACCCACGTTTGCAAAGCTTTAGAATAAATTGCTATTAAGCGACGATAAAGGGCGATGCTCCACATATTTTTTTTACAGTATGTCTGTACTTGTACTAAAATAAATTGTTGAAAACAAAACTTAGAAAAAAACACTATTCACAAAATTTTCAGTTTTCTTACAATAATTAAAAGTTGAAGACAAATTTTGGGTATTTTAATTTTCCTCTAAGGATCCCAACGGCTTTCCCACTGTTTTAAAAATAAAATAAATAAAATTTTAAAACCAATTTTACAGATGCAAGATAAAATTGCTCTCGGAGACTGATAAAAGCCAAATTTTTTTTCGGAATAAAAATACAACCTTAAAGATAAAAATGGAATGCAAACGATCAAAGATTAATATTTATCCTTTATTACCTCAGTTATCTACAAATACAACATATTGCTTTTATTTGGTCGATTTTATATTACACATTTTTCCTGCCATATATGGAACATATTCGTGTTTTCATACTCACAACATGAGACTGTATTTTTTGATAAACCTACTTCCGTTTGGTATCTGCAAAACATACAAATGCAAATCGATACCAGTAACCTTTCTCAACGAATAACGAAATCACATAATAAGCTGATGATTCATAAAAGGGGGAATTACTGCTTTATGAATTTGTGCATCATATTCTACACTGCCAAACAAAATCAATGTAATAACAAAAATAAAAACGTGTTTACTTTTTTATAAATTGTTCACTTGTTGGTACTTTAAATTATTAATTTGCAGTCAGCTATTATATTTAGGCGATTAGGCACCAAGAAAGTCTGGCTAATTTTTGGAGTCTTTAGTTACAGCCACGGTTGGCAGTTAAAAACCGTGGATTAAACTTTATCTGTCAACAAAAAATGGGTGACAATTGAAGTTTAATCTATCGTTTTAGTATCAACACAAGTTGTCAGTCAGTTAATACCAAGCGTGATCTTAACAGTAATTAATTTTGGATGCCGCTGTATAAACTTTTTGGCAGTCCTATCTATTTCAATGGTAAGTTGGTAGGTACTCAATATATACTCAATAAGTTTTAGTTTCTGTAGCTATGAATCCCTAAACGTCCATTATATCCTAAACAACCAACGGCTATGGTACTGAAGTAAACTTTTAAGGAGAATGTAGGGTTACCAGATCAAAGATTTTCTAGCCGGGAAAAGTTTGTAAAAAAATCCGGAATCCGGACAATATCCGGACGTTCAAAAATTTGTTCTGAAAAAGTATGAGTACTATGAGTACGCTTAATGGCGTGATTTTACTACTTTCAGGTATTTTACTTTACTACCAAAACACAAACAAAAAACACTTTTTATATCATAAAAAACGTAAACTAACAAAAGTATACGTAATAAAATAAAACTAGAAATACATATACGAGTATATACAGCGTACACCGCATCTTAGCAAATGAGAAACTTTTTCATTTTTGGCCTTACGGAAAAGTTATTATTCATAAAAAGTTCTGCTTGTGGAGAAAATAACACTCAAACCAAAAATTTTGACCTAGAATATACAGGGTATCAAAAAAAGTAAAAACTATAATGCCGTAGAAGAAAACCATCTTAAATTTTCATTGCAGGAAAGAAAATTTATATTCTGTTAACTTTTTGATAAGAGATCCTTAAATCTTTCAGTTTTTGATCTTACAAGGATTGTTGCAAAATGACAATAACTAAAAAAATATTTTTTAGTGCTAGAAAACACAAACATGCAAACAATATCTACTTATTTACCTAAAGACTACAATCCATGAAAGTATGCAAATTCAACCCCAAGCCGGAATATAAAAATTCGTCGCCCCCCCCCCCCCCCTAAATCCGCCACTGAACAAAAATACATAATTCAAACTATGCACCAAATATTTAGTAAACCAATATTTAAAAATAGCATGTCTATACGCTAAGATAAATGACTAATAGTTTTAAAATAGATTTAAGCTAAGCAACCTTAACTGGAAAAAAATATTGCATATCGATATAAGTGATAAAATTTATCAAAATAGAAAAGTTTGTAAAATCTGTTAGTGAGTCGTAGAACGTGTTCGAGCTATTATATCAGTGTACATATGTGTGTAATGAAAGTAACGAAACCAACGAGAGAAATTAATTAGGAAACCGACAGATGACAGACGACATTGTATCGGATACTTCTGCCAAAGTTTACAGATTATTCTGTAAGCTTTGCTTCTGCCTTACTTACTAAACATACGTGTGCGAGCGCCAGCTGTTATTTTTAGTTCCGTTAAAAACGAGTGTTTTCGCGACGAACTAGTGGCGTCCCGCGTCATATGACGTACTTTTAAACACGCTTCTTGGAATACTTAAACACAGCCTCCGACCTGCGTTTAAACTCAGACTGAATAATGAACTGCGTTTAAGAATAAGCAGCTTTGAAACATGGTTACTTAACTGCCGTCATGAGTTTAATATTTTACAAAAAAAAAATATAGTAGGAATGCAAGTCGAAACTGCGTTTATGTATCCACGTTTTTAAAATAACGTCATTCGACATCACTGGCTTAATAAAATTCGTTCGAATATATAGTGCACTTTGTTAGTTGAATATTGAATAAAGTAACAGTTAAAAGTTATGTTAAGGCGGCATGGCCCATGTGGCGTCCACGTTGGCCAACTTAATTTCATTTTAAATGGTTTGCTTTATTTTTCTTTTGTATGAATATTTTGACAATACTAACCGTATTATTCATATTCTATAGGTATTTTTAGCGTATTAGTAAAAGTTACAAAATATTTTATGATTTATTTAAGGAAAATAATATTTACAAAGAATATTGAGATCCTACATATTAATCTTCTGAATGAAATCATTATACACGTTGAAACTTTAAATAATTGACTGAACCTTGCTTGCACGCTATGAATCTATACTTAATATACTTATAATGTTATTGCCATTGCTAAATATGTTAAAGCCGAAAAACGATGTCAAAATGCAATTGAGTTGGCCAACGTGGACGCCACTTGGAGAATGCCCCCTTAAGGCATTTATATTTATGTATTAATATATTGTTGTATTTTTGAGGTAAATTGATAAATATTATGTTATGTTTGGATTACACTGTAAGCGCTATTCTAATGGTAACCAAGTACCGAATTTAATTCGAATCAAACTTTGGTGTGATGTGAACCATTACGTTCAAGCGTGTAAACAAGCTCACTAGTTCATGAAAACACTTGTGTTTACTCACAACCATCAGTTTTCAGCCCCTAAAATTCAATTACTGATTCAAGCATATTTCGTTTCGATTGCAGATGAAATATACCTACTTTGTACAAAAAAGAAATGTTAAAGTTTATTAAAGATTGTTAGCATTCATATACGGGGTAACCTTGAAGGTTCTCTGATGGCTATAATTACAATTTTCTCAATAATGTGGAAAGTTTTTAAATTTGTTGTAGCCTAAACGACATCAAGAGGTCAGATGGGTGTTATATTCCAAATAGGTATTCTGAAATTAATTTATTATTTCTGCGTAGAATAAAAAAAACAAGCTAAAGGAACATCCCTACTTGTTAAGTTTGTGACACTGTTATTTAGGGTTGCCACCTTTTAAGAGTCTCCCGGGAGGACATTTTTGACATAATTAACAAAACATACTAAGGCTGTGTACCGTTGTCAAACCTGGTTAACCGCTCGGTTTCTTCGGTGACATTAATGACAGATATTGCGTTTCCAATCTGTCAACTTTTCAGATTACCGATACTTACGGGACACAAAACCGTAACCGAAGTTGACAACGGTACACGCCCTAAGAGAAATGTTAGTTTATGATCTAATAATAACTACAACTACACATAATCAGTCAGAATATAGAAAATATTTTAAATGATTTACAATTCTGTTATTCCGTTATTACATTTTTTAAAACGATATTTTTCATTTAATTTCGCTGTATTCAGTAATCTACGACCTGTGTTTATAATATCGTAAAATTCGTTACATTTAACAGGCTCATCAAAATAAATTACCAACTTACTTTTAATTAGTGCATTACTACATCTATTTCTATAATCTGCGCACTTTGACAACCAACGTATTTTAATTGTTGAAAATAAGGAGGGATTTCTCGGGAGGACATTGGGGATGCTGGAAAGGACGGAGGACATTTTGGGTCAAGGGAGGACTGTCCTCCCGATGGGAGGACGGGTGGCAACCCTACTGTTATTTAAAACTTCGATGGGATTCATTTCTAAATTAAAGAATAAAAAAAAATCTGTTATTCTACTTGGGGACCATTTCTATAATGACTTTCCATTTACTCGAGTCTATATATTTTTTATTTGAACTTCTTAATACAGGCGTAATTATACTTCGTTCTCATATTTTGTTTAGAATTTTTTGTTTAGTAGAAGACATCCCAATATGACAAAATGACAGACAATATGCTTTCATAGAAGGGCGATTTCCTAAGACACTTTTTCTGGCATAAGGCCGCTTTTAGATTCTTATGTCAAAATTGACAGTTATGCAAAGAGATAAACATCACTTGCCAAATTTTGACGTAAGGCGCTAGAAGCGGCTTAGGCGCGAAAAAATGACACTAAGAAGGAATAACAAATCGGTTGGAGTAACTTATTATATAAGATTGTTGAGACCACTTATTTGCTAATGCTTTTATTTTAATGTTCGTCTGAAATAAATAAATTACTAAACTATAAAACACGGTACAAACAAATTTCAGAAGATATATTATTTTTTATTGCTTAGCCTTCAGCGTTACCGTTAATATTTTTTCTACCGCGCACAAAAGTGATAGGTATTCGTGCGTGTGGGGTCTTCGTGTTTAGTTACGGTATAGAACCAGCAGACGACATCAAACTTCAGTGTATTGCGTCATCGTTTCACGGCTTCCCCTGATTATTTTGGCATAAGTATGCATAGAATACGGTGTTTTCTCCGTATTGCTCACTATTTTTCCCACCGTTAGCCGGCAGTGGCGTCGGCGCTCAAGCAATACGGGCCACATTGCGCTTGGCGCTTACTTATACTTCTTTCGGCAGCGTCATGTCTAGCACAAAATTCATCGATTTGGATCAGCCGGCAGAACCAGGGGCAAGTTTTGTATTCACGTGCGACGCCATGGATGCGTGCTTAGCCGCTTTCGACAAAAACTGGTAAATAAATTTCATATTTTATTTTATTGACAGTATTATGCTTTGGAGAAAAATAGATTAGAGCAATTTTTAACTATGTTTTACTTAACACATGGCTTTTTTGCACTTTAAAACTGAAATAAAACAATTAACCCCATATGAACTGTAGTAGGTATTAATCTGGAAAAAGACACAAACTACGTTATTCCTATAGGTCAAAATAAAACATCGGGCCAGTTAATTGCGTTTAGAAATTAATCCTTCTACGGTGCATATGGGGGCTGAACTGAACTGAAAAGTTTTTTTAAATGCACCATTCACCTTTAATGTCAACAAGCCATTTTTGCTAATGGAATACCATTAGAAAAGACTATGCTCAGCCCTATCTAGGTAAAATATCTGTAGTGCATATTCAAAATAAATTTTGCAGATATCAGTTTTTCTTTAAAGTAAATACCTATGTATATAGTGACACTTACGGGCCTTTGCATCTGTTCTTGGACAAAATTAAGTTATGCTTCGTATATATTACACTAGTGACACCCAGAAATTTCAAAATTATTTACTTAACGTTCGGATTTACCTGTAAGCGGGGTATGTGCAAATCGCCCTTCTGGTATCCATAAAACTTTGATGTGTTTTTCTGTTTGTCGGTCTATTGGTCTACAACGATATACATATGTAAAAAAAGCGATGACTTATATCTACTACATTGTTGAGAATATCACGGAGCCGGGAGACTCCAGGATTTTAGGACCTCCCTAATAACACAAAAATATACTTACGTTCAAAGAACGTTTTATAGAGACCGGCGGATGTACCAGGAACGTTTTCAAAAAACCTTGGACCTACCGCAAACGTTCGTGGGACGTTTGTCCACAAAACGAATGTACCAGAAACGGACGTGAGAAACGTTGTTAAAACGTTGTTTTACGTCCAATAAACATACTGAAGACTTCAGTTATAACTAAGTACACCTAATACTTTTCAGGAACGTTTCATTAAGACCCATGGAAGGACCAAAAATTTTCTCAAAGAAGCTACCCTGAAGGTGTAAAGGATGTATTTTGCCCCTCAAAACGACTAGGACGAGATTTTACTTCCATAGCTTAATTTGCAAACGAAATATTTTTATCTTGTGCAATGAAATTCAATTATGAATTTCCCAAATACTTTTTACAAACCTAAGCATCAACACTACATTACAAACTGGTCATTTGGGGCTTTGGGTACTAAAAGTAAACACTATAACGGCCAGATTCTCCAACGCTAGCCCGGTCTAATTTGACAACCAAAAGTTTTAAACTGACAAGTGTAAGAATAAGACAACTAAGTTTTACACTATGAATTTGCCTCTGAGCTTTTTCGTAAGTTTATAAAGAAAAGGGCAATTTTAATCATTAATTCTGTTCATCAGATGCCGGTACCAACGCGTAGTCTTCTTTCCTATATCTTCTTAGATGTTTGTATAACCTTGTTGGTTCCCTTTATTCTTTTATCCCTCTCTCAAACTGATCTTTCTCCTCCGGCATTAGCTATAGTTTATTTGGCCAATAATAGAGTATTTGACAGTGTAAATACTAAATTCTGGAATAACATTTATTCCAGCATTGTAGCAAGAAACTCAAAAAATGCAATTTTTAAACTTGGCCATGTAATTTAAAATACCAAGCAGAAACAGTGACGTCACAATTATAGTAAACAAAGGTCCTCTCAGACTGTATTAGTGTGTTTTGTGTTGTGTGGTCTTTAATTTAGAGAAAAATTATTGCAAAAAAATAAGTGCAAAACATTTTAAAAAACCACGTAATGGAAGACGGTTTTCTGAAAGCCGAAAGTTCAGATTCGCCCAGAACTAATGCGCGAATGACGGCAAATTTTTTTACGTCAAATCAAGATTTCAGTTTTGCTGAATTCAAAAATAATAAAACGTCCGTGTAAGTATACGGTCTATTTAATAATAAGTATAATTAATTTAAGCAAAAAACGCTTCGCGACTTTTTTGTAAATACTTTAAACAATCACAATGTTGAAGTTAGGTAAATTAGGTAACCCTAATTTATAATAACAAACAACTAAACTCTGTAGAAACTAGAAAGCTATTTCTTACACCAGGGACAGCTTATATTTAAATTCAGTTAATACTCACAACAAAATTATCTGCACAAAAGAAAAGTCGATTTTGGATCTCTTCTTGCAAGGTTCAACCAAGCTTTTCTTGAGTTATAGTTTGGCACTTTGATCAATAATTTTTCAGGGGTCATTGTATTCGTACAGTTTGGTGCTACAAACCACTTATATGTTTTGCGATACATAATTAGAGCGAAACATAAAAAAATAAGCTTAACTTAAATGGATTACTTGTTTACTATTATACTGATGTCACACGTAAAATGGAGCCGAAAGCAAGCGTCTTAGTGCCAAAAGTTACATTTCAAATATAAAAGACTGTTTTAGGATATTTAGCGATTTTATATTGGAAAAAATTGCAGTGGTATAATACAACGATGTGAACAATTTGACAGTTTTTAAAAAATTTTCTAATACCCTATTACTGAAGGTCCTGGTACGGCAAGCAGTGTTGCCAATGGATGACAATGAAAATATCCTTTTTCCAACCTAAAATTATCCGATTTTGTCCGAAATTATCCGATCTCTTTAAATTTATAAAATCAGTTGTTTGTACAGTGTACAGTACATGTTTTTTATTGTTTGGTGTTGAATTTAGAACACTACTAAGTATTTTATGGTAATGAATAGAAGAAAGTTTATATTTTTTGTTTTTTTTATTAAAAAAAGTAATATTCAAATATATTTCCCAGTAGGACAATATAAAAAATAAAGGTAATTATTCGGATTAATGCAAACAGCGAATTTTTTCATGAAATTTTGCACAAACCCTAATTTTGGGTCGTAGAACGCGAATCCGAAGTCAGTTTTTGGCGGTCTCGAATGGTTTTTCCAAAAAAAATTTTTTAACTTTTAGGTTACCTTTTTTTATAGATTCCTTTAAGTTTCGACTTAAACATATCTGTAAACTTATAATCTTTATTTTTTTTTCGTCACATAAAACACCATATTTAGACAAAAATAGCTAAGAAAATTGATTTTTCCTGTTGAAAATTCCATTTTATCTGGCTTCCAGCCGCCATTATTTTCCCAGCTGTCAACTGTCTGACGTTGCCAGGTTTACTTATTTTTCATGAAAAAGTTGTAAATTAGGAATAATAAAAAAGCTAACCATAACAAACTAAAGTTACTATTCTGTCCAACTTAGTCAACAACATTTTTTAATTTGAACCTACATTAGACCTAACCAAAATCCTATTGATCAGTAATCCAACACTTGCATGCTGATGCATGCAACCATATCTGAACAAAAAGGTGTATACCCAACCCAAGCAAACCTGAGCAAAAAGGTGGTCAGGTTTGCTCAGTTTTGATTGATATAGATACATATACAGCGTCTGCCGAGATTTTGTTACCAAATGGGAAACTTTTTTATTTTTGATTTTACGAGAAAAAGTTATTCTTGATAAAAAGTTTTGCTTGGTGTAAAAGTAAGACTGCCATTGAAAAAAAAAGATATGTTATACAGGGCGTAAAGAAAATCGAGTAGTTAAGGTAAATAGCATGGAATTTTCGCTAGTAATGTCATTTGTAAATGCAAATAAATACCTTTTTAATGAAACGTTTCATTAAACTTCTTTCTTAACACTTCTTTTATGACTTAAAAGCGTTTTTTTTTTAAATCTAATATCTTATTTTTATTATTATACCTGTATGTGGTGCTGGTTTCATAATAGGTAATAGGTAAGAGTGACATTGACGATGATGAGCTCGATATATTGCTTTATGTTACAGAGGAACCCAAAAAAAGCCTTGAACAAAGATCCCATGAATTGGGTTACTTCATTAAATTTATCCAAACTGTTTTGAAGAAAAACAAATAGAAATATTCTAAACCAAAATTTATTCACGCATTTCCTGGAGGCATGGATATACGATTTGATTATTGTCACTGGATAATGGGGTATTATGAAGATCATCCAAATTTGGGGTTTCAAATTTTGTTTTCCGTCGAAGCGACGTTTACCACCAACGGAATGTTTTCATCACTAAATTCGGGGTTTTGGAGTATAACTAATCCTTACTGGGTAGTAGAATGTCGGAGTCAAGTGTCGCAGAAAGTTAATGTTGGGTGTGGTGTTTTGAAAAACAAAATTTTAGGACCAACTTTTTTCGATAATAACATTAACGGACAAATATTTCTAACTTTTTTGCAAAATGAATTTTTTGATATTATTGATGAGTTGCCCCTGCATGTAAGGCAATATTTAATATTTAGTTAGATGGTGCCCCTTGCCATTTCTCAGCAGACGTAAGAGCCTGGCTTAACTTCAATTTCAGAATTGGGCGAACTTCGACTCAAGATGATAATTTTGCGGATTGGCCGCCTAGGTCCCCCGACCTCACACCTCTTCATTTCTTCTTTTGGGGACGAGCTAAGGAAATTGTTTACAAATACAGACCTGAAAATCTTATCCATTTAAAAAACAGGATACCAGAAGCATGTGAAGAAATCCCAGCCGATCATGTAAGACATGCTGTTTCCGGTTTAAGAAAAATCTTATTAAGTGCATTAAAAATATCGGTGGTTCTGTTGTGGCCTAAAATTTGTTTTTAGGAACTGTTAGTTAAAATAAATAGTTTTCTAAATATTTTTTCTTGATTTTCATTACGCCCTGTATAACATATCTTTTTTTTTCAATGCGAGTCTTACTTTTATAATAAGCAAAACTTTTTATCAAAAATAACTTTTTGTCATAAAATCAAAAATAAAGAAGTTTCCCATTTGGTAACCAAACCTGGGCAGACGCTGTATATCTATATCAATGAAAACTGAGCAAACCCGACCACCTTTTTGCTCAGGTTGGGTGAGCAAAAAGGTGGTCAGGTTTGCTCAGTTTTCATTGATATAGATATACAGTGACCGGCAAAAAGTTCGCAACATATGGGAAAAATTTTTATTAGGTGAGTATTGGAAAAACTTTTCCGGGGGATCGGTTCTGCATGTCCGATAACCTAAAAATCGATTTTGACATACATCACGTGACCACTGGTATAGCGTCAAATTAAAAAAAAAATTGTTAATTTACAAAAAGTGAGGTTAGTTGACGAGATATCAAAAAAAGTTATTTGAAAAAATTGCTTAGAATTAAATTCTAGGTCCTTGTGCAAAATTTTAAGATTTTATTTAAAAAAATTGGAAAACTCAATTTTTTTTAAATATTTTTTTATCGATTTACAAATTTCCAGTTTTTTTCGTTTAGATAGCTTGGCTAATGTAAAGCCCATGTATCTGGATGAAAATAAACGAATGTAGTAGTTTTTTCTACAATTGACAGGACAAAATTAAAAAAAACAGGGTTTCGCCGGACGCTAGCTGTTGCAATGATTTGTATCTAGCAGCAGTGTCAAAATTTTAGAGACATTTCAATGAGATTACATTGAGAAAACCTTAATCGTCTTAAATATATCTGAAGTTCGACTTTTTGTAAAGTTAAGGGGAGTAAAATAGATAATAAACAAAAAATTACCTGTTTATTTAATCGAAATTTCATAAACGAAAACCAATGTAAGAAAAACTTAAAAGTAGTCAAATTCTGTACTAACAACATAAAAAATCATTGTTTTTCCTTGGGTGCACAAAATTTAAAACTCAGTATGACCACCATTTCTCTCCATACATACTATTGTTCTCGAGCGCAACTCTCGATTAACATTTCGGAGCATTTTACGATTTATTTGCAATACACAATTTCTAATGACATTCTCTAAATTTTGTATATTCCTAAAGGGTCGATGTTTGTACACAGAGTTCTTTAGGTATCCCCACATAAAGAAATCTAACGGAGTCAGATCTGGTGATCTCGCAGGCCACGGATTTTCAGAAAACCGTCCTATCCACTGGTTTCCAAATTCTTGATCCAGCCATCTCTTCACCTCATTTGTGGAATGAATGCTAGCTCCGTCTTGTTGAAAGTATAAATTTCTTCTTTCGGCTAATGACAAATTGTCTAAAAAGTCAGATATCTCAGTTTGTAGAAATTCTAAATATCGTTCTGAATTTAAATTGTCTCTAAAGAAAAAAGGTCCCACTATTCTGAGGTTGAAAATTCCGCACCACACATTAACCTTAGAACTATATTGGTCTTTACTCTGAATTACAAAGTCTGGGTTTTCGGTGGCCCACCATCTACAGTTTTGTGAACTGACGGTTCCGTTAGAGGTAAATGTAGCTTCATCCGAGAAAAGAACGTTCTTTGGGAAATTAAAATCTTCCTCAATCATACCCTGGAACCAGGCACAAAAATCGAAGCGGGCGTCATAATCCCTATCTTTTAATACTTGTACAAATTTAGGTTTGTACGGATGAAATTTGTTTCTTTTTAATATCCTCCGCACAGATCTTTCGTGAATGTTAGTGATCTCCGATATTTGACTAACTGCTAATTGGGGTGTTTCTGTGATCGACAAACACACATCCAGAGAACCTTCGTCACCTGTTACCGGTTTTTCATGGGAAACTTTATACTGATTTTCTACCGATCCCGTTTCTTTAAATTTATTGACTAGACGAGATACTGTGGAATAATGGAGGGATTTATCGGGGTGCCTCTCATTAAAAATTGCTGCTGTTTCTCTATGGCTTTTGTAATTATCTCCAGAAATTAAAATAATTTCTATCTTTTCCTGAAGAAGTAGTGTGGGTGCCATTTTAAGGAATAAAATATTAATAAACTTATGTAAAATATCAAACTTAGTAAGATGCGAGACATAAACCAATGACATAGGTTGAAATCAAACAAATTATAATTTGTTTGACATTTTTCTGTTGTTTTTAACCTACTAGATTATTTGGTTGTTTTAATTTCAGAGCCTGCTTTGGTAGTTTTAAGTACAACTAAATAGACCTGGTTGTTAAATTTATGTGCGAAAAATCTTAATAAAATCTTGATACAGTCATTTCATTAGATTCAAACCATTGCAACAGCGAGCGTCCGGCGAACACCTATTTTTTCGATTTTGTCCTGTCAATTGTAGAATTGTAGATCTGACTCCGTTAGATTTTTTTATGTGGGGATACCTAAAGAACCCTGTGTACAAACATCGACCCTTTAGGAATATACAAAATTTAGAGAATGTCATTATAAATTGTGTATTGCAAATAAATCGTAAAATGCTCCGAAATGTTAATCGAAAGTTGCGCTCGAGAACAACAGTATGTATGGAGAGAAATGGTGGTCATACTGAGTTTTAAATTTTGTGCACCCAAGGAAAAACAATGATTTTTTGTGTTGTTAGTACAGAATTTGACTACTTTTAAGTTTTTCTTACATTGGTTTTCGTTTATAAAATTTCGATTAAATAAACAGGTAATTTTTTGTTTATTATCTATTTTAATCCCCTTAACTTTACAAAAAGTCGAACTTCAGATATATTTAAGACGATTAAGGTTTTCTCAATGTAATCTCATTGAAATGTCTCTAAAATTTTGACACTGCTGCTAGATACAAATCATTGCAACAGCTAGCGTCCGGCGAAACCCTGTTTTTTTAAATTTTCTCCTGTCAATTGTAGAAAAAACTACTACATTCGTTTATTTTCATCCAGATACATGGGCTTTACATTAGCCAAGCTATCTAAACGAAAAAAACCGGAAATTTGTAAATCGATAAAAAAATATTTAAAAAAAATTGAGTTTTCCAATTTTTTTAAATAAAATCTTAAAATTTTGCACAAGGACCTAGAATTTAATTCTAAGCAATTTTTTCAAATAACTTTTTTTGATATCTCGTCAACTAACCTCACTTTTTGTAAATTAACAATTTTTTTTTAATTTGACGCTATACCAGTGGTCACGTGACGTATGTCAAAATCGATTTTTAGGTTATCGGACATGCAGAACCGATCTCCTGGGAAAGTTTTTCCGATACTCTCCTAATAAAAATTTTTCCCATATGTTGCGAACTTTTTGCCGGTCACTGTATATGTATCTATATCAATCAAAACTGAGCAAACCTGACCACCTTTTTGCTCAGGTTTGCTTGGGTTAAAATTTGTGGGAAAAACGATTTGTAAGTTTGGCAACCATCAGAAATTTCGAGAATGTGTACTTCGGGCTGCGTGTTTATTTTCTTTCAGTTTTTTGATATTTTCTCTGATTTTTTAATGTGTTTTTACATAAATTTGCCTAAATATGGTCCAGAAAAATAGTGTGTAATGACTTGTATAGATGTGTTTAAGTAAAAGTGCCGAAATTTAAAGAATTTCATTGAAAAACCTAATCTAAAAGTTAAATTTTTTTTTTGGAAAAACCATACGAGACCGCCAAAAACTGACTTCGGATTCGTGTTCTACGACCCAAAATTAGGGTCTGTGCAAAATTTCACGAAAAAATTCGCTGTTTGCATTAATCCGAATAATAACCAAAATAAATATTTGGTACCCATAATAATATGAGCACTTAAAAAAACACAAAATAGAAAAAAATATATTCTATCAGTTATCACAGTTCCTTAGTTTCTACCTAATTATTGTGACACCTGTGCAGACAGAATATTGAATGAATAATGGGTCACAAAACATACCACTAAATGGGTGACCGGTGAAGTACATGCATACATTTAAAACCAGGACTTGGCTAGCTAAAACTAAAGTCCCTAAATCTGATAGTGGCTCCGGCTCCGATCGACCACAACAACGCGCCATGTTGCCAAAATAATATCTTGCCTTCCAAAATCCTGCATTGCTGCCAAATAACAATAATATCTTCCCATATTTCTACCGTTTTCAACTGATAATACTGATTTAATTTTACCTGATCAGTCGGATTTAAATTATCCGTTTTTTATCCGATTTTCGACAGGGTGAGAAAATTATCCGCCACCGCCTCAAATTATCCGAAAATCGGATAATTATCCGCCAATCGGCAACACTGACGGCAAGAGTCCTAGAAAGGCCTTTGATAATATTCAATAAAGTGAACGTCGTCGAAAATTTTATTATAATTAGCGCGTTCGGCAATTCAATCTTTTTCATCGTTTTGCTCGGAATTATTGACAGGCACGTGATCGGTCGTAATGTTTACAATAATAGGTCATGTGACCCTCAAAAATTCCAAGCAAAACGATGGAAAAGATTGAACTGCCGAGCGCGATAAATGAAAGTATTTCAAGTTTGGCTGCTTTTATGTACGAGATATAATTGTTCAATTCTGATTAAAATCGTGGTTTAAAGAGAAAAAAGTAAAAAAAAACTAGTTATAATTATTGCTAATGTTAAACTGCAGGTTTTGCTTTAGTGTGTACTTTTTCAATACAGTTATATTTATTTGTTACCCAACTAAAGGCGTGCAATGGTTCTAATCAATTACACAGGGTAATAAACCATAGCCACAGTAATCTGTGCCATAGCTTTGTCTAGTGAAGGTCTAATGAAGTATACAAAATTGCCCGGTTACAATATTAAACACCAGTTCAAGGATCAAGGTTAAAATGGTTTCAGGTAGGTAAATAAGAACTGAATTTGTTTTTCTTGTAAAATTTTGTAAATGGTACGAGTATATCTTAATTTTTTATAGTTCGGGTATGGTTAATAAATTACATCTGTGGAATATGTCGAAGTTACTATTTTTTGTTAATTTTGTATTATATTGTAAATTTACATTTTTACCTGTTTAATAATGACTACGACTGTACTTAGTTGTTTAAACAGTTAGTAAGAAATAATAGGTTGTCAAATAACGAGACATTAAATTAAGAAATATTTAAGGAAATCAAGATAGTTTAAAAAAATATCATAAATAAATTGACATTTTTATGTTTTGTTTATTATCTCTTGGGCTAAGTATCTGAAACGTAAATTCTAAATTTGATTTTTTGTAAAACTCAAACATTCGGTTTAACCCGTTTATTTCAGGTCAAATTAAACGGGTTTTATCGATTACATTTGCCGGTCTGTGTCTTTTCTTGCCACAGGTGTATTTTGCCTTGATTCGACTTGAATAAAATTCGGGCTATAGATTGCTCCTGTCGTACTCTGTTCCAAATTTATATGTCGTATGATGGGGATACGAGGGAGAGCGACTTGAAAATTAAGTTAATATACAAATAATAATAATATACGAAGAACGGCTGAAAAGTTTATGTCGCATGGTATTAAAACGCTAAATAAAAAACCATATTTTTTATTTTGCTGTATAATCAATAAATCACCCTCTAACTCAATACATACAAAATTTGAATACCGTTAAAAAACCTTTTTCTCAAAATGTTCGTTAACGGCAGCCTCCATGTTTTCATCGCTTTAAACTTGCTTCCTCTTAAGTCTTTGTTCAAATTGTTGACTTGGGGACAAATCTGGGCTGTAAGATGGGTAGTTTATTTCTTCGAAACCTTCGGCTCTTAAAGCACGCTTTGTAACAGAGCTGTGAGCTGAAAGGGACAAATTGTCACAGAACGCTTTTACTGATTTTTCTTCTTCCTTTCTCAGTAGCTGTTTTTCGAAGCTGTTTTAAAAAGAATAGCGTAATATTCTCCATTTATCGTAGACCCTTTCGATCAATAATCGTTAAAGACAATTTATATGCAGTCGCCAAAAAAACTGTGGTCACTGTTGTCCTTGTACGATCTAAGCAGGAATCGTCTTCAATCGACTATTGTCCAGAATAATTGACTCTAAACTGTGAAATACGATGGCGCAGATTTCCTGCAAAAATATCCTTACGGATTTTGTCAGATATAATTAAAAACTTAATCACAGCATGGCTTTTTCGGACAACCCACGAAGGCAGCAAGCCTAAGTACTAAGGTACCGTGGGTTGTATATCGCAAAGTCGACTCACACCCTGTGCTGGAAACATCCATAAGGATTTCACCAGCCCTTTAAGAGGGTGTGGTACCTCCTCGGTCGGGGTAGAATTCCTATGCTACCTTCCTTTATTCAGCACGCATACATTATACACACTTTTGATTCTTGCTGACAATCACAAACACTCAGACCTGTGTTTTTTTTAAAAAAATTATGGTACAGCACCGGAATCGAACCAGGTGCAGCGCCGTGGTCGACTGAGCCCGCTTCGCATAGTGACAGGCCGAATATTCGGCCTCTGCTGTGGCCACTTTCGACCCCATTCAGTTTCGGCAAACATGGGATCGAAGGTTTTGCCGAAGCCAAAAGTAAAATGACCGTGGGAGTAGCTTGATTTTTACTCCTGTTCCTACCACATAATTCCACCTGGAAAAACATAACAAGTATCCGACCTATCAAAAAATGCCCCCAACATTAGCTTCTTTCTGCTTACGGAATACCCCTCGCGTGTAACTGTAATCATTCGTGGTAACGCAATATTCTGGGGATATTTTGCAACTCATTAGAGCTGATATTTCTCGTTTGATGTTAAACAGTTCCATTAGAGTTCAGTGTGAATTTTGTATTCACGGTTATCTCATTTTGTTATTAAAATTAACAATTCTAAGACTAGATAACCCCGCGTGTATGTGCATTTAATACACTCAAATGTTTTTGTTTACAATACCAGCTAAATAAAGTTAATTTATTAAACAGTTTATGTAAAATATGTTGAGGGCAAAATGCAACGCAGTATTAGCAACATATTATTGGATTGTATATACTGACATATAGAAAATGCAACACTTATTATGAGTACTACAATTTCATCAATACTTTTATATTATGTTTGTGTACTGCGAGTAGAAAGTGATTGTGAAAATTTGGAAGATAAACTCCGCCTAATAACATTAATAACTGAGTTATCCTACCTTGATGCTAATAATTTGTTGTACTTTATCTGTTAGCTACACATTTGTTAAGACGTCGCGGCATGAATTGGATGAACTGATTTATGTCCTCTTGGGGTATTGTATCCCTAAGCATCCTGAACTTCATGTTGAAGAGATTTTGCATTCTTCTCGTCATATCCGAGACATGTTCAAATGGCGGAAAACGCCACAGATCGAGAAGGCTACTGATGAAGATATATACCGGAAGCTCAAAAAGTCTAAAGTGTCCCGCGCGACATGAGGGCGCGCGTTATCCTGGAAAAAATTGGATTTGCCAATGTTTCCAGTGTTTCCAGAAACAAAAGAAGCTGATTGTAACACTACGTGGATATTGCGCTGGCCGGTCATGCGTCGTTGAATGAACACTAAACGTGACCTGCTACCTTAAACAATTGTACTCCATACCTGGTATGGCGTACCATAACACCCACAGAACATGTCTTTCTATGAAAAACTGGACATTGCGACTCTGGCTACGTGTTTTTACCCTCGCACGGCCGTCATATATCCCAAAACAGAATCTGGATTCCTCGCTGAATACAACTGAGATCCATTCCATTGAAGCTTCTCTCTACTCCACTCCAATCGTTGCCGACGATGCTCGGGGGATTAGAGGTAGCACAAGATGAGGACGGTATGAGAAAAGTCCAGAAGACCTTATTGTTTTTTCCCTTCCCACCACATTAAACCATTGGTTCGCAATTTCCGTAGTTGTGGAAAATCGATCTCTTAAGCCCTCTACCGACGATCCTGACATCATGTGGTCCCTTTTTGGCATCCAAAACCTCTGACATGTTGACTTTGATCTTCTTGGAACCACTATCGACAACACCTTGTTACTGTGGTTTTTTCCTGTTCATGCGATTAGCAATTTCCCTAGAAGAAAATCGGGCTACACGGCGTAACCCAATTATCCGACCATTTTCAAACTCAGAGAGTTGAGTGAAGTTAGCACATCATCGACCTCTAGATATCTGAATATAACGAAGAACAATGGTACCAAACACATCCAAGATGGAAAAATTACTGCACGGAATGTCTGAATTTTATCAGTGCATGCTTTCATGGTAGTCAATAAATGATAGGTACATATTTTTATCGAAATATAATAATAATAATAAGTACTAACTTTCAATTCTAGGTGTTGCATTTTCTGTTAGTATATGTTATGTATGTATGAGATTCTTACAGTTAAGTGCTTATTAGTAATAGTCACTAGAACAATAAATAAATTAGGACAACTTTAAAACGCACACAAAAAAGAATATCAAACAAAAATAAATACTTCCTAGTTTAATCCAATTTCATTTAGCCTAGAATAAGTATTTTTCAACCTTCGGTTACGGCCGAAGCCACAGTTCGGCTTCGGCGCCAATATTTACAAGGTAGGACGATGGTTCAGACCATTGACCTTCACCAAGAGGAGACGGTGCATTTTGTTTGTTTCACACATCGTGCGTGTGTAGGACAAAGAACGAAAAATTATGGTGTATTGATATGTATCTTATTAATTCTCGGTGATATGCTTTGGCCTGTGATATTTAGGATTGCAGATATTAACTTACAATTGCATTATATTATTATATTAGTATAATTTATCAATTTTCAAATCTGCCACATAACTGAAAGCCTGGCAACAGCCATTTTAAGAAGTAGGTGGGGGACCATATAGTTGGTTACATTATAAGTAACTTGGGAATCCCTGATCGCTCTAGAATGTAAATAATGGTAAATCTTTTTTCAAGCCCTTTCGTTGATCTATTGCCTGCAATAAACTATTATCGACACCAGCTGTAATAAAACCCGGTAATTTTGCAAGAAAACAGGTCGGACCCTAATAAAATACCAGGTAAAGATAATTTTAATAGAATCAATAAAGGTTATAAAATATTTTTTACCTTGTTTAATAATGTCCGTAAATACATTTTTGTTTAGTTCCTATCCGTTTTGTACACCGTGCAGTTGTTATTTATGATTTCGATCGTATTTTTTTGGTATTCCGAACATGCTAAAAAATGTGGCGTCCTTGGAAAGACGTTGATCATAGTGCTTCCGGTAGTGCTAATTTAAAAACAAAATATGTATCGCCCGATGCCAAGCAAATTGTTTCAAATGTGTATGTTTCTTTATTATACAGGGGGTTTAATGTAAATGCAGGTGCAGTAGGAACGTCTTCGTTAACAAAAACTCCATTGTCTACAGTTAGAGATATTGTGACAAAGCAAATCAAAGACAAAACGAAGCGACGAAAGCGACAAAGACTTAATCGTAGAAAAATGTATGAAATTATGTACGAAGAGTAAATTGTGCCTATACGTTGGTTTCATTAAAGCAGCGACTAATGAAAGATGAAATCAACATTTCTTGCAACAGGACAAGCCTTTGGAGACTATTATTCCAAATGGGTTTTACATATCGGACCAATATGAGTAAAAGACAAATATTAATCGAATCACAACGATTACGACAGAGGCAGTGGCGCTTTGATTATTTAAAATATATAAGAAAGTACAGATTAGTTTTACATATGGGATCGTTAATAAAAGACAAATATTAATGAAATCACAACGGTTACGACACTGGCGCTTTGATTATTTAAAATCTGTAAGAAAGTACAGATTAGAAAATAGTCAAATAATTTTCTTCGATGAAACATGGGCTGATACCGTCTGATACACATAACACCCCAGCAAAAGGTTGGGTAGATCCATCAGGAAAATGCCAAACCCAAGCCCCATCGGACAAGGGAAAAAGAAATAAAATTTTATATACTGGTTCCGAAGATGGTTGGGTTCCAAATTGTTTGTGGTTGTCCTCTAAAATTATTAAAGAATAATCTTTGGGCTACCATGACGACACCACAGCAGAACTTTTTGAAGATTGATTTAACAATCACCGTTTGCTCAATGTGCCTAAGAACAGTGTAATTGTAATGCTAGTTATTCTAGCCGTAAAATAAATAAAGCTCCTAATTCAAATAACACTAAATTGGAAAATTAGAACTATATGTTAAAAAATGATATATATTTTGAAAATACATAAAAAACTGGGATGTTCTAGATATATTAAAAACATTTAATAAAGAAGAAATCTGTACGTGATACCATTGCTGCTGATATGCGGCATACGGTCTTACGGCTTCCCCCCTATTACTGTATTTTTAACACAATCAAGCATAATACGTGGCATCAGAGAAAATCAAATGTTCCGACTTTCCGACTTTAAATGCAATTGTTGTGACATTAATTAGAAAAGTTGTAGATAGCATTCCTATAGAAAGTTGGAAAAATTCGATTAATCATGTTATTAAAGTCGAATCTATTTTCATTTACTAATAACATAGTGCCACTTGTTTTTAATGTCGATGAAAATGACAGTGACAGCGAAGCCGAATTAAATTTAAGTAATAATTTAAAAGCAGTATAAATAATCCCAAGGAACTTACTAATGTTAAAATATTATTAAAACATGGCCTAGAGAAAAGTTCAGTACATTTAGGCCATGTATTGCTAGTAATTTAATGAGTTAATTTTTTGTGATTATGTTGGTTTATATTATTCTTTTTATATTAATTTTTGGAATCAACAAGACATTATTTTAGAAAAACTGTAATTTTTCTAATTTTGTTAGATAGTAAGAAATAGTCTGTTTGTTTCCACAAGACCCTGACCTTAATTACCTTTATATGTGTTTTCTAAAATATAAAATCAGCACAACGATTCTCTCATTTCGAAATGAAGTTATTAGGTCGCTTTTATAAAAAAATTGTATCAAACATTTAACAAATGATAAGTGTTAATTTAAAAAATCCTGGTTGCTATCGCCAGAGTGATTAAGCGTATAAGATTTATTTCTTTTAATGAAAATATCTTATATACTGATTGATAATTTACTTAAAGATGTAAGAATAAATAATAGTAGGCTAATTTACTTTAAATTATATTAAACAGAGAAAAAACTAGGATATCATGTACATATTACAAATATATAACAAAATCAGTTATTTTTTACAATTTCTCGTAATTAAAGTAGTTAAACCGCAATAATGTATAACGCAATCTATTGTTAGACATACATACCATTGTTTTAATAAAGTTGGATTAGCAACCAGTAACCTACCTTGACATTAACCTTAGAGTTGCGTGGTCAGTAATTTGCGGTTTAAGCTGAAAAAGTCTGTGGTTGAATAATTTTTTACCATTACCACTATTAACATTTCATATTATTGGTTCAAGATTGGTAACAATACTATTTTGCTATAGTTGAAATTAAAAAGTGTCACTTTTAGAAAAAATAAGCGTTTTAAAGATTTTAGTATTAATAAGAAATGTGGCTTAAGTACTAAAATTAAACATTTGTGATATCGAGAGAGGAGATGTATGCGGTTTTAAAGCAAGTCGACAATATCAATAAGTGTTATTGCTGTAACAATGTAACTGTTCAAAACATGGATGAATTAGAAAGGATTCGGTTTTCCGTATACTGTGAGCGTATCGAACGTGAAGTCTGTTTATTTGTTGTTTGTTATGAAAACATTTACCCTAGAGGTCTAGTTTACGAACTTTAAGGAAATATGTAATTGAATCAAGAATGGTATTAGAAAGAGATAAAATAGCATTGGAGTGTTGGAGCTCAGAAGTGTTGCTGTCTCTGCTGGTTGCTTAGGAAATACGTCTGAACACTCGGTTACACGTACGTCTAATGAACTAGAAAAGAAAAAGTGTGACTTATAGATTTATAAATGACTCGGAGCGACTTTAAATAAACCTTTAGAAATAATATAACATATACTCGTAAATAATAAAATCTTTTTAACTTAAATTTATTATTATTTAGCAGAAAAATAAAATATTTTAGGCCTTTTATTACTATTAGTAAATCTTGTGAAGCTTCTAACGTATTTTTTGTACAAAAATACAAGGTAAAATAAGATGTGGCCAATGTTTACAAATTGTGGTTACAGTGTCGCTTAGAATGGTTTGTTTTGGCCTCAAAGAATGTTCAATCATCGCGTATCCATTCTTAATAAATACATGGCTCAAAACAAGAGTTTTTTTAAACAAAATTAAAATTAATTTTTTGTTTTCATTAAAAAAACTTATATGATTGGCGCGCTATCGGCAACCCTGCAACATCGAGTACCGAAAAAGAAACATTTTGAAGTAAACAATAAATCAACTTGTTCTGCCAGAATTCAGCTTGGAGGATTTTAGTGTTGTGAAGGATATAAGCGGTAATGTACATATGTATGTACATTATGTACAGTTTATCAGCAGGAAACTTCAATTATGATATTGATAACTACAATGAAAACTTGATCTCCGCGCCCCGCCTTTGCAGTTTCGGTAGTACGACCAATTTAAGAATAGTTTCCACTTTCCTGGTTATTAAATACCACATAAAACCAACTTACTTTGGTACCAATCTTTTTTGATAGAACATTATTACGTACTTTGTATTTTATCACAAGGACACCTATATTTAGAACTGATTTGCTGTCCATGATAAAAAAAAATCTTTTATTAAGCGAAAAAAAATGAGGTTCTACTAATATCAGCGGAACTCAGTCTTCCCGCGATTACCGCATATGAGGACGCACCTTTAAATTGTCTAATAACCAAAACTGTCAAGGCGGGGGTGGCAAGCATACTAAATGAACTTAGTCTGTTCTAAAGTCCTCTTGGTCGCAACCTTAGAGACCAAATTTTTTCTACGTTATTTTCTGTTCCTTTACTAAAACACAATTTTATCTTGGTACTTTGTTTGACACAAATCATAATAAATTTTAAAAAAATGATAAAATCAAATGTTTAGTTGGAATTTCAACATCTGTAAAAATAAGTTTTAGGTTTGCCCTTTGCTTTAAGTACAAATTTTGCAGAAAAACTTGGGTCGGTGTAAATTGAGTCCCATATTCGTTAATTATTTGTTAATTATTTTTACAGGTAGGTAAATCGAGTCCCGGGTGTTTTATGGGCCTACGTAAATTCCGTCCAGCTATCATAAAATCAGGTAAAAGCAATTAAGTAATTTATTGCGGTGTTATTATAAATTGGGGTTGTTCGATGATTTTGTCTGTACATTATTTAGTATTTGTTCGCGTTAGCATCAAGTAGTATCGACTGATTTTAATATGGAAGTTATAATTAGTGAAAGAGGCAGAAATCTTTTGGTTTTACATGGATATAAATTTCGCTTTCACAAAACGTTGGCGAATAACACCGAAAGATGGATGTGTAGTAAAAATACCTGTAAATCGTTCTTAAAACTGGGAAAAAATGAAGAAGTATTGGCAGGACCATCACCTCACTCGCATGAACCACTAGAAGAAAACAAGTTAGAGCGTCAGAAGTTAAGCAACGGATTAAAACGTAAAGCTTCCGACGATATTTGTGCAAGACCTTCTAAGCTTATTCACCTAGCTCTAAAAAACAATGATATAGAGACACTTACAAGGAATGACATATCCTTAATCAAAAGGAACATGCTGAACGCCCGACAGTCGAAACACGTGAATCCCAGATCCACTGAAGAAACCCTTTCTGCTGTTGGAAATATGGACATCAAGACCAATGCTAATGAAGATTTTGTGATCGTCAACGATCTCCAAAGTAAGATTCTCGGATTTTCTACGAAGAAAAATTTAGAAGCGCTATGCCGTTCAGATACAGTTTATGTGGATGGTACGTTTAAAAGTTGCCCTAAATATTTTTATCAACTGTTCACTTTTCATGCCTTACATTATGATTCGTATGTACCCCTTGCTTTTTTTCTTCTTCCCAACAAAACTGTGAAATGTTATGAAAATTGCTTTAGGCATTTAGTTAACACCTGTTTAAATGTAGGATTGAGATTCTCACCGAAAAATATTTTTATTGATTTTGAAAAGGCCATACATGTGAGTGTTCAATCAGTGCTCACAGAAACAAAAATTAAGGGATGTCGTTTTTATCTCGGCCAAAGTTGGTATCGCAAAATTCAGTCTATAGGTTTAGCTCGGGTATATGCATCGAAATCAGAAAAGGCAAATTTTTTAAAGTCATTCTTTGGACTTGCCTTTCTAAGACCTGAAGACGTTTCAACTGTTTTTACTGATTATATAATGGCAGAACTTCCAGATGATCAAACGGTAACTGAATTTTGCGATTATGTATTAGAAAATTATATATCAGAAGAAGCGCCGTTTCCTCCACAGATATGGGCCGAATTTTCATGTTCTGCTAATAGAACCACTAACTCTTGTGAATCATTTCATGCTCGACTTAATAGAATGTTTAATTCTCCACATCCCAATATTTCCATATTTATTGAAGTTTTAAAAGGAATTCAAAGTGAAACTTATATTCATCTTAGAAGCAAGTCGACCAAAAAATCAAAAACTATTATTGAGAAGGAAATCTTTTTAAGGGAAGCAATAGCTGACCTATGCAACTGTCACATTTCCTTATTCGAGTTTGTAAAGAAAGTTTCTTTCAAGTTCCTTCCAATAAACATCTCTTAAATTGTATATTTATAATCTTCTAATTATTGTACTATTTTACATGTTTTTTAATGCAATTTGTACCTCTCTTATTATATAGATATAAATTGTATATTTATAATCTCTTAATTCTTGTACTATTTTAAATGTTTTGTAATAAAATTTTTGAGGGTGTCTAATGGTAGCTTATTTACCTCTCTTATTATACAGGGTTTCAATTATGTACTTGTACAAACTTTAAAGGGTGGTTCTTTGACTAATTTTAAGATGAAAAGTTCATATGGCGTGTCGGTTTTTCGAAGAAATGAAAATGTGTAATTTTTCACAAGTACTTAATTGAAACACTGTACAGATACTTAAAAATCCCGGGACTCGATTTACGAAGCTCTTGTTGGAACCCGGGACTCAATTTACGTATTATTATTTTGACTAGGGGACTCAATTTACGTAAAAATATGAAGGCGGGACTCAATTTACGTTTTCCGAAAAACTTGTAGAAATCGTTTAAATACTAACTTGTCGTGAAAACTTACGCACAACTTAAAACAATTTGCAGTAAAATTGGATTTAGCATAAATTAAATTAATATCTGTTATTGAACCGAAAGATTAAAGCTTTCAGATTAACCTAATAAATTAAATTACGGGATCAGGATTATAACTTCAAATTCGAATAATGAATAAAGATAAAACGCCCCCTCTTCAGATTCCATTATCAGATGGCTCCTATTTAGGTATACAGATATTTGGGTCAGTCCGAAATTTTAGGCAGGCGCAATCTATTAATTAGCTCAGATCAATTTTTGCGATAATAAATCTGTTGTAAACTTACTTTCAAACATATTGATTAATTCAAAAATTATTTGCAATGACACTTATTTATTGCTATTTACAACAGATATGGGGCCCGTGTTATGACCCCCATTCAAGGGAAGTCCAACACAAGGCAACGCGATTAGAGGGCGGCCGGCGCTGATGTTGACCCTTGGTACCCATTGCGGGGTAAGGACTCTTCTCGATAAACTTGCAGAGTCGAGGAGTATAGTTTGCATGTACATGTTGTAAACAGATCCTCGTCACTGATATATTATACATACCAGGCTTGTTCTTCTATTCTACTATAACGTTTAAAAATATTCGCTTGATTCCAGCTTTTATTGGTTTAAACGGCACTGATTATAAAACTGTAACTAATAGGGTCATTGATTTTCTTTTGGACTTAATTTCTTATTTGTGCTTATTGGATGTTCCAAATAAAAAGTGAAGAGCCGAAAATATTCAATACTTAATATTAAAATTTAATTAATAATATTTGAACGAATAGTTAGATTTTGTTTACATTTTTGTTAACTTATGCTACAAATGCAGACTACGATTTATTGTCGCTTAATATAAGTACAGGCAGTGGCGGCTGGTGAAATTTCGAAGTTGTATATCTCCGTTCCTACTTACAGGACCCGTACCAAATTTAGGGGATTTAATAGTGAGCCCACTGGGAATGTTTTGGTAAAGAAAAAAACATTTTGTAATTTGCGAAAAAAAGTTAAATTTGTGGTGCGCCCCTCCCAAGAAAAAAATGACCACGTCTAGGTATTTTATTTCTTAGTTTTTCTAAACAAATTTTACATCGTTTTGTCGACAGTTTTTAAATTTTGAGAGAAAAAAAATGTGTTAGTAGAAAGTTATAGCCATGTGAATTTTTTAAAAATTATATTTTAGGCTTAAAAAAATTCAAATGACTATAACTTTCTACTAACATATTTTTTTCTCTCAAAATTTAAAAACTGTCGACCAAATGATGTAAAATTTGTTTAGAACAAATAAGAAATAAAATACCTAGACGTGTTCATTTTTTTCTTGGGAGGGGCGCACCAAAAATTTAACTTTTTTTCGCAAATTACAAAATGTTTTTTTTTCTTTACCAAAACATTTCCAGTAGTGTTGTAAATATCCGTATTCTTTAGATATCCGAATCATACGGAATCGGAATCAGCTAATCCGTATCCATTATCTGAATACGTATCCATTTCTTGACCCGCGCGAAAGCGGTTACAGATCATGTCATACGTATGCATGCAACACTCAAACATTTTCTATCCGGATACACGGCTAGGTAGGTCGATACGGTATCATATCAGTCGAAATCGAAGGTTAGGGATAGGAAGGCACCGTCGCGTCGTTCGTTCTCGTTTGAATTCGGTTCGGGTGAGGCGGGCCTAGTTTAATCAATTGGTGTCATCCCATATGATACCCGTTACCCCGATAACTATGCTATCTTTTTTTAGGAAAGGTCATTAGAAAGAGAAAGCATAAGATCAAATATGCCAAATCGCCGACCGTGTTGTTCGCTTACAGTCGATTCCGTTTTCTCTTTGCACTTTGCATTAGTAACCAGCCGACGCGAATTTATTTTGATTCCGAATCAAGTTCTCGGCCGGTTACAGATAATCCGGATTCTTTTAATATTCGGATCCAACGGATTTTTGGATACGTATCCTTACATCACTAATTCCCAGTGGGCTCACTATTAAAACCCCTAAATTTGGCACGGGTCCTGTAAGTAGGAACAGAGATATACAACTTCGAAATTTCACCAGCCGCCACTGATGTACAGGAATGAATTAAGACATGTTTTTTATTCATTTTATTACACACACAGAATGGCTTACCTAGTATAACATTTGTGGTGTCGTGATTTTGTAGCATGGCTAGCCTGATCCTTATATATCTTATTTTATAATTAACTGTTGTATCTGGTTTTTTGGTAGGAAATACAACTGAATTAGCAAAGTGATCAAGGAAGGTTTTTACTATACACGCCGTCAAAACCTATGCAATAAAAAAAAGTTAAGACGAGTAGTGTCTTAAAATGTGTCGAAACCGCCTCCCTACTTGGCACCACAAAGGAAAAAATCGGATATAGTGGAAATTTTACAAGTTCAACTTAATTTACTAGTATCCCATAATAGTAAAAAATCATCTGGTAGTGCAATAAAAGACCCTCAAAAAACTCGAGAGAAAGGGACTATTTTTAATCTCGCACCTAGATACCCCTCTCGATGTTTTGACAGTCTTTTATTGTACTACCAAAGAATTTATTTTTACATTTTTAATATGTATATAAAACTACTAAGTTAAAATCAATAAATAAATCGAATTTTCTCACTAGAATTTATCATTAAATTGACAGTTCGGTAGATTATTATGGAAGAAATCGATAGATCTATTGATGTATCGGTACACCTGGTAACCCTGCGTATATAATAATACTGTTTCTTTTATTCACTGCCATCTGTTGATATAACATTACTTTTTGCGCCCTCACTGTTCAACCTCTTCAGTATTGTTTTTAAATCTGGTTGTGTATAAAACTTCCTTATACATGGTGTCCAAAAAGTCTTATTATGGGCAAATATCTTTGCTATTAGTAAAAATAGAGACACCAAATTTTAGGTGTATCTTATTGGTTAATAAATCAACTTTTTTATTAATTTAACATTTTTAACTCCCTTGAGGGGTGACGCTAGGAAGTTGAGGTCAAAAATTTTAAATGCGACCCTATGCCGTGTGGTATTCATTGTTTTTTTTTCAAAAAAGAAACATCTTACCGCAAACCCGAGGTCCGTACCTATCTTAATCAATTTTTAAATGGCATGCTTGTAAAAATTACAAATTGTAAAACAAAAATTAAAAATTTAAATATGTGCCTTTATTTCTCTTATTACTTTAAAAGTTGTTCAAAATGACCATCATGACCTTCTTGGCAGTAATAAAGTCGATTTTGGAACTCGCTTCTCACATTATCGAGAATGGCAGGTTTTACGTCTTGGCAGAGTTCTAAAATCGACTTTATTACTGCCAAGAAGTTCATGGTGGTGATTTTGAACAACTTTTAAAGTAATAAGAGAAATAAAGGAATTTAAATTTTTTTTCACGATTTTTAATTTTCATAGGCTTTTATTTTACTTATAATTACATTAATAACAACATTAATTTGAAATTGGTTCATTTGTAAGTTTGCAGGTTAGCAGACAAGCATACGACAAATTACCATATACCTACCTATACAAAGCCAAACGATTTGAATAATCATATTTATAAAGAAAGCTGATTTAACATAGTGTCCTAGCACTGCAAAGGTAGCTAAGCGAAAAGCAAACGTGAGCAGAAATATTATTTCATGCTTTTCAGTGCTTTTGTTTTTTTTTTTTTTTTGGGGTTGGTTCATTTATTAATTACCTGAAACAAGAAGACTCTAAACGTTGTTATACGAGAGGTGATTTTTATGTAATCTACCCAGCCATGAAAAACATTACGAATGATAATGATTTTTAAACGTCAAGTAGGGTAAACTACCCAAATGTTGGAACTCGACCATTGATGGGCACCTTTTTGCTTTTCTATTATTTACGAATTAAGATACGGGCCTCGGGTTTGCGGTAAAATGTTTCTTTTTTGAAAAAAATAAGGTATCACACGGCATAGGGTTGCATTTAAAATTTTTGACCCCAACTCCATAGCGTCACCCCTGAAGGGGGTTGAGAATGTTAAATTACATAAAAAAGTAGATTTAAGTATTAATGAATAAGATACACCTAAAATTTGCTGTCTCGATATTTACTAATAGCAAATATATTTGCCCATACTAAGACTTTTCGGGCACCCTGTATGTATGCCCTCATAAGTGTTACCATTATACTTTAGGTATTACGTGTCCCGATCCCCTTGACAATTTTTTTCGCGACATTACTGACTATTCTTTAGTAAAAAGATAACATTTCTGTTTTATCATTTAACTTATTGGTATCTAGGATTTTTTTTAATACATTTTTTTTATCTTCTGACAGACCACGAAGACCGAGGTCTAAGTACTATGTACCGTGGGTGTACTGGGGAATCGACTCACACATCCAGAGCTGGAAACATCCGTTGAGATTTCACCAGCCCTTTAAGAGGATGTGTGGGTTGGTAAAACCTCGGTCGAGGAAGAATTCCTCTACCACCTTCCACTTTTTGTGACAATCCTACTAAATGTCTGGCCACACTTTTTTTATTAAGCGTGCGCCGGGCCAGGATTCGAACCTGGTCTGGTGCCGGACACGCGTCACAAACCCAGCGCGTTGGACCACTGGGCTATTGCTTGTACTGTTTAGATAATATTTGGCAAAATATGACAAAGCCATTAAAAATTTCTAACATGGTCTATTGATTTTTAAATCTCAATTCAAAGAGTGTTTGTATAAAATTTCAATAATTTTTAAAAACGTGTAAAATATATCGTGTCGTATCTCACGTAACGACGTAAGTGACAAAAATTGGCAAAGTGAGATACCGTCGCCAAAACACTTCCGTTAGTTGTATCCTTCTTCTCATACGACGACGTAACTGTATTTCTTCTAGTTTGATGATACTGGTAAGTATAAGTATTGGTTACAGTTTGATGATTTCGGAGTAGTGTCAGTGTTTACGGAAAATTTCTTAAGAACCGATTTTTATAATATTCTCTGCGGTAAAATTTATAAAATATCAGCTAAGTCGTTACGTGAGGTAGAGGACGATATGAGCAATACCAGAATAATATTAAAAAATATCACCCTGGACTTTCGAACGTAGCGTTTCCAGTCATATGTTGATAAACATTTTTTCTAATTTTTGGTCAAAGAATTACCTGAATCGGTAGCGTTTTGCAACACCCTATACAGATAGATTAAAACGTGGGGTCTTGTTGGGATAGGTACCCTTTAATAAGTGTCAGCTTGCAAACATCTTTGTACCAAAACTTAAATGGCAAACCATCAAATAAGGGAAGCCACGCTGCATGTTGTTAAAGGGCAATTTCCGAGTTGTGAGCAGTTGTGACGCCGTTATATCTAACACGCAATACTGAAATTATTTTAACCTTTTAAGAATTTTAAGAGTCATCTTTGTTACTATAATTTGGCAATAGTTAAATCGATTGAACGCGCCAAATTAGGTCAAAGATTGTGATAGGCCGTACCAACTGAGGTGAAAAGTAAAGCCTAGTTATAATTAGTTTTTCTAGTGTGAAAAGTTGGAAAATTTCCTTATAAATGAAGGATTAAGTAGGTAAATATCAAGAGTCAAATAAAACGAAAATATAATTATAAAAACTTATACAGTAAAAAATCGATGGCTTGTTGACTGGAAGGAAATAACAAAAGTGTAAAGAACAGTGCATTTGGAGATGCCAAGGCTTATTTTTGGGATATTCTTTTAGATTGTTACGTACAGAAAAGTAATTTCTACTTTGGAGCTTTTTCTAAAAGTGGCTCTTGCTTCTACGTTTCGTAACTTTATTATAACTTTTAGAGCCATAAAGCTTACAAGATCTAAACTTTATAGAAACGATAAAAATTCTTGGATCTATGAAATAAACTTCAACTTCAGCAGGGCCAAATAACTCTATCGGTATTAACGATTCTTTATTGTAGTAATGTAGAAAATGAAGCAGAAACAGTTTTTCAGTTGCTCTAATAAAATAGGTTATATTGGTTATATATTCAAACATGTTTTTTCATTCAGAAATATTCAACTATGCTATGCTCATTGATTTCGTTGTTTTTGCGGGTTATCTCAGTTATTAGAAGAGATAGAAGGTTGCGGTTTGCACGTCTTGGCGCTACTTTTTTGAGAGACGAAAATGCCACAAACAGAATTTTTATAGCTTTCTTTGTTTTCGACCTACAGGGTGATTTTGAAAATTTTCACTTTTTGAGCACCCCTTGTATTTTGGCTATGCCGCATCATATCAAAATAGTAAAAACTGGTTTTTATGCAGAATGTTACGTAGAATACGTAGTTAGTTGTTTTTTCTAAATATTTTAATTTTCGAGTAATGGAGCAAAGTTGTAGTTTTTTAAATGGGACACCCTGTATATTTATACGTCGTGACATCCCGCTTATCGAGGCTTTTTCGAAAATATATACCACATGATATTTATTTTTTCATTGAAGCCGTTAAATCACATTTTTAAATAAAAAGGTTAATTTTTATATAGTAGGCTTTGGCTTACGAAACAATTGCCATGCATTTTAGAAATCTTGTATGTTAAGTTGTTGACTTCATCCATTTTAATAGTTTTATATTATTATGATCGCCGGTTTTTTATTATTGCCATTAAATTTTTGTTATATCGTTTATTAATTTAGTTATAGTTTGTTATATTTATTTTGTTGGCACTCCTTATATTAATAAGGCTGCAAACGAGACGTTTGAAAATAATGAAAAAATCATATACGTATTACTACTATATAGCGAACGACGAAAAAATGTTGAAGCAAAGACGTAGCCTTTGGAAACAATTATTGCTAACCAGTCACGTGATGTCCTGAACATCCTTATAAATCACCACGTGATTTGCCAAGCCAGTGAACTCAATACTACGTACCGTCCGCTAATCAAAACACCAAATACGACAACTTGGCCGCTCGCGCCTGTCATGTTCATAAGTTCCAATTTGAATCTGACAAGCCTTCGATTTCGCCGTAGCGTTATTTTGTGAATATTTATTTTAATTTATAATAAAAAAACCAGAAAAACCAGTAAGTATAAATTATTATATAGATACTTTAAAGTACAATATCGGAACAGAGTTAATAATATTTTAAATAGAAAATGAGATCTTGTTTCGCATGTCGACGGTCAGTTGAGAAAGACAAAGTGATTTTGCATAGGTAGGTAATTAATTATTTAAGAAGATTTTGATTCTAATTATAATGTATTATATATAAATTAATGATTACAATAAATTATACTTACGTATTTTGAGTTTTAATTCGAACTTAAATAATGTGTTTTTTTAGATTTCCAAACGATGCCTCGCTTTATTTACATAAAGTTCTTACCCGTTTTGCCCCAAAATCTCAAATTAAAAATTAAAAATGATATATTCACTCTTAAGTTTACATTCTTTTGAAGAATAGCCGCCGCTAAAACTACAAGTAATTTCTTCACTTCTTGCTGCTTAAAACTGGCATTATCGGTACATTAGCTACGACATTATCGTAAATAGGATAACAATTAACTTTTAATCCACTTTTCACAAATAAAAACACATTAATCTTTACTTTTCAAAGGTAAAAGGACGAAAAGGAAACCGACAAGCTCACATTTTAATCTGCTGTCAGAACTGTCAAAAGTGCTGAGACATCACGTGGTACAAAACAAAAGATTTATCTTTGCTTCAAATTTTAACAACGGGTAGATTGGATGCTAACAATATAGTAGTAATACGTATATGAAAAATATGGTATGTTAACCTGTTTTATTCAGTGCAACGAAAATACCATTTAGGCGTCACAACTGTATTGTGAGAGGTCAATTAAGATTTTATGAGGCAACCTTACCATCTATTTCACTTTTCATATTTTTAGATTTCCAGAAAGGCGGCAACCCAACAAAATCATATTTAACAGAACTAAAGCTAATTTTGTCAATTTTGGAT
This sequence comes from Philopedon plagiatum, assembly GCA_963971165.1. Classification (NCBI taxonomy): domain Eukaryota; kingdom Metazoa; phylum Arthropoda; class Insecta; order Coleoptera; family Curculionidae; genus Philopedon; species Philopedon plagiatum. Next base: position 50,201,192 of record OZ020189.1, read on the forward strand.
CATTTTTGAAACCTCGTCCAATATCTTATAATAAACCAGAGCGAGAAAATGATGAGGTTAATGTTTTGGCAACAGTGGAGACAAACGCTACAAGTTCATTTAGAATAGTTGAAGACTGAGTAGGAGTGCCAAAATCTAGAGTTGAGGAAATACTGAAAAAACATAATTTCAAGCCGTATAAGTTTCAGCTGGTACATAATTTGAATCCCGGAGATCCTCAGCGACGCCTAGAATTTGGTCACTGGTATTTACAAAAGATTAATATAAACAGACATTTTTGCCGTAAAATTATATGGTCGGATGAAGCCTATATTAGCCGCGTAGGAATTTTAAATCGACAAAACAGTAGATACTGGAAAACGAACACGTTATATTTCCAAGGGAGCGACAGGGCTGGTTTGACTTCTGTGTTTCCTGCTTCATGTTGGGGTCTAATATAAAATTTCATATTTATGAAGGAAGCCTAACTGCAAACAGATATCTACATTTCCTGGAAAATATGTTACTAGAAATTCGCGAAGATGTTGCTCTGGCCCAATTAAATAATATATTTTTTTAGCAAGACGGAGCTCTTGGTCATAATTCTCTCTTTATAAGAGCTTATCTGGAAACGCATTTTCCTGGTCACTGGATTGGCACACATGGCCCCATAAGATGGCCTCCCAGGTCACCTGATTTGTCAGTTCTCGATTTTTTTTAGGGGTTATTTGGAAAATAAAATATACCGTACGTACATATACGAAGAATTTCGTAATGCCACTGAAATGAAATTCCGAAATTTGCAAGCACGGCCAGTTATCCTTTTTTACGAAGAATAAAAAAAAAGTGCCAATATTGTGTTCAGAATAACGGAAACCAATTCGAACAATATCTGTAATGTGTAGGTAGACGGCCTACTATAAAATATTGACATTTTAATTAAAAATGTGATTTAACGGCTTCATGGCAAAAATAAATATAATATGTTATATATTTTTGAAAATCCCTCGATATGCGGAATGTAACGACGTATAAATATGTTACATTTAAAAAAAACACAACTTTACTCCATTACTCGAAAATTATAATATTTAGAAAAAAACTAACTACCTACGTCATACGTAATATTCTTGCGTTTAAGTACTTACGTTCTACGTAATATTCTGCATAAAAGCCAGTTTTTACTAATTTGATATGATGCGGCGTAGCCGAGATATAAGGGGTGCTCAAAAAGTGAAAATTTTCAAATTAGCTCGAAAACAAAGAAAGCTATGAAAATTCTGTTTGTGGCATTTTTCGTTTCACAAAAAAGTAGCGCCATGACGTGCAAACCGCAACCTTCTATCTCTACTAATATCTGAGATAACCCGCAAATACAATGAAACCCGGACACCCTGTACAGCTATTGACAATTTAAACCTCTAGGTCTTAATGGAAATATCTGAAAGTTTGAGTAGTCAGTGCCTGTACATCAAAATTAGAAGTATTCATTTTATTTTCTTTTATTTTAAATTAATTAATATGTTATCAGTGTCATACCTCTATTTATAGTTTCCTTCCAATGTAGCGATGGGATATCTCGAATGAAAAATAATCGATCATTCGATTATTCAAATCACTCGAGATATCTCGAGAAGTCAGCGCGATCATTCGAATGATTTAGCCGAGAGATTATAATATAATAATAATCGCCTTTCGCCGCTTCGAATGACGAGACGAAATACGAAATGATGCCGCCGCCGACTCGGCACTCGACGTTGCGTTACGATGCGATTGTCTCGGATGTGTTTTTCATTCGAATGATTATTTATTTCGAATGATCCTTCGATATCGCTCGAGCATTATTTCATCTCTCGACAACGCATAGCATGTTTTTAATATTTTCTGGGTCTCGGATGATTTTTTCATTCGAATGATTGTTTATTTCGAATGATCCTTCGATATCGATCGAGCATTATTTCATCTCTCGACAACGCATAGTGTTATTGAATGTTTTTATGATATATACAGGGTGTTAGTAAAGTATGTGGCCAAACTTGAGGGTATTATTCCTTACTTAATTTTAAGACAAAACATAGGTCCATAGGTCCTAAAAGACTTTGTTTTTAATACACAGGGTGTTGAATTTTTGTAAAAGGTTTTTCCTAAATAACTATAGAGGACGCAAATTAGTATAAAGTTGAAATTTGGTTACAATTTTTAATGCATAAATGGGAGTCATGCTAATTTGTTTAAAGAAGTGTTTTTGTTTTCATGGATCTCTTACTTTTTTGTTTTTTTAACAAATTATACTAATAAATAATGCTATGTATAACTATATATTTTTTTGTTTTTATCGAAAACGGCCAATCCAAGCAAAAAAAATTCAAGAGATAATTTTTGTGTAGTTTTATTTGCTATATTTTTTGATTCGAATGATTATTTCGAATGATCATTCGATTATTAAAATCATTAGAGAGCTAATATTTCGATTATTTAATTCATTCGATTATTCCCAACACTATTCCAATGTTCTCCTTTCACATAAATGGAAAAAATTGGCTGTTGTTGGCAGAATTAATTTTTTTTCTCGTTTAATAGTAAAAGTGTACAAAGATTTAGTAGTTAATGAGAAAGTAAAAAGTTAAATAGTATACAAATAATAGTATATAAAACGCTTAAACAACTAATAATGCAAGGAATTTGGCACTTGGCAGTGTAAAGATTCATTCTGGTATGGCTGTCCCCTTGCTATCGTGATTTTCGGATCTTTATTCTTTGTTAGGTAGACATAAAATCGTAGCAGTTTAAATCGACAATCCATGCATACCCAGGATTGAATAGAGCTCTTAAGAAATAGACGACCTAAATCGACAGGCATTTCTATTGTACCTGGTTTTGCATATAGACTGCCGTTTCAGACAATGACTAGTAAGACTTGCTACCGGTAGTTTTTCATATTCATAGTTCTGCTAAATACATTCGAAAATTCACACAAAATAAATAAATCGACGTAGACAGCGATACGCAAGAAACATTGCAGCCATTTTATAATTTCTTAATTATCTTCGTGTCTCTCGTCATAAAGGGGTTTTTACATGGCAATAGAATCCATCTACTTTAATTTTTTTGCAATAATTTTATAACTTTTTCATAATATTTTTTGGTTGTCATAGAGTTTTTCAAAGGTAAAAGTTAAATTTCATATCCCTAAGCGTCTTGCATGTATTTTTCCGATATATAATTCTGAATAAACCATAACAGGTATACAAGTTTGAAACTTCATACAAACAACCTTATACCGATTTATTGACCTATGCAATAAACTTCAGGAAACTAAATCAAAAATGAAATGCTCGAACGTCATCGATTTTGTGATGTCATTAAGCGGCAAGAATTGGCAATTTCCGACCTAATCAAGGTTGCTCACGCAAGTTTAAATTTGCTAAAAAATGTTAACCTTTAGGAAATCCGACCGTAAAATTATGTGGCATAGTTTAAAATTACGTGATAATTCTTCATTGAAGATATTGACTAATTTGAACTAATTTTTAATGTAAAATAATTTAAATTTTATTTAATAAAATTAGGTATACAGTATACAGTGTGCCACGGATGGCACGGTATGCCTAGACTAAGTTTAACCCAAAGGTCTTCCCACTGCCATTTCTTTTCAGATTTTGTTAAACTGGTGTGACCTAAGTAATTTAAGCCGAAAATGAAAATCCTACCAAGGTAAACCCAATCGGATCAATGCTTTGAAGAGAAAACTTGATTTTACAATTTTTTTTAGATTATGTGGCTTTATTTCATTAAAAAGAGTAGTATCCAAATTTTTAAAGGTGTAAAATGTGTGGTCTTTTAAGTCCTGAAAACAATATATTAGTGGAAATATTAAATATTTTTAAATAGCTTTCACAAACCTGAAAAAAGATGAAAAAATGAGTTTTTTGCAGCTTTTGGCACCTATCTCTTAAATGGCACGTTAAAGATAATGCAATTATCTACAAATTCAAAAAAATTACCTCTCTATCTACATATGTTCAAAAGATAATAGAAGGTTGAAAAATTGGAACACAAAATTATGAAATAAGAATGTTGTGATCTCAATAGGAAATATGCAAATAACCCAAATAAATCTAAAATATTATTATATTTCATATTCTCTACATAAAGTTAATGTTTATGACGGATGCTGTTACCCATTTATTTTGGTCTTTATTAACTAAAAAGAAGGATTTTCCACTGCAAATTTTCGCGCGACTTTTGAAACTTGTAAAACGTGACCCCATTGGCTGTGTCGTCAAAAGTGAATTTATGACTCATAATAATTACATGGCGAATACCAGTGTTGTAGGGTCATCGAAAAATCAATAAAAATTGCATTTAATGCGTAACTCATCCAATGAAATATCCCTGCACTTCAAGTAGAAGGTTCCTAAAATCCTATTCATGGATATTTTAAGCCGAAATCTATCCAGGAACCTTTTAATTTTTCAACAAAAACTGGCATTTTTGCGAAATTTCTTAATTATTTCGAGAAAATAAACTGCAATTCATTGTTTTCATTGCAATTTTCGAAAATTCAAAATTTTTCAAATTTTGCATGTCCCCGATGCAAATAAACCTATTTATTTATAGCTTTAACGAAAATATAAGCGATCTAAATTAGTGGGAGGTATTCTTAGATAATTAAAGGATAAAAGAAACTCAAAAAGAATCACTAAATAAGGGAAATAGTGTGGAATAACGTCGGTTAAAAATAGGATTTGTCGGAAAAAATGTAGAAAATTAGGTTTTTACCCCTTAAATACGCTCCTAGATGACCCATTCGGTATTAATTTTAAAGCGTGATTATCCCTGTATAAGATAGTGTTGAAAAATTGGGAAAAAATTAGATAGGAAAAAATACAAAGTGATTCAAATGTACCGATGTCCACGGCAGAAAAAAATCGAAATTCAATCGGCGATTGCTCCCTTTCTATAAAGAATGAAGAAACCAAAAAATATGGATATCATATATCTCGACGAGCTCTTTCCGATGACGTATATGGGATTTCAATTTGAACATTTTGACCCCAAAAAAATTATAAATCGTGAAATATTTGGGTCAAAAATCGAAATGTCCAGTTTTTCCCAAATATATTTTCCGAGTACTGGTTCCTGGATCTTCCTCAATTCTATTTAATACTGCTTCTTTTAATTGTGGCGTTCTTACCGTCCTTGGCCTGCCGGGGAAAGGGATAAACGGCGATGGAGACTTACAAAGGTCCGAGCACACGGTGTTACACAATTCGGATATCTTGCCTGATAAATACGTCTTGCCTCATATGCATTTCCATCAGCAAGGCCATAAACAAAATGCATATCTGCTAAATGAGCACTGTTTTGTAAATCAATCATAACTTTGAAAATCTTTTGGATCGACCAAGAATTCACAAAAAAGACACACGAAAGCTTTAAATGATTTCTTTATCATTTAATTTGTGACATTTCCGCAATTGCTTACCAAATCTGTAGCATAAGCCTACTTTGAAAAAAAATCAACCCATGTATTCGTGGCCGAATCGAATTCGAAAAACGACGCCTTTTTCTGTCCCATGCGTAATCTAAAAATTGCTAGGTCATTCTGAGGACTATCAAAAATTTTAGGTAGAAACAGCTTGGGTATCAAAATATACCTCTTTGAGCTAATTCAAATTCGGTATACATGTTATATGTACCTTAAAAAAATTATCTGTGAGTATCGGTAAAAGCTGTTGAAATTTTACCTATTGCTGCAAAATCAATTATTGAAGATAAAATATCAAAAAATGACGATGGCTTTCCATAAAAAAAAGTTTCACTAGGATTTTCATTCGAATCAGTACACAACGACAAAACCCTCAAACTGTTATGCAAGCACATTTGAATTTGACAAAGTTTTTATATGAAATTACTTGCGACACTGATAGTCAAATAAAACAGTGTTGCTTATTTGTTTTATTTGCAGCACAAATTTCTTTAAAAATCAGTTTAAAAAATAAAACTTGATTCCGGGCAATGCAAAAAGAAAATCCGTTCGGACCCGGGGGTTCGGTGTAGTGACCGGACCGACCAAACTCTGTACGTTGGCAGTATGTCCGTTCCATCCCTAATATATAAATTAGCTTGCTAATTATGCAGTATTATTATGCAAAATGATTTGATAAATTTGACAGGTAAATTAAAGCTCAATTGGAAGAAGTGCAGTATTCATAGAAACAAAGGTGGTCAAAAATAAGAAGAAAAGGAAAAGTGCTTTCCGAATATGAGAAATGGCAGAAAAAATGCAGTTTCATTAGCATGCTGGACTTTACCATGAATTATTTTTCCTGTTATGTTAAAGATTGTTTGAGTGAAAAATTTAATTGTTCTCATAGTGTTACGATGAAACAATTTTAATTTAAGTTTATTTTCTCTTCTTTTTCAGTGACGGTTTATTAAATCTTTACGAATTCAGCGAACTGTGCAAGGCCTTATTCAGAGATCCTACCGGTAATTCCTATCCAGTCAAGGAAAGCATATTAAAAGAAATTTTCCAGATTTTTGACAAAAATGCAGATGACCAAATAGACAGGGAAGAGTTTTCATATTGTTGGAACCACTGGATTAAAGCTGTAAGTAATTGTATATTATAATACTATAATACTTTGCAAAACTAGTACTTTTGACTCTGCTGATAGCACACTTTTGTTCAGTTCGTCCTATTTTATTTTACCCCGCTCTATTAGGATATACTTCTTTTTTAAATGTTTGTCTGTATTTTTTTGCGTTAGTATTTATTTTTCTGTTTAATACTTCGATAAAGTTATAAAATCAGTTCCTCTCTGTGTCTTCTTTCTATCGGAGAGAGAGGGGTCATATACCGAGTGCCAGAAATCAGTGGTCCTTTCGTCTTAGCGGTTGCGACTGGTGAAATTTTAAAGATCTCTGTTGATACTTACGGGACCCATGCCAAGTTTAGGGTTTTAGTAGAGAGCCTACTAGGAATGTTTTGGTAGAGAAAAAATATGTAATTTGCGAAAAAAGTTGAATTTTTGCTGAGCCCCCCTCGGAATAAATGAACACGTTTAGGTATTTTATTTATTATTTTTTCTAAACAAATTTTACATCATTTTGTCGACAATTTCTAAATTTTTAAAGAAAAAAATGTGTTAGTAGAAAGTTATAGTCATTTGGATTTTTTAACAATTATATTGTAGGTTTAAAAAAATCAAATGACTATACCTTTCTACTAACACATTTTTCTCTTAAAATTTAAAAATTGCCGACAAAATGATGTAAAATTTATTTAGAATAATAATACATAAAATATCTAAACGTGTTCATTTTTTCCCAGGGGGGGCTGAGCAAAAATGCAACTTTTTTTCGCAAATTACAAAATATACATTTCTTTACCAAAACATTCCTAGTAGGCTCACTATCAAAACTGGACTTGTCATGGGTCCCGTAAGTAGCAACAGAGATATACACCTTTCAAATTTCACCAGCCGCCACTGCTTCTTAGACAAGGTATCAAAAAGAAAGAAATTAAAGATAGTCAAATGGAGCAAAGTTATGAATTTTTAGACAACGATAATGCTGCAAAATTTATTTTTTCAAGTTTCTGCTATCGAAGTCATAGTTTTACTTATTTGTTTAGCCTGCCATTTTAAACACAACCATTTCTCACTTTTAGACATCGAAGTGTACTTACTATTGCTTCTATAAAATGTTTATTGTTTATAAAGTGTGTACCTACTATTAAACTACTCGCAAAAAAATTAACTTTCTTTTTAATCCAACGAGCCTCCCTGTTTGTATTTAAAAAACCGCCGTTCTGGATTTTAAAATAAAAATTTAAAAGATATAAACTGGCGGCGCGCCGATCCGTTTATAAACATATGCCAGTGGCAGCGAGAAAAATTTTAATAATAAAAACAAATAGATGATGTGTTAAAACAAGTTCATGTATTTTTATAACAAATTATGTTGAACACTAAATTAAGGCGTGGGGCACTTCAGTTGATAATTTGTTGTTTCTCTATGAGTTGCAAATAAAAAAGAATTTTCGATACCAACTTATTGGGGGCTAACTCGATTAAAGTTTTCGCAAAACTGTAAATCTGCAGGTTGTGATTTCGTTACAAGGTCGGTCTGAAAAATTCAGTCAATAGTTGGAATCTTGAGATCATAAACAAATTTTACATGCTGTTTACTAAAATTTGACATTTGTCGCCATGACTTTTACTTTGTTTGTATTACTTGTATTTTTATAGCTCGTCTAAGGGGTGGGGTAAGCCATTATTTTGTAGCACACGGTATACATAAATAAATTTCTTCACGCAAAAGTCACATAATCTGTTCTTGTACATATCGTACGAGTACGTAAAGTGAAGTCTGTCCGAATAATAATATATTTCCACAGTAGCACAAATTACATGTTTTTTTTTCTTTCAGATTGTCAAACCGGTTTCAGCACTTCTTGTCGTTGATGTCCAAAATGATTTTATCTGCGGAACTCTAGACATCCGGAATTGTGTTGCGAAGCAAAACGGCGAAGACGTGGTCGAGCCGATAAACCGTCTTTTAGATACGGTGGAATTTGACGCTGTCTTTTATTCGTTCGATTGGCACCCCGAGGACCACATTTCCTTTATTGATAATTTGCAGTGAGTACAATTATTGTTAATATTTCATTTGTCGGTAAAGATATTTTAGATATTATGATGAATAAATTATTTATTTTTTTTGGGGAGCTTCTTTAATATTTAACAACTTTGAAAAATAACAATCTAAAATTCTCAAGTGTTTTTCTTATTAAACCTGAGCAAACCCAACCGAATAATACTTTTGGTATTCATACAATTAAACGATTCTAATAATTGCACTGTAAACGGGTTCATTATCAACTGTACTTATTTACAATATATATTCGAACACGTTAATAGCGAACGAAGTGGGTTTGGGGGCAGGTGCAGGCAAAGGGCGCCAAAAGTAAAAAAATTAAGAATTTAAAATATTTATTAAAAAATTACATAAAACTTCGAAACATACAGGTACAAAGGTACGGTTAGTGTAGTGCAAACCAGGAATAGATGGCGATAAAAATTTTAAATGCTTATAAATGTTTAACCTGAATTTAGTTAACTTTGCAAAAACACACATATAACAACATAAACAAGCTATGCTAGGTGGTCTAAGCTAAGCGACAAATTTTTTTAATATAATAAAGAAATCCCTACTAAAAAAACTTGTGTCATCACCATCTCAGGAGTAGGGGTCAAGTTGGTGATACAGAGTTATAAGGTAAATTCATTTTTTTCTTAGCAGCGAAATGGCCACAGGGCTGACAAATATTAAAGAAGTTGGTGCAGTCCTCATGTAACCACCGTTTACAAAATGACATTATACATTGTGTCCAGTTCACAGATTTCTTGGTTAATAGGTAAGGCAACAACCAACACAAACTTCGTAATCTTCGTAGCTGACTTAAAAATATTTTTGGAAATTAGGCATATTCTGATAATTTTTAAACAACTTTAAAAAAATACCTCTTCATCGTCTTCCCAATGCATGAGATCTTCATTGTCTTCTTCTGAACTATCAGATATTTTCCTTTTTCGTTTTAGGTTTCTGCGAGCCTGCGACTTCTTCAATTCTTTGGAAGTCCTCTTTGTTTTCTTGTTGTCATTTTTTTTTTAATTTTAAGGCCTGGATAGTATCGTCGGTGTTTAAAATTGTTGCTAAGTTTATTGATCTTTTTGTTACTTTTTTAATTTTGTGATGTCTGGAATCGGAGAGATTTGGTCAAGAAGTTTTCCTGGAGTTATTTTTGGATTGCCTTCCTCGTCAATTTTCTGGTTGACTGATGGCGGTTGTTGAGGAAGAACTTCACTTTTCGAGGAAATTTTAGGAGAATCCCATTTTGAAGACCCTGGCATCGGATACTCGCTTCTTTGTGGAGGTATTGAATCCGGTAGTTGATGTGGATCAGCTTCAAGCTTAGCATCATCTCGTTGTGGAATTATTTGATCAGTATCAGCTGGACGGGATACACTGAGGTATTTTAATGTACAAGGTGGGGAAATTTAAGGGGAATTACAGGGGAATGTAAGGGTATTAATGGGGTATTTGATGGGAACTTGTAGGGTATTTTAACTATTTCGTAAAATTTGCTATTAACTGCGCAAGCCCAATTATTTGCTGGAAAGTAAATAAACCAATAGCTGCTTAGATTAAGCAAGAGGTTTGCTCGGGTTTGCTGGGAGGTTCTGTAAATACTACGCATAACTTTTGAGCCAATGAGGGTTTTGTAACGTCAAGCATCAGCAGTCAGAGTTAGAATTTCTAGAAGAAAACAGATATTTTTGTCTTACCACTTAAGTGACAGTGTGAACATTGCTATAGTTGCAAGTATTATGTGTAGTTTTGGTATAGTTTCCTCAAAAAACATTGTGCTTAATATATAAAAAGCCTTGGCTACTTGTATGTTTTCATTTTTATTAGATTATTATTTATTTTCATAAATGTAGATTTTAGAGCATTCTTTTCAAAAAGGTTAAAAGCTGGCCGCCAGGGCTATTTTTCATACACCTATTATTTTACCCCTATAGGTGTGTGTTTGTAAGCGCGTTTATAAAAATTCACAAAATTATTTTAAAGAAATTGCCTTGTTAGGGCAATCTTTTCCAAAAAGCTTAAGGGCTGGCCACTAGAGCTATTTTTCATAAAAATTATTGTACCCCCGTAGGAGCCTGTAGGAAGTCATTTTAAGCATATTTACGAAAAATCACAAAATTAATTTAATAAACATAGATTTAATAAACTTTTAAGAAGTACATGCTCCAAAATGAATTTCGGTGGCCTCTAGCTTTAGCCTCATAAAATTAGGTATATTTTAAGTACAACTCAAGCTTTATGTGTATTGCGGGGATTTATTGGGAAAATTGTTGATTTGGCCGAATTAGTAGGTATTTGAAGGGCATTTTGAGGTACCTTTTAAAAAGCAACTTTTTGGGTATTTTTTGGATATTAAAGGGTATTTTTTTTGAAAAAGGGCATTTTATTGTACACAATTTAGGCAGTATCACCGTATCAACTGCATCGCAGACGTATATTCGGCAATCAATATTGCCTGACCGATTTCGGGATTTAAAAGTGCTATATATGCTATAAATGCGTCTAACTACGCCCCCCCCCCCCCCGGCTCCCTATACGACACACCACTGATGCTACGTGTTAGATGATTGTGGACTTCGGAAGAATATTGCAGTCATAGAAAAATAAAAATAAAATGTAGCATAAATAGAAGTCATCGAAAATTAAAATCATGCCAAAAGCATTTACAATAACTTGATACAATTTTATGAGTATTGTTACTGTAACAATATGATTTTGTTTTTATTCATTAAATTTCTTCTGTTTATTTTACACCCCAATTTTCCAAAAAAAAATTGTCGACATTTCAGAATTCGCAGTTACATTATACAAATGGCATGAGCGAATTTTCCAAAAAACTCAGAATTTTTTTTTATATATTTTACATTTTGTTTAGCTGGCATCTAAGTTCAGTTGGCATTTGGATCATGATTTTTGCTTATGTACTACTAGTTGTAAATTTCCTGATAATCACTGTTATGCATTGCTTTTAGGTGATTTTGGTATTGCAGAACTATAACGAGGTGTCTGTAATTTCTTTACTCCAGTAGCAGGGGTAACTTTGTAAAAATAATAAAGTATCTTTGGACACCCTGTCTATCAAAAAAAGGCAAATTTGCGGACCCATGTAAATAAAATATACAAGTCCTGTACCACAATTAATTAATAACCTGTAGTATTCCTAGTACAGTTACTTCAGAGCATACAAAAATAAGAAAGTAACAAGAAAGAGCATATGGCCAAAGAAATTGAATATATATATATATATATATATATATATATATATATATATATATATATATATATATATATATATATATATATATATATTATATATTATATATATATATATATATATATATATATATATATATATACATATATATATATATATATATATATATATATATATATATATATATATATATATATATATATATATATATATACATATATATATATATATATAATATATATATATATATATATATATATATATATATATATATATATATATATATATATATATTTATACTCGTGACTGCAGGCACTATTTAGATCCCGAAGTTTTGGTTGTGGGCTTATTGATCAGTTCTCGTGATATGTACCTAGAGTATAATCCCTACCTCGAAATAAGTCAATTACAAAAACATTACAAATGATTGTACACATACATAGGGCGTTAGATACTTTTCATAGTTAAATTAAAACAATGTATGGAGTGTTACAAAAATCTTTTTTTTTTAATTTAAGACCAAATATGTAAGTATCTTGTACAATATAGCAGTAGTAAATATCTATTGTAGTTTACGAAAACTTCACGAGTCAAGTCCCATCAAAGCCGAACATGTGAATTTACTTGACACCGTGATATTTGATGGCGATCCTCCTATGGCTCAGAGGTTATGGCCTAGGCATTGTGTACAGAACACTTGGGGAAGTGAATTGTACAAAGATCTAAAGGTAAATGGGAAATTTATAAAAAGCGCATATTTTTGAAAACGTCCTAAGAAGTCAAAACATAAATACTGGAAGTAGTATTTGAAGCTTCTTATGTATTCTTTTGTATGGCATTATTCATAATTTTGCTGGGTTTGTGCCCCTTTGTAAAGGCATCCGAAACAAGAAAGGGCTTAAAAAATGTAAATATTTAAAAAAATTCAATTCACGGTGTTTATTTATTGTTGTATTATGAATAATAATATGTATTATGATACATACATAGTAGATGTGCAATAATTTGGTTCATCACGATTTTTGAACCAAGCAAAACCCAGGCAAAAAAAATAGTTGCTGAGGTACATATTATTTATCGTGTAAATCATCAACTTGAGGAACACTAACATGCTACATAATACCAGAGAGTAGATAATACTTACAGTCTGATATCTGGCTGCAGTAATGTTAAATTTTTCTCACCTGAAAAAAAAACACAAATTTCAATATAAAGTATCCTAGTTAATAAAGTCTTAGTACGTTTTTAAAATAATTAGTTTTAAAATAATAGTTTAAATAGGTTTACATTGTTTATACACTAATCGCATTGATTTACCTCACATGTGTTAAGCCGGCCGCACATTACAAGGCAAACTAGCCTAACGTTTGTGATGTGTGAAGTTTGCCAAATAGTGTGTATGGTAGGACATTCTTTAAATTATTTTGCCGGTTGCAGATATCTTGGGCATACAATACATCTAATATGGAATGGCCTAACAGTTTGATTTGAGAGGTTTTAGCTCTTTATGAAAAACATTCCGTTATTTGGAACCCAAAAGATGAAGGTCACAAAAATATAAATGTAGTGGCGAATCACTGTCCTCCATCTTTACTCACTACTATTTTTATTTTATGAAAATTAATTCTTTTTATGTACAAACGTTGCACTTTTCCCGCCACGAATGTCAACCTTTAATGCGTGGGATAATTCGCCATGTAATTTGTATGAACCACTCGGCAAATGTCACTCGACATGGAAAAAATGTACCTACACGTTACCAACATTCGACATTCGCCTAGTTTGTCATGTGGCCGGCTTAAGGCAAACCAACGTTTCGATACGCCTCGCCTGTCGAGTTTTTGGGGGGCAATCTTATATAAGGAAAGTACAAAATAACATTTTGATTTCTTTGATAAATTGCGTGTCTCTTTTATTTGTCTACACTGAAAAGTTATTCGTTTTTTATAGCAAATAACTGGGCAACAACGATGTTAAAAATCATAATAGTAGATGAGCTGATTACTCTTAAATAAAATATGTGATTACGTTTTCAGGTTGTTGAGAATGGAATAAAAATCTACAAAGGTACCAATCCGGAAATCGACTCCTATTCGGCATTCTGGGATAATTCTAAGCAAAGCGGTACTAAACTTCAAGCGCAATTAAAACTAAGAAACATAACTGACGTTTATGTTTGTGGAGTAGCATATGATGTCTGTGTAGGTAAGATGACAATGGTTGTAATTTCATTTTTTAACTTACAAGGAGAACTAGTCGTCACCGATTTGAATGAAATTTGGTAAACGGGTAGAAAAATCGAAAAATAAGGGGCACGCAGATGGTGATATTAACATTAAGGGTGTAGAAACTAACCTTGGAATTTCTCAAAAAATTACATTTTTGTCAAATCGTATATCTTAAAAACTAGAGGTAATACCGCAATGAATCACACAGGAAAATATTTCTTAAAATTAGTGCTATTTTCATATAATGGAGTGGGGGATAGGGAGTAAAATTTTATTTTCATCCTCGGACTCATTATATAAAAGTTTAACTTTGTTTCAGAGCTCTTAAAAAAATACGGGTCCCTTGTTCTTCGATGTTCTTTCTGTATACCAAATTTCAGTCGGTTACTACCAATTTTGTCTGTCTTCGCCGAGAAAAGGATTCATATTCATAGGTAGGGGAAAGAACGGTATGGATAGTAGTGCGTTGAATAATGCTTCAAATAATGTTGTATAAGGACGCTATTAGTGTCAAATAAGACATTTTCAAATTAACATTAACAAATTATACAAAAAAATGTATTAGGTAAGGGGTTTTAACCCCCTCCCGTCTGTATTACGCTACAGCAGTTGGAAAAACTTGAACGACGCTTTTTTCCTAATTTCTCATGTAGTTTGTGGACCACTAAACTAAAGACTAATTTTTGAATACTATAACCGAGAGTGAAAAAAATCTTTTTTATCCCTTAACCCCCCCACTTCGTAATAGGATACCTCCTTAAGTAATAAGATAACACGAATTTTAGAAAACATTTTCCTTCTTGATTCTTTTCGATATTATCTCTAGTTTTTGAGATACAGCCAAAAAATAATTGTTAGCCAAATTTCAAGGTCAGTGTCCACCCCCCTAATGTGCCAAGCAAATACGAACCCATTATTTTTTTGAGGTTCTGCTTGTACTTATACTAAATTTCATTAAAATCAGTAACGATCCCGTCGGTCTCCTTGTAAGTTGAAAAAAATTCAAATAATTTTGTATTGTTTAACTAATGGGTCAGAAGAAACCTAAATAAATAGCTATAAAATTACACTGTATCTCATTAACCAGAAACTTTATACTAAGACATATTTTGCTTAATCTTCCTATTTTAATCCCTATTATCTCCAGTTGCTCTATGCTGTATGACCCATCAGATATGGGATGTCATGTAGATATATGAATGAGACAGGTTTGCTCACTTGCTCAGGTTGGGTTAAACGCGAATTGAAGACCCTAAAATATGCAACGCCGAGATTTGGCCCAAAATTTTTAGCAGAACAAAAGTTAACATGGGGTGAAACAATTACCATGCAAAACTCGCGTCCCGAGTTAAAAAACAAGCACTGTATATACGCACACGATACAGTCTAGCTTCTGCAGAAATATTATCTCTAAGCTTTGCAATATCTGCGTTTTACTTATTTTTATGAACCTGTTTAGGTTGGATTCATGATTAGTGAACACAATGCCAAATTTGATAAAGTTAAAAAAGCTTGAGAGACTAATAAACTGATAAATTTAGCATAACATTTTAACATGTTTTTAGGAGCAACTGCACTTGATGCCATAGTAAGCGGCTTTCGTACAATACTTCTAGATGACTGCTGTAGAGGTGTGGATCTACTTGATATTGAAAAAACCAAAAACAATGTTGTCAACAATCATGGCATCATAGCCAGATCAGAAGAAGTTTTCGATTTAGTAAAAGGAAATGACAGAAGACCAGAGCTTGGGTACAAATTGGCGATACACCTAAGTGAAACCAAGAAAAACGAGTTGTAATATGAAATATGTACTATTATAATGCGCTAAATCCCTTTAATAGTTGACAAATAAAACCAAAATCGAAAGTAATAGGTATCGGTTACTTACTGAGGAATACCTTATTGTAGAAGTAGAAGGTATGCTTCTCTATAGAAACGTTGGAAGTGTTACGGTTTGGAAAGGGGCGCAAAATTAGGCCCTTGGTTGATTTATCGCCCGACTAAAAATATATCAAGTCCAAAATATATAAATTGATAAAAATCTCGACAATGATTGGAGGAACACGCCTTGTTTTTCTACGGAGGGGGCTAACTGCTCCTTTTAACCCATACTTCCCACGTCTCTACTATTCTATTGTTAATAATGTACAATTTTATTCTAATAATTTTATGGGGGCATGTTAGTGATAACAACTTCAATTAAAAATCCGGCCTGTTATTATTAAGAAAATATCCGCAGCATTACTGATGTAAGTAGTAAAGTTGTATTATACATAAGTGATTTTCAAGTATTATTAAAACAATTTTAGCCTGTAATAATCAAACTTATATAGTTAATAATAAAGTATTTTCTTTGTCTTTCCCATTGTTGCTAGTTTAGAATTCTCCTTAATAAAAATGTATTGCCACGCTCTTTTCCGCACAGAAGAAGAATTTTACTTCTACTTACCCTTCATAAATAGAAATTCAAATTTCGGTAAAAATTAAAAAAAAAACAATATTGAGAATTTACAAAATTAACTCACGTAAAGAGTTGAGTTGAATGCGAGAGGCTTGCGCATGCGTGCCAAAAAAAATGCCCTAGCTCCAATGCCGGAGAGAGGGGGGGTTTAATAAGGGCGCCACTGTCTTTAATGCCGGGTTAAAAACAGAAACCCTCCAAGATGGTATTGGGACCTCGCTTTCATCTCACTCACTCACATATAGCTACCATATTATTCAGAAAAAAAAACTCCAAATTCCAAGAAACTGCGCTGTCTGGTGAGGCAAATAAAACACTACCTTTAAAACAAATTTACAATTTATTTACCAAAAAAAAATATTAGGTCATTTCTACATTTATTTAACTCGAAAATCAAACCCTGAGGGGGGACTTAAAGTAAAAATATGAAGATTCGAATCGATTCGACGTTAGGCGCAAACCAAAAGTTTTTATGAATATAGACATTAAATATATATTAAGGTTACCAAACAAAATTAATAATAAATAAAAAGACGTTGCCTGAAGAAGTTTTCCTCAACTGAAGGTGTCCAGGCCCAAGGCTATGACGGCCTAGGCATGGCGATTGGGTGTCCCCCAGTAAGAGGAAAGAGCCTGGAGATGTCTCCCAGTAAAAGGAAGGAAAGTTGGCATCTCCACCAAAAAGAAAGATTTGTCCCCCAAAAGTAAAGAGATTGGTATCTCCACCAACAATAAAGAGAGTTGTGCGGTCTCCCAGCAAAAAGACCCTGATAAAACAAAAGGTATGCATCAAGGCAAGGTAAAATTCAGGTACTATGCAAATATAATTTCGAAATATTAAATTTAAATCACAAGAAAAAAACTTTTAGTGGCTGAAGGCCTTAAGCAATTATTAATTTATATCGAGAAAGTAAAACGAAAGAAAATATTTTAAATTAAACAGAGACATCAGGTTCAAAAAAAAATAAACAGGCATTATCGAAGCCAATTAGTTGCCAAAAACAAGTTAAGATAAAATTTACATAAGCGTAGCCATTGTACGCTACTGTGCACAGAAAATTATTCATTATGAACTAATTATATTTACATAAGTAATGCAGATACAAAAATATTAAACAATTAAATTATACACTGGTAACAAAATAACCAAAATAGTTAGGTAATCGCTTAAATTACACCAAAGAAAAGTTATAGCCGCAAAATACAATGTTATAAAATTTAGAAAGTTACATACAAACCATCAAAAGAAAGAAAGAAAATTTCCGTATTACTATTACTAAACGTATACATCAAAATATAACAACGTAGCTTAATATTTATGAATATAAATGAAACATACAGTAGGTATCTGTAAGCGTAACCCAAGAATGACCAAATATCATAATTAAGGATCAGCCGTGTCAATGTCGTACGCAATATTAATTATAAGCTAGTTAACACAAGAAGAAGAATAAAAGAAATATGAAAATTACTACTACTGACTAGTCAGAAATTTAAAATATTCACTCAAATTACTAAAGTTCGAACCCACTGACAGCCAAAAATATAAAACATTTAAATTGCCGGTCGCTAGCGCTATCAGATGATATTCCAAAACACAAGATATTAATTTTAACAACCTGGCTGTTAATTATTAACATAATTAGTTGATAAAAAAAAAGAGACATCATTAAATTCAAATTCACGGACATACGCAAACCTAAGCAATGACTAATCCACCATGGTTCTGCTTGCAAAATATCAAAATAAAATTTTAACCTTGGGTCACCCTATACAGTTTTAAGCAACTTTACCAAAAGAATGCAGCAAATCGAGCTAAGATAGCTGACAAAAAAAACCCGTATTAAAAAAACTGACAAGAATTTGACCTACACCATATGTGAAGGACAAATATCAACCCATTGAATTCTTAATAAAAAAAACCCATCTGCACATAATTAATTAATTGCCACGAAATATAGCGATCTACTTGTATTAGAAGAAAATGTTTAATTATAAAGAAACTGATTAAAAACGCGGATGTCTTAAAAAAAGTTAATCAAAAGGATATGAACGAAAATGATGCAAAACTGGATGTAAAATTGAACGCAAGATTTGGTACTTTAAAGTTCTTAGCGAGGTAAAAAAAATAGCTTACCTTAAGCTGTAATGTCGGGTCTATACGTGTGACTGCTAACATCTACGGCGTAGATCCATTAAAAATGTGATTCTTCCGGAATAAGGTAACGGCATTCAAAGCCAAACAAAAACGGTATCAAACAACCAAACGGCACCAATTGCCAAACAAAACCCGGAAGAAAAATTCGGGGTTACAACCCCAAATCCTTATGGGCCCAGCAGGGCTGTAAGGGTTGCACCCCAACCGACTTCAGCCAGCAGCAAGGTGGAAATGATCTTAATTTTTAGTACCCTACGAACCCAAAATTCATTCATTTTTTTCCCTTCCTGATCACGCTATAGAGCGGTGCCGAATAGTATCTATTCGAACCACGGTAGTCGATACCGTCAGGTATCGAAATCGACGAAAACTAACCCCTTAACACGTCAAACGGTCGGGTGTCAAAACTAGCTACAAAAGAAACATATCGCGCCCCGTCCCGCTTATAAGTTCGTGACATATTGTCCATTATACAAAACTCAAACATCTAAAATAGTATCGACACCCTCTACGTCGATCTAATCGCATGTCCCTACGACACCGTCGCGCGCAGTACTCGAGCAAGGTAGAACCTTAAACATGAGTTGCCTATACCGTTGTTTAAATAAAAAGGTCGCGGCGATCTCTAGGAACACACACATAAAACTCAAACCGGTGGTTCTGTTGGAAACTACCTAGATCAGAAGTACACCTCAAAACCGGAACCAAAGGTGGCGCTACTTATATCAATATTATAATTCGGCAATAAAAATATATTATGAATCTTTGCGACAAAAATTAAATGTTATAAACTCCCCCTCTCCTACGGAAGGAGGGAAATTTTCTTGAGAAAATTGACCGACGATAAGAACTTAACAAAAATTGAATTAAGAAAAAAAAAATAATATTAAAAGGTACAAGTGGATCGCTACTATCAAAATATATACATGAGAAAATAAGAAAAAATAATTTGGTCGAAAGCCTTTACTATTACAGTAAAGAGAAAAAAAATCAGCCCAAAAGCATAATAAAGTAATTTCCCAAACTGTCCGACAAAAACAAGTTCAGGACACGCAAATATCAAGTCAAATACTTAAATAAGACTTAAAAGATATCAAGGTAAAATTAACTGAATAATTAAACCGAATGTAAGATAAGGTAAATCAACGGAAGATAAGGTAAATCAACGTAAGATAAGATAATCAAGATAACGTAAGGTAAGGTAAGAAAATCAAGATAACGTAAGGTAAGGTAAGAATATCAAAATAAGGACATTAAACCAAGTCAAGCTAGGATAGCGAAATCACTCAGCAAGATATGGCTCAACGTCATACGACAAATCAAGTTAAGGTAAACCGAATCATTCAAAACAAATTGTCAAGCATAACCATCAGTGTTCTTCGAAATTCAAAAGTAGGTAAAGTTAAGGTAAATTCAAATAAGGTAATTTAAAGGTAAGTTCAGATAAGGTAAATTTAAGGTAAGTTCAGATAAGGTAAATTTATAGTTACTAAAAGATATTAATGAATTAATGACTCCAATAAAAATATGCTAAATTTCAGGAAGCTGAACTAACAAATAAAATAAATCATCGCCTTAAGAGAAAACAAACTAATGACCATGTGTCGTGTCTACTCCCATCTCGTCTCGCGCCAAGGTGGGCGTCTGCAAGACACCGCCAAAAGAAAAAAAAACTCCAAGTTAATGTTTCTAAAGCCACAAAAGTTAGAGAAATTTAAAGATAAGGTAAAGATAGTTCATACCATAAGAAAATACACAAAGCGATGATAGCAAGTAAAAGTAGTAAAAAAGCTGAAGGCAGACTTACTACGCGCAATAGAAGCAAGTTGACTGACGGCCTAGCTTGCCACGGCTTTCGGAGGGCTCCTACCTCCACTAGTTCACCAGTGCAGCACAATTCTAAGCGATGGTGTTCAAATCCATCAGGTCTCGCGCCCTGATAGATCCAAAGACCACCCCGCCCGCAACTGCAGGGCATGAAAAAAAAACAATTAAAGGAAAACGTAATAAAGGTAACGTAAAAGAAAAATATGTAAAGTAAAATAAATCATTATCTGAACTCTCATACTGTAATCCATAGTGACTTACTCCGAGTCACATACTACTCACGAAAAAAAAATCAATAAAATAGCATCACTGATTGCGCTTGACGCTACAAACCGCAAATAATATGCACATCAAAATCGTAGGCAAGTTTTACCAGATAATTTTGCCTAACAAAAAAAAAATATAAACCCTTCAGAACAGCGAGGTTCTGATGGTTAAAACACCATAATAGATAGGACGCAAAAAAAAAATATTACACAACAATAGACCTATCAGAACAGCGAAGTTGTGACGGCTAAAACAATACACTAGAAAGGACGCAAAAAAAAATATTACACACTTATAAATCCACCAGAACAGCGAAGTTCTGATGGCTAAGACAATACGCAAGATAGGTAAAAAAAGGTATCACATCACCGGCAACAATCTCATCAAAGGTAAGGCAAAATATCAAAAGCGCAAATATCAATAATAAATAAAAAAAAAATTCAAAAAAAATTTAGTAAAGTCGCGCAAAAGTGTTATTATCTGATCTCACCAGACGCAGTTTTTTTTATGTTTATCGGGCCCCACGTTGGGCGCCAAAATTTGCCACGCTCTTTTCCGCACAGAAGAAGAATTTTACTTCTACTTACCCTTCATAAATAGAAATTCAAATTTCGGTAAAAATTAAAAAAAAAACAATATTGAGAACTTACAAAATTAACTCACGTAAAGAGTTGAGTTGAATGCGAGAGGCTTGCGCATGCGTGCCAAAAAAAATGCCCTAGCTCCAATGCCGGAGAGAGGGGGGGTTTAATAAGGGCGCCACTGTCTTTAATGCCGGGTTAAAAACAGAAACCCTCCAAGATGGTATTGGGACCTCGCTTTCATCTCACTCACTCACATATAGCTACCATATTATTCAGAAAAAAAAACTCCAAATTCCAAGAAACTGCGCTGTCTGGTGAGGCAAATAAAACACTACCTTTAAAACAAATTTACAATTTATTTACCAAAAAAAAATATTAGGTCATTTCTACATTTATTTAACTCGAAAATCAAACCCTGAGGGGGGACTTAAAGTAAAAATATGAAGATTCGAATCGATTCGACGTTAGGCGCAAACCAAAAGTTTTTATGAATATAGACATTAAATATATATTAAGGTTACCAAACAAAATTAATAATAAATAAAAAGACGTTGCCTGAAGAAGTTTTCCTCAACTGAAGGTGTCCAGGCCCAAGGCTATGACGGCCTAGGCATGGCGATTGGGTGTCCCCCAGTAAGAGGAAAGAGCCTGGAGATGTCTCCCAGTAAAAGGAAGGAAAGTTGGCATCTCCACCAAAAAGAAAGATTTGTCCCCCAAAAGTAAAGAGATTGGTATCTCCACCAACAATAAAGAGAGTTGTGCGGTCTCCCAGCAAAAAGACCCTGATAAAACAAAAGGTATGCATCAAGGCAAGGTAAAATTCAGGTACTATGCAAATATAATTTCGAAATATTAAATTTAAATCACAAGAAAAAAACTTTTAGTGGCTGAAGGCCTTAAGCAATTATTAATTTATATCGAGAAAGTAAAACGAAAGAAAATATTTTAAATTAAACAGAGACATCAGGTTCAAAAAAAAATAAACAGGCATTATCGAAGCCAATTAGTTGCCAAAAACAAGTTAAGATAAAATTTACATAAGCGTAGCCATTGTACGCTACTGTGCACAGAAAATTATTCATTATGAACTAATTATATTTACATAAGTAATGCAGATACAAAAATATTAAACAATTAAATTATACACTGGTAACAAAATAACCAAAATAGTTAGGTAATCGCTTAAATTACACCAAAGAAAAGTTATAGCCGCAAAATACAATGTTATAAAATTTAGAAAGTTACATACAAACCATCAAAAGAAAGAAAGAAAATTTCCGTATTACTATTACTAAACGTATACATCAAAATATAACAACGTAGCTTAATATTTATGAATATAAATGAAACATACAGTAGGTATCTGTAAGCGTAACCCAAGAATGACCAAATATCATAATTAAGGATCAGCCGTGTCAATGTCGTACGCAATATTAATTATAAGCTAGTTAACACAAGAAGAAGAATAAAAGAAATATGAAAATTACTACTACTGACTAGTCAGAAATTTAAAATATTCACTCAAATTACTAAAGTTCGAACCCACTGACAGCCAAAAATATAAAACATTTAAATTGCCGGTCGCTAGCGCTATCAGATGATATTCCAAAACACAAGATATTAATTTTAACAACCTGGCTGTTAATTATTAACATAATTAGTTGATAAAAAAAAGAGACATCATTAAATTCAAATTCACGGACATACGCAAACCTAAGCAATGACTAATCCACCATGGTTCTGCTTGCAAAATATCAAAATAAAATTTTAACCTTGGGTCACCCTATACAGTTTTAAGCAACTTTACCAAAAGAATGCAGCAAATCGAGCTAAGATAGCTGACAAAAAAAACCCGTATTAAAAAAACTGACAAGAATTTGACCTACACCATATGTGAAGGACAAATATCAACCCATTGAATTCTTAATAAAAAAAACCCATCTGTACATAATTAATTAATTGCCACGAAATATAGCGATCTACTTGTATTAGAAGAAAATGTTTAATTATAAAGAAACTGATTAAAAACGCGGATGTCTTAAAAAAAGTTAATCAAAAGGATATGAACGAAAATGATGCAAAACTGGATGTAAAATTGAACGCAAGATTTGGTACTTTAAAGTTCTTAGCGAGGTAAAAAAAATAGCTTACCTTAAGCTGTAATGTCGGGTCTATACGTGTGACTGCTAACATCTACGGCGTAGATCCATTAAAAATGTGATTCTTCCGGAATAAGGTAACGGCATTCAAAGCCAAACAAAAACGGTATCAAACAACCAAACGGCACCAATTGCCAAACAAAACCCGGAAGAAAAATTCGGGGTTACAACCCCAAATCCTTATGGGCCCAGCAGGGCTGTAAGGGTTGCATCCCAACCGACTTCAGCCAGCAGCAAGGTGGAAATGATCTTAATTTTTAGTACCCTACGAACCCAAAATTCATTCATTTTTTTCCCTTCCTGATCACGCTATAGAGCGGTGCCGAATAGTATCTATTCGAACCACGGTAGTCGATACCGTCAGGTATCGAAATCGACGAAAACTAACCCCTTAACACGTCAAACGGTCGGGTGTCAAAACTAGCTACAAAAGAAACATATCGCGCCCCGTCCCGCTTATAAGTTCGTGACATATTGTCCATTATACAAAACTCAAACATCTAAAATAGTATCGACACCCTCTACGTCGATCTAATCGCATGTCCCTACGACACCGTCGCGCGCAGTACTCGAGCAAGGTAGAACCTTAAACATGAGTTGCCTATACCGTTGTTTAAATAAAAAGGTCGCGGCGATCTCTAGGAACACACACATAAAACTCAAACCGGTGGTTCTGTTGGAAACTACCTAGATCAGAAGTACACCTCAAAACCGGAACCAAAGGTGGCGCTACTTATATCAATATTATAATTCGGCAATAAAAATATATTATGAATCTTTGCGACAAAAATTAAATGTTATAAACTCCCCCTCTCCTACGGAAGGAGGGAAATTTTCTTGAGAAAATTGACCGACGATAAGAACTTAACAAAAATTGAATTAAGAAAAAAAAAATAATATTAAAAGGTACAAGTGGATCGCTACTATCAAAATATATACATGAGAAAATAAGAAAAAATAATTTGGTCGAAAGCCTTTACTATTACAGTAAAGAGAAAAAAAAATCAGCCCAAAAGCATAATAAAGTAATTTCCCAAACTGTCCGACAAAAACAAGTTCAGGACACGCAAATATCAAGTCAAATACTTAAATAAGACTTAAAAGATATCAAGGTAAAATTAACTGAATAATTAAACCGAATGTAAGATAAGGTAAATCAACGGAAGATAAGGTAAATCAACGTAAGATAAGATAATCAAGATAACGTAAGGTAAGGTAAGAAAATCAAGATAACGTAAGGTAAGGTAAGAATATCAAAATAAGGACATTAAACCAAGTCAAGCTAGGATAGCGAAATCACTCAGCAAGATATGGCTCAACGTCATACGACAAATCAAGTTAAGGTAAACCGAATCATTCAAAACAAATTGTCAAGCATAACCATCAGTGTTCTTCGAAATTCAAAAGTAGGTAAAGTTAAGGTAAATTCAAATAAGGTAATTTAAAGGTAAGTTCAGATAAGGTAAATTTAAGGTAAGTTCAGATAAGGTAAATTTATAGTTACTAAAAGATATTAATGAATTAATGACTCCAATAAAAATATGCTAAATTTCAGGAAGCTGAACTAACAAATAAAATAAATCATCGCCTTAAGAGAAAACAAACTAATGACCATGTGTCGTGTCTACTCCCATCTCGTCTCGCGCCAAGGTGGGCGTCTGCAAGACACCGCCAAAAGAAAAAAAAACTCCAAGTTAATGTTTCTAAAGCCACAAAAGTTAGAGAAATTTAAAGATAAGGTAAAGATAGTTCATACCATAAGAAAATACACAAAGCGATGATAGCAAGTAAAAGTAGTAAAAAAGCTGAAGGCAGACTTACTACGCGCAATAGAAGCAAGTTGACTGACGGCCTAGCTTGCCACGGCTTTCGGAGGGCTCCTACCTCCACTAGTTCACCAGTGCAGCACAATTCTAAGCGATGGTGTTCAAATCCATCAGGTCTCGCGCCCTGATAGATCCAAAGACCACCCCGCCCGCAACTGCAGGGCATGAAAAAAAAACAATTAAAGGAAAACGTAATAAAGGTAACGTAAAAGAAAAATATGTAAAGTAAAATAAATCATTATCTGAACTCTCATACTGTAATCCATAGTGACTTACTCCGAGTCACATACTACTCACGAAAAAAAAATCAATAAAATAGCATCACTGATTGCGCTTGACGCTACAAACCGCAAATAATATGCACATCAAAATCGTAGGCAAGTTTTACCAGATAACTTTGCCTAACAAAAAAAAAATATAAACCCTTCAGAACAGCGAGGTTCTGATGGTTAAAACACCATAATAGATAGGACGCAAAAAAAAAATATTACACAACAATAGACCTATCAGAACAGCGAAGTTGTGACGGCTAAAACAATACACTAGAAAGGACGCAAAAAAAAATATTACACACTTATAAATCCACCAGAACAGCGAAGTTCTGATGGCTAAGACAATACGCAAGATAGGTAAAAAAAGGTATCACATCACCGGCAACAATCTCATCAAAGGTAAGGCAAAATATCAAAAGCGCAAATATCAATAATAAATAAAAAAAAAATTCAAAAAAAATTTAGTAAAGTCGCGCAAAAGTGTTATTATCTGATCTCACCAGACGCAGTTTTTTTTATGTTTATCGGGCCCCACGTTGGGCGCCAAAATTTGCCACGCTCTTTTCCGCACAGAAGAAGAATTTTACTTCTACTTACCCTTCATAAATAGAAATTCAAATTTCGGTAAAAATTAAAAAAAAAAACAATATTGAGAATTTACAAAATTAACTCACGTAAAGAGTTGAGTTGAATGCGAGAGGCTTGCGCATGCGTGCCAAAAAAAATGCCCTAGCTCCAATGCCGGAGAGAGGGGGGGTTTAATAAGGGCGCCACTGTCTTTAATGCCGGGTTAAAAACAGAAACCCTCCAAGATGGTATTGGGACCTCGCTTTCATCTCACTCACTCACATATAGCTACCATATTATTCAGAAAAAAAAACTCCAAATTCCAAGAAACTGCGCTGTCTGGTGAGGCAAATAAAACACTACCTTTAAAACAAATTTACAATTTATTTACCAAAAAAAAATATTAGGTCATTTCTACATTTATTTAACTCGAAAATCAAACCCTGAGGGGGGACTTAAAGTAAAAATATGAAGATTCGAATCGATTCGACGTTAGGCGCAAACCAAAAGTTTTTATGAATATAGACATTAAATATATATTAAGGTTACCAAACAAAATTAATAATAAATAAAAAGACGTTGCCTGAAGAAGTTTTCCTCAACTGAAGGTGTCCAGGCCCAAGGCTATGACGGCCTAGGCATGGCGATTGGGTGTCCCCCAGTAAGAGGAAAGAGCCTGGAGATGTCTCCCAGTAAAAGGAAGGAAAGTTGGCATCTCCACCAAAAAGAAAGATTTGTCCCCCAAAAGTAAAGAGATTGGTATCTCCACCAACAATAAAGAGAGTTGTGCGGTCTCCCAGCAAAAAGACCCTGATAAAACAAAAGGTATGCATCAAGGCAAGGTAAAATTCAGGTACTATGCAAATATAATTTCGAAATATTAAATTTAAATCACAAGAAAAAAACTTTTAGTGGCTGAAGGCCTTAAGCAATTATTAATTTATATCGAGAAAGTAAAACGAAAGAAAATATTTTAAATTAAACAGAGACATCAGGTTCAAAAAAAAATAAACAGGCATTATCGAAGCCAATTAGTTGCCAAAAACAAGTTAAGATAAAATTTACATAAGCGTAGCCATTGTACGCTACTGTGCACAGAAAATTATTCATTATGAACTAATTATATTTACATAAGTAATGCAGATACAAAAATATTAAACAATTAAATTATACACTGGTAACAAAATAACCAAAATAGTTAGGTAATCGCTTAAATTACACCAAAGAAAAGTTATAGCCGCAAAATACAATGTTATAAAATTTAGAAAGTTACATACAAACCATCAAAAGAAAGAAAGAAAATTTCCGTATTACTATTACTAAACGTATACATCAAAATATAACAACGTAGCTTAATATTTATGAATATAAATGAAACATACAGTAGGTATCTGTAAGCGTAACCCAAGAATGACCAAATATCATAATTAAGGATCAGCCGTGTCAATGTCGTACGCAATATTAATTATAAGCTAGTTAACACAAGAAGAAGAATAAAAGAAATATGAAAATTACTACTACTGACTAGTCAGAAATTTAAAATATTCACTCAAATTACTAAAGTTCGAACCCACTGACAGCCAAAAATATAAAACATTTAAATTGCCGGTCGCTAGCGCTATCAGATGATATTCCAAAACACAAGATATTAATTTTAACAACCTGGCTGTTAATTATTAACATAATTAGTTGATAAAAAAAAGAGACATCATTAAATTCAAATTCACGGACATACGCAAACCTAAGCAATGACTAATCCACCATGGTTCTGCTTGCAAAATATCAAAATAAAATTTTAACCTTGGGTCACCCTATACAGTTTTAAGCAACTTTACCAAAAGAATGCAGCAAATCGAGCTAAGATAGCTGACAAAAAAAACCCGTATTAAAAAAACTGACAAGAATTTGACCTACACCATATGTGAAGGACAAATATCAACCCATTGAATTCTTAATAAAAAAAACCCATCTGTACATAATTATTTAATTGCCACGAAATATAGCGATCTACTTGTATTAGAAGAAAATGTTTAATTATAAAGAAACTGATTAAAAACGCGGATGTCTTAAAAAAAGTTAATCAAAAGGATATGAACGAAAATGATGCAAAACTGGATGTAAAATTGAACGCAAGATTTGGTACTTTAAAGTTCTTAGCGAGGTAAAAAAAATAGCTTACCTTAAGCTGTAATGTCGGGTCAATACGTGTGACTGCTAACATCTACGGCGTAGATCCATTAAAAATGTGATTCTTCCGGAATAAGGTAACGGCATTCAAAGCCAAACAAAAACGGTATCAAACAACCAAACGGCACCAATTGCCAAACAAAACCCGGAAGAAAAATTCGGGGTTACAACCCCAAATCCTTATGGGCCCAGCAGGGCTGTAAGGGTTGCACCCCAACCGACTTCAGCCAGCAGCAAGGTGGAAATGATCTTAATTTTTAGTACCCTACGAACCCAAAATTCATTCATTTTTTTCCCTTCCTGATCACGCTATAGAGCGGTGCCGAATAGTATCTATTCGAACCACGGTAGTCGATACCGTCAGGTATCGAAATCGACGAAAACTAACCCCTTAACACGTCAAACGGTCGGGTGTCAAAACTAGCTACAAAAGAAACATATCGCGCCCCGTCCCGCTTATAAGTTCGTGACATATTGTCCATTATACAAAACTCAAACATCTAAAATAGTATCGACACCCTCTACGTCGATCTAATCGCATGTCCCTACGACACCGTCGCGCGCAGTACTCGAGCAAGGTAGAACCTTAAACATGAGTTGCCTATACCGTTGTTTAAATAAAAAGGTCGCGGCGATCTCTAGGAACACACACATAAAACTCAAACCGGTGGTTCTGTTGGAAACTACCTAGATCAGAAGTACACCTCAAAACCGGAACCAAAGGTGGCGCTACTTATATCAATATTATAATTCGGCAATAAAAATATATTATGAATCTTTGCGAATTATAATATTGATATAAGTAGCGCCACCTTTGGTTCCGGTTTTGAGGTGTACTTCTGATCTAGGTAGTTTCCAACAGAACCACCGGTTTGAGTTTTATGTGTGTGTTCCTAGAGATCGCCGCGACCTTTTTATTTAAACAACGGTATAGGCAACTCATGTTTAAGGTTCTACCTTGCTCGAGTACTGCGCGCGACGGTGTCGTAGGGACATGCGATTAGATCGACGTAGAGGGTGTCGATACTATTTTAGATGTTTGAGTTTTGTATAATGGACAATATGTCACGAACTTATAAGCGGGACGGGGCGCGATATGTTTCTTTTGTAGCTAGTTTTGACACCCGACCGTTTGACGTGTTAAGGGGTTAGTTTTCGTCGATTTCGATACCTGACGGTATCGACTACCGTGGTTCGAATAGATACTATTCGGCACCGCTCTATAGCGTGATCAGGAAGGGAAAAAAATGAATGAATTTTGGGTTCGTAGGGTACTAAAAATTAAGATCATTTCCACCTTGCTGCTGGCTGAAGTCGGTTGGGGTGCAACCCTTACAGCCCTGCTGGGCCCATAAGGATTTGGGGTTGTAACCCCGAATTTTTCTTCCGGGTTTTGTTTGGCAATTGGTGCCGTTTGGTTGTTTGATACCGTTTTTGTTTGGCTTTGAATGCCGTTACCTTATTCCGGAAGAATCACATTTTTAATGGATCTACGCCGTAGATGTTAGCAGTCACACGTATAGACCCGACATTACAGCTTAAGGTAAGCTATTTTTTTTACCTCGCTAAGAACTTTAAAGTACCAAATCTTGCGTTCAATTTTACATCCAGTTTTGCATCATTTTCGTTCATATCCTTTTGATTAACTTTTTTTAAGACATCCGCGTTTTTAATCAGTTTCTTTATAATTAAACATTTTCTTCTAATACAAGTAGATCGCTATATTTCGTGGCAATTAATTAATTATGTACAGATGGGTTTTTTTTATTAAGAATTCAATGGGTTGATATTTGTCCTTCACATATGGTGTAGGTCAAATTCTTGTCAGTTTTTTTAATACGGGGTTTTTTTTGTCAGCTATCTTAGCTCGATTTGCTGCATTCTTTTGGTAAAGTTGCTTA
Organism: Philopedon plagiatum; assembly: GCA_963971165.1. Taxonomy (NCBI): domain Eukaryota; kingdom Metazoa; phylum Arthropoda; class Insecta; order Coleoptera; family Curculionidae; genus Philopedon; species Philopedon plagiatum. Next base: position 50,231,486 of record OZ020189.1, read on the forward strand.
AAACTGTATAGGGTGACCCAAGGTTAAAATTTTACTTTGATATTTTGCAAGCAGAACCATGGTGGATTAGTCATTGCTTAGGTTTGCGTATGTCCGTGAATTTGAATTTAATGATGTCTCTTTTTTTTATCAACTAATTATGTTAATAATTAACAGCCAGGTTGTTAAAATTAATATCTTGTGTTTTGGAATATCATCTGATAGCGCTAGCGACCGGCAATTTAAATGTTTTATATTTTTGGCTGTCAGTGGGTTCGAACTTTAGTAATTTGAGTGAATATTTTAAATTTCCGACTAGTCAGTAGTAGTAATTTTCATATTTCTTTTATTCTTCTTCTTGTGTTAACTTGCTTATAATTAATATTGCGTACGACATTGACACGGCTGATCCTTAATTATGATATTTGGTCATTCTTGGGTTACGCTTACAGATACCAACTGGTATCTTTCACTCTCTTCCGTTGCTTCCTAGGGGAATACCCCCCGAGCTCCGGTAGTTAATTTTTTTTGCCTTACCTTGTAAATACTGTAGATTTTTGAGTACTTATCGTCGGTTAATTTTCTCGAGAAAATTTCCCTCCTTTCGTAGGAGAGGGGGAGTTGTTACGGTTTGTTTTGTCATACGAAATTAAAGTATTATTATTATAGCAGTTGCAACAATTAGTTGAGTTTTAAGACTTCGACCTACCTTTTTGAATATATTCCCTTATTCCTTGAACGTTTTATTTTGATTTGTTTTCCATTTAGTCAAAATCTTTCCTAACCTCGAATTTAATTTTTACAAATTTTCCGTCGCTAGTCTGTCTTGGATCCAGCCTTGTTTTCCCTCTTTCTGTATAGTTAATCCCTAAGGAAATATGTCTGAATTTGGCCCTAAAAACTATAGTTGCCAATAAATATAAATTAGAATTTGTTTACCATGACAAACGTGAAACGTCATTTTTGTCATTTGAATCGGCCGTAATTATTTTCTGTCGAACCTGTGGTAAAACCTTAGTTTTCTGTCCTGAGCCGCCCTCTGTGACTGTTGTTGGAAAACGTCGAAGCCAGGAACGATGGGATCTGCGTTCTGAGTTCTAGGTCCCTTGATTTTAAAGGTTTCTAATGTTCATTCATGCATTACGGTTCGAGGTTGACCAAAATCGTAGGTGGGATGCATTTGTACTGCCAATTGTACGAACTATTAATGAATGTCGGTTTATGGACACGGAAAAATGTATTTAATTGTTATAGTTTTGTTGGTATATTGCCGGTGTTCATTGGTTAAGTTAATTTTTACTGGCAGAACATCGTGCCAATGCATTGAGGGGAATACCATGGAACCAAAGCCTTCGAAAATGTACCTAATTGAGTACCAAAGTGTACTTACAAACAACCTCTTGTGACGTCGCTTTGCAAGGAAAAAAATCGATATTGGAATTTGTCGTCAAGGATTGGGTGTGGCACCGGGGAAGAGGTTCTTTTCAGAAACTGATCGCGTCGTCGACTGTATCGTATTCTAAAGTCTTTAGAAAGACACCCAAAATTGGGATCCGTGAATGCGGTACAACTAATTTCTTTTACGTTGTTTTGTTGTTTGCCATTTTGGCGTTACGTTGTTGGTCCAGTGAGGCCGTTTTAGTTGTTTTTGTAGAAGAAATTCGACATCTCTTCGTCGGTTTTTACGACGACAGCGGACATGTGGACTTAGACCCGACCCGAGATCGACAGGGTCTTTCTTTCTGCTGGGAGACAGCACTTCTTTTTGCTGGGAGACAGCACCATCTCTTTTGCTGGGAGACAGCACAATCTTTCTTTTTACTGGGGAACACCGCTACCCCACAACTTCTTTTGGGCTGGGAGACATCTCCAACCTTTGATCGTGCTGAGACAGTTAAGCTGCCTAGACCACGTCAGCATTGACCTAGGAAACCATCATCAGGGGACGAACCCCTTCAGGCAACCTTTTATTTTTTTTATTGTAATAACCAGGATCACCTTTTTCACGATAACAAATTTATTCAATTTCGGCTCTAACCATGGTTAGCAATATTTAATTTTAAAACCGATTAGTACTTTTTTTTTATTTCCCCCTCAGGGTTTACTACAAACTGTCACAGTAATAACATAATATTAATAATAATACCTAATAATTTTATTGTATCAAATTTCACAAAATGACACGATACACTGATGTGTCATTAAAAATTTTGCCCTAACAAACCTGGTAATATATTTGTGAAATTTCTTTTTAAGGGTAGTGTTTTATTTGCCTCACCAGACAGCGCAGTTTCTATTTTTAACTTTTATAATATGGTAACTTTATGTGAGTGAGTGAGCTGAAAGCGAGGTCCCAACATCATCTAGGAGGGTTTCTGTTTTTCACCCGGCTTCGAAAACAGTGGCGCCCTCAATCCACCCCTCTCTCCGGCATTGGAGCTAGGGCAATTTTTTTTGGCACGCATGCGCAAGCCTCTCGCCTTCAACTCAACTCTTTACGTGAGTCAATTTTGGAAATTCTCAATATTTTTATTTTCTTAAATTTTTTTTTTTTACCGACCTTTGGATTTTTAATTATGAATGGTAAATAGAAGTAAAATTCTTCTTCTGTGCGGAAAAGAGCGTGGCAAATTTTGGCGCCCATCCCTTAAATCTTGTGTATAATTTATATTCAAAATATGAATGCTATAATATAGAAATTTCCTACACAGCAAACTTTTACTAGATAATTAATATAGAAAATTTATTTTCAGTAAAAATTTCTGACAGGTTAAAAATAAGGATTTGTATAAAGCTCTGTAACCTACAAAAATAACAAAAATAATTTTCTCAAGTATTTTTAATAAAGGCTAAACCACAAGGAGGTAGTCATTTAAATAAAAGTATACTTACGAAGACTTAACTTTATAAATAAAATAAAAAAATGTTGCATCTAATTATTGTCTTATCAATGCAACGCAAAAAGATTTAAAAAACACCTTCCTTACTTTTTTAATGTTAACCTTGGAAATTTCAAACCTTATTTTATTATAATATAAAGTCAGTAGAACTTACTGATTCTGAATATTTTTGGTTTATGCATTACTTTTAAAAATAATAGGTATCTACTTTAACTTAAATCAGTTTTTAATGACTGTATTTATTTAATCTGTACCGTGGGATAGAAACGTGAAAATATTAGATAGTAACTACATATTTTATTTAAATTTAATTCATTTTTCTCATCAACCATCTGCAGAATTGTGGGGATTAATATTTTTTCTGAAACCTAAACCAGGCAAGGCAATTTATGTTGTCTTTTACTAAAGACAGAAAATATTAATTTAAAGCAACACATTTTAATTTTATGTAAAAATGTAAGTTTTGACGTTTTTTTGCAACTAAATGTTAGGAAAAAATTGCTCCAAATCTAAGTCAGACGTCTATGGTTATAAATTAAAGGCAAAATTGTGACCTGACAGCCAAGTGCGTGGCGTATAAGTAATACAAATAAAAAATACTTGTCAATTTTTACTAATTTGTTAAAAGCACTGAGCGTTGAACAAGTTTTTGAGATTTTCAAGTACATATTATGTAATACGTTATAACGTATAGGTAGTTTATAACCCAAACTAATTTTGAGATTTGGAATGGTGTTTCAATACACCAAACTCATGATTTTTTTATATTACGACATACATATTACACATTAAACTCTTGTCCGTTTTTATTAATATGTTACAAGAGCGTTAAGCCAGTTTATGTGATTTTCAAGTATGTCTTGGCATATTACATATTTAATAAAGCATTTTATAAAGAATTAATTTTTGTCGAGTTCTTTTAAATTGATTTTAAGATGTTGATACAGCTTACGATCTAATAAATATAATGCATAGGGTAGACCGGGGTCGGTTGTAACATTCTGACTTTAGTATTTAATTATGAAAAAACTATTAGAATTGGAAATAATATTTGTATGGCGATAGTTAAGGTAATTAGTTACCTGTATTATGTAAGTGATATTTTAGGGCTGAACAAAGTAAAAACCTCACAGGTAACTAAAAATTAAAGTGATGTAATTTGTTACAACCGCCCCCACCCAGTGTCAGTTGTAACACTAAGGGGGGTCGGTTGTAACACTACATTTATGATAGGACTATGCCTAAAATTGGGGATATAATAAAATATTTATATAGGACAATCATGGACACTGGTAAATTTTCATTGGGGGCTTCCAGTTTCTTCTTGTATCTTGTCAATGACACGTGGCATAATTCATATTGTCTTGCTTATGATTTAATAGAGAGATTCCCATTAGTAACTTCTTTATATGCTGGTTCGTAAAAGGTTATATCTTTCGTACCACGGTCTGTCTTCCTTTTCTCCGTACGGGGCATTCTTAAAAAAAGCAATAAAAAACTATATTATCTGTACTACAACGGGGTCGGTTGTAACGTTACAACCGTCCCCGAGTTGCCTTGTTACAACCGTCCCCGACTGTACTTGCAAATTTGTATTACAATTTTTAAGCAAAAAACACAACAACACGGTACAAAATTATGCCTATACAATAACAAAATACCTAAAAAAAAATGTCTAGTACGATAAATTGTACCTACATGGCTTTTTCTGCACTTTATCACAATAAAAACGAACACGAAAAAAGTTACTTTTTGATATAAAAAATTTAAATGGCTCTATACGCACAACTGTGTTTCATGGAGCCGGTAATGGTGCTAATGGGAGTTTAGCACCTGAATAGGCGGAATCTTTGACAAATTAGCGCATGCATATCTATTACGTTTATGAAGATATTTGAGATGTTACTTTTAACCCCTGTTACTTTCGACCCCGGTCTACCCTACGGTATGACATCTTATTTTACTTGTGAGCTTTTTAAAATACAGTTGACCTGTATAAATTTTAACCTGTTATCTAAGATGGGATAAATACAATCAGGCCAATAAAATTTAAATAGAGAATAAAATTTATGAAAAATCTGCGAATATTGGAATGTTTGCTAAAGTTTATAAAATATTGTATTTTTCCCAAAACCTTTATGTTTTTCCTTCCATGTTTTTAATACAAAATCTCGAAAAAAGGGCCCCATTCTCGAATAATTTATTATATTTCTGCAGGTATTCATTAAGTTCAGAATGTTGTGAATCATGAAACGCCAAATATGACAGCAATAGTACCATGGATTTATTAAAAAAAAGGATACGGGATGATGTAACATTCTTTGAAGCCAAAACAAACCATTCTAAGCGACACTGTAAACACAATTTGTAAACATTGGCCACATCTTATTTTACCTAGTATTTGTGTACAAAAAATACGTTAGAAGCATTACAAGATTTGCTCAGGTTGGGTTTGATTGGGTATAAAAGTCCTAAATTACTTTATTTTCTGCTAAATAATAATAATAAATTTAAGTTAAAAAGGTTTTATTATTTATAGGTTATGTTATTTCTAAAGGTGTTTATTTAAAGTCGTTCCGAGTCATTTATAAATCTATATAAATCTATACGTCGCACTTTTTCTTTTCTAGTTCATTAGACAAAGACGTACGTGTAACCGAGTGTTCAGACCGAGGTTCAGCCGTTTTCCTAAACAACCAGCACAGACAACAACACTTCTGAGCTCCAACACTCCAATGCTATTTTATCTCTTTCTACTACCATTCTTGATTCAATTACGTAGTAATTCGTAGTCTTGTCTATGTTCGTAGTTCATAAACTGCTCCCCCAAGAGAATAACAAACAACAAAATATAAGGCTTCACGTTCGATACGCTCACAGTATACGGATATCGAATCCTTTTATATAATAAATCCATGAATAGTACCCACTCTGCTGTTTCAGGACTTAACAAAAATGATAAGCATAGTAAATTTGTTCCATCCGTATAAATAGCGATGAACGCAGCATAAGAATCATTGCGGAAAAAGAGAACGAAAGAAAGTTGTTCAGTTATCTTAATATTTTAAATTTTATGCCCTAATATCAAACTGAAAGAATCAACAGTGTTGGCGACGGAATGATATTTAAAATAAGAAATGGCTGCGCCTTTAACAAAAGGTCGCTATTGTTACGTATAAAACTACCACAAAGCAGATGAAATAATATTTATAAAAGAAAAATAAGACAAAGAAATACTTATCTGGATTTCATAAAGGCTTTGTGCCAATAACTTCGAATGACACGAAAAACTTAAATGGTTTGTTGCCCTATATTAATGCAACTTTTCCCAACAAAAAATACTTTTAAAGTAGGGAATTATTGATATAATCTTTAAAAGCGTAAAGAAATAAACACAAAAAAATCAGAGTTCAGAGTTGAGGCAAGGAATAAAATCACGGAAATTTTCTTGCTTTGTATTTATGCTTAAAAGAATATCTTTAGTAAAGATGATGAAAAAGTTCAGCTTTCAAAAGAAAATTTACAAGTCATTTTTAAATGTAAATACGTATATGTTGATTATTTGCTTTTATAAAAAATATTTGAGGCACAAACGCACCAACTTTTTATTTAGCAAAAAATCAGATTTTACCAGCAAATGTAGGTACTTACTTGTACTTAATTTGCTTACTGACAATGCGGTCAGACCATGGCTGGGGCTGGTGTTGGTGATTGAATTATAAGGCAGATGCGACCGAGGGACCCTTTCCGATACGCGGAGATGACCTTTGGTGACGCAGTTCCATAGTAAGCAACCCAAAGTTACGAAATAAATTAAGCGTTGGCCCTGTTGGTAGCGCTGCAAAAAATTTGCGACGATTCCCAACCATGCTAACCTGACACTTGTCAAAAACATTAACCTTATTTTGTATTGTTGATACAAACCATTTATCTTTCTGCCTGTTTGGACAGTGTTCACAATGTTCTTATCGTTAATGATGTTAAGTTCATAAAGGTTCTAATACCTGCCACAGATGCCTAGAAATTTGATAGATAGATTTCAGAATTCATTGCAGATAGATTTTGATTCTAAAGATGCCTCGGATGCCTAATCATGTAGCTAATCAAGTGGAAAAAGATTTAAAGCCCATTTTCTTAAAAAAACAATGTGAACTTCCACATAAAAGTTTTATTCAAATTACATCCAAAGCATCCGTTGTAACAGTGAGTCATCAATGTTATGATATCAAACTGAATTGTAAAAAACGGGTCATTCGGAATCTACACTGAACTATTACACAGAAATGTTAAGAGAACTGAGAAAACAGCCAACGAAAAATATTTTATAACCTAACACGGATAATTATGTATAAGCATCAAAGAAACTACTACACGCTGCAGTGCACAATGCCTTTTGGGTTTTACTATTATTTCTGTGGTAGCTTAAATACACTTAAGCATTCCGAAAATTATTTTAAAATGAAATAAAATTTGAAGATTAAAAAATGATACAAAAGTTATGCAGAATATAAACATTCCCTGTTAGCACCAACTTTATTTGTCTGTGGTTAATACTAAACCGGAGTATGACGGTGTTGCCGTATGCTAAATTTGATTCTCCACATTGCCTCTGCGCTTTTGTAGGATGACGCCAGGCGGGAAACTTAATTTTTTGTATTGAGTCGAATTTTAAACCTTAATATTTCTGTTATTAGCCGTACCGGGTGTCGCGAAGTGTTGCTACTTTTTGATGAATCCAAAGATGGCATAAAAATATTTTTCATGGCCCCCTTCGTTTTTGACATACAGGACGAAATTGATTTTTTTTTATTTTCGGAGCCCCCTCGCATTTGAATTACATTGTAACTTATATATAAAAAAAAGTAAAAATGGATCCTATTAGAGTTTTCTACGTATAATCGAGTGGTGTGGTTAGATCTTCATCAGATGTGATAGTTTTCGAGATATTAACCAAACATATGTTTTTTTAAATGGAACACCCTGTATATTTCTTAACCAGTACGTTTCCACTTTCGAGAGCTTTTCAAAAATGTATAACACTTTATAGTTATTTTTTATTTTAGCCCTTAAATCGAACTATTTAATTTTAAACTTTAATTTTGCGTAGTTGGCCGTGTTTAACATGTGGTTGAACGTCAATTCAAGTATGTATTTAGATTTAAATGAGAAACAGGTTAAATCCTGTATTTTCATTAATTTATTAAAATTGGTATCTATTATTTTTTAAACTACATCACTACTTGCTATCTAGATATAAAGAAAATCCTAACCAGAACTAAAACTGCTTAGTTTTTAATCACTTGAAGATTAAATTAGTTGTCTTGAATTATTAATAGCAAATAAAAGTCAAATTTAGAAACAAAACATACAAACATAAACTTTAGGTAACGAAAAGAGTTAGAATGGATTAAATGGACTAACTCTTTTCGTTACCTAAGTGGCTAAAACAGCGCTTTTTAACAAGCGGTCGGTCGGTTTAAACTGCGAGCGTAGTGAGTAGTCTAAATAAGACCGCGAGTAAAAAAAGCACAGTTTAGCCTCAAGTTGTATACCTACAATATTTTTTAAAACGCCATTTTAAAAAGATACAAACCCATTTAAAATATATTTTTTCTATAATTTTTGATAAATATGACTCTTTTTGTATGGGTATGCGGGTGGCCCACTGACATCTTTCCACTCAGTATTAACTTGATTGAAACAACTGGTAAGAAATTTCGTTACTTTTAAATTTTAATTTTTTAAGGTCTCATTTCTCAGCAACTACTCACCCGATTTCAACGAGCAAAGTCCCGTTGGAACGGCACTTCAATTCCCTTTAAAATAAGGTATCACTCGACCCCCCCTTCCCATTTAAGATTTTACGAGTGAAAGTCGGCTTAGAGGTTCAAGCACGGTGGGTGAAAATACAAAAAAATATGCCCCCCTAAAAACTAATGTATACGGGTCCAAGCTTTTTTTGATTTATTTATTTAATCGAAAGGGAACGCGGGTGGAAAGTTTTGGGTGCGCCACCCTGTACAATCATATATATATTTTTTTGGTTAGGTATAGGGGCGGCAAATTTGGGCTTTGCCTGGGGCGGAAAAAATACTAGGTCCGGCCCTGAGTGCACAAAGTTAGATTTTGGTTTGCCGTAAAAAGCAGGGAAACAACAACTAGCTTAATTATCGGCAACTGTAATGTCATGTCCGAGACTGTGACTAACTATGGCTGTTCCATTCGATGTATTCAACAAAGAATTCAGAATCACTGATACATGTTTTTTAATAACCTTTTTTTATTAATTAATAAGGTATAGGTAGTTATAATATATGTGTATATAATATTATAACAAATAAAATTAGAATTAATTGTTACTTTCTCTGTGCTATTATTATTGTAATTCAGTCAATAAAGATTCCTGACGAAATGGTGAGGGTAATATGTACGAAGAACTAAAATTTACAGGTGTGCTTCAAGAAATTTAGAAAACCACGTTTACTTTAATTTTTTTGAATGTTATTTATAATTGACTCAGTATATTTGCTACGAAAATTTTCCTGAATATTTCTTTAATTATGGTCCGGAACAGTATGACAAATAATTTAAGTATGATTTAATTAGTTACGGTTTGGACACCTGAATTATTTTGTCATATTCTCAGTGGGAACAAAGGAGCACAGGCAAAGAGTTAATAAGGTTTGCATAGTTACGTAACTGTTTCACTAGGTTTGCTACAACACTCTAGGGGAAAATGTCATATGTCAATTTGTGACAATCGTCAGTAATCCCAAAATTCCCTGGAAAAAGGGCGTCTTTACAAAACTTTCTTGTGAAGAGGGGGTAACCCGGGCATTCCGGGTAATGACCTAAACTTATTCAAAAAACATCCAAACAACCACTTATTACATATACATATATATATATATATATATATATATATATATATATATATATATATATATATATATATATATATATAATATAAATATATATATATATATATATATATATATATATATATATATATATATATATATATATATATATATATATATATATATATTTATATATACAGGGTGTCCCACTTAAGATGGATACAAGCCAATATCTTGGTTGTTTGCTCAGCGATGTTTTTCAGTTTTGGTAGGAGGCTGTATGGTCATAAGGCGCACATTTTACCCAGGGTTAGAAATGCGATACCTCATAGACGTACGTTTTAATGGGGTTTGATTTTTTTTTATTCATGAGTAAACTACCTTTAGGACAGTATTTATTTCAAATCTGATAAATTATATTAAATCCTCCTTAACCAAGACACTTAAGTTCTAATTTTGATAAAGATTGATACAGGGTGTGTCATAAAAAATATGACATTTTTAATTTTTTTTAAGTAAATACTTACGACGCCACTGGATAAGCAACTGGTCTATATCAACATTATAATAATCGATTTAAGTTTTCAGATAGCTTCCATAATAATTAAGATGTTTAATTGTGTTTCATTTAAAAACCGATATTTTTAAGTTTGTTAATACAAAGGAATAAAATCCGTTACAAAAGAATTTAAAAACCCAGCTTTCAATGAAAAGTGAAGTATGATTTTTTTTCATTTTATTGAGGAATAATGAAAAAACTCCAAACAATTATTTAAAATAATCACTATTAACTTCAGTGGCGTCGTAAGTACCTATTTACTTTAAAAAAAAAATAAAAAATGTCATATTTTTTATGACACACCCTGTATTAATCTTTATCAAAATTAGAACTTAAGTGTCTTGGTTAAGGAGGATTTAATATAATTTATCAGATTTGAAATAAATAGTGTCCTAAAGGTAGTTTACTCTCGAATAAAAAAATCAAACCCCATTAAAACGTACGTCTATGAGGTATCGCATTTCTAACCCTGGGTAAAATGTGCGCCTTATGACCATACAGCCTCCTACCAAAAATGAAAAACATCGCTGAACAAACAACCAAGATATTGGCTTGTATCCATCTTAAGTGGGACACCCTGTATATATATATATATATATATATATATATATATATATATATATATATATATATATATATATATATATATATATATATATATATATATATATATATATATATATATATATATCTTTTTTATAGGAAGTAGGGAATAATAATAAGATAAAATAAGTATATAAGTCAAATAACGTGAAAGGAACTTTACTTTAAAATTGTATTGTAAAATATTTTATTACTTTAAACAATTTAAAATTTTACTTGAACAGCCTTAACTTAAATATGAAAAATCCTTAAAAAGTCAGAAATGATTACAATACAAAATTCAATTTTCTACGTTTTAGATTCACAAACGCATTAATAACAGAATCTAGACACCGTGTTTTCTCTGTGAATATGTAATAGAGCGAGCCCAACCAGTCTGTCCTGAGACATAGTTGATCTCAGCCAACTTGTAATTCTTTTCAGCGTAGAAAAACTACGTTCAGCGAATGCATCACTTTCAGGCAATGTACATACTATATGTAGAGCGGATTTTATTAACGGAAAAATATTACTATCACATTTAATAAAAGTGTCCAAGACGGGATTAGAAATACTCTCGTTATTTGAACGGTTCCAGTATTGTAACTATAAATCTATGTCTGCACTAACTTTTGCTGCAATGGAAGCATTGTCGTCTGTAAATAGAAGAGGGCTTAAGAACTTAGAAATAGGTTCTCTTAAAGGTTTAAGGTCTTGTTCAGACTCAAAATTTAAATTTTCTGGTACTACACTATTAATTTGAAGAGCATCAAAAAGTAATCTATTAAACCAGAATGAAAGGGTCTGAGATATTCTCTAAGGGGGGAATAAATATTCAAATTCTGTAATACTGATCATCAAGCTGTTTGTGAATCTCAGCAATTTTCTTATATAGTTTAGAAAAAGAACTGCCAGAGCTTTCCTTTTTTCATTTAAAACTTCTAAAATATTGCAAACTAATTTCTCAGCAGATTTGACATCAAGACATTTTTTTGCAACATTCGGCTTAAGCCAATGGTGTAATTGAAAAAGTATGAGACACAATAAAGCGAAACGATAAATTCGATCTTCAAAAGAGAATTTTAAAGGCAGATACAAGTTGCAGAGATTCAATAATATAGTATTTGAAAAGCATGTTTTAAAATAGAATCATGTCTTTCAGACCAACGAGTCTCACATTAATTAATTGTAGGTTAGTGGTATGTTTTAATATTAAGTTTCATTTGGATGATGCTTTAAAAAATGAATGACCGCTTTTACAATACCAACTGCGTTTCATATATTATTGAACATTTACAGATTTAGAAAAGGACAAATTAAGACTGTGATTACAGCGTTTTGGCATTTTAAAAATCTTTCTGTAAATGAGATATGACTCCCCTCTGATCTGATGTCATCACGCTGCAGTGGCGGTTCCTGCAATTTCAGATTGTCGTATCTCCTACGCATGGGACCCACACCAAATTATAAGATGTTACTGTTGGGTACTCTACAATCATTTTCGTGAAAAAATATTTAATTTTGAAATTTGCGAAAAAAACTTAATTTTTTGGGCCGCTTCACCTGAGATCAAACAAAGTTCTGAAGAAAATTTTACTATTATATTATATTTTTTCATAAAGTATATCAAATTTTATCGACAAGTTCCGAATTTGGTGAAAATATTATAAAATATGACATTGTAAATTATTTCTTAGAGAAAATCATATAGGGTAAAAATTTTAAGAACTAATTAATCTCAGGATATTAGAGGTAATTCAATGAAATTTGAATTCTACTGATAAAATCTGATAAAATTTATGAAAAAAAAAACATGGAAGTAAAATTTTCTTCAGAACTTTCTCAGATCCCCCAAAAAATTAACTTTTTTTCGCAAATTTTAAAATTAAATATTTTTTTACGAAAATGTTTCTAGAGTACTCAATAGTAACATCCTATAATTTGATGTGGGTCCCATGCGGAGGAACTGAGATACGACACATCTAAAATCTCAGGAACCTCCACTGTCACGCTGCATGTGTCAGTGCCTATACCTACACAGTCATCAAAATTCAGACTCAAAAATGACTTAACCGTTTCAGTTAGCACATTGGCTGTAAGTGACGGTTCGTTGGATGTATCCTCAAAGATTTCGGAATGACAATCTATAAATCCTAAAAAATCTTCAAAGGTGACCTGGCCTTCCCTATTTACATACCGAACTACGAGTGACGTCTGCGAAATATGCATGATATCAGTAGTTTCATCGAATATGCTACTATAATATTTAGAAAGCTTTATCCTGTTCACAATGCACTTTAATGTTTTATTCCCACAACATTTTATTAGATCATTTGGTACGACCGAACTAATGTATTTATTTCTCAGCCCAGGGGCTTCAAAATGCTGTTTTAATTTGTTATTTTCGGATTCTATTTGAAACCTAATTAATTCCCTCAGATTTTCTTCGTTTGCTCCCTTTAAAGATTCTGATACTGCGAACCGAATCCTGCGTGTGCACGCAAAGGAAAATTTTGACGTGCCAGAAAAATTATGTTCTGGATAATGCATTTTAATTTTCCCCGGTTATCTATTATTTGTTTTCTTCTTTCAGTGGTAAGAATGTTTGCAATTTGAGATTGAGGATGCTTATAAGTTGCCATAAAATTTTTACCAATTATCAAAGCTTCATTATGATATATATTTTGATCATGGATGGTTAGGTCCCCCGTCCTTACCATATAATTTTGAATAACTATTAAGAATACTAGAAACGAATTTTTTTAAAGGAGTACTTTTATGGACTCCTCACTCCTCCCAACTTTGCAAAAATTGAACCATATTTACATAATAATCCTTGCAAAGATACAGAAAAAGTTAACCAATGGAAAGACTCAAAATGTTTTGCACTTAAGTAACATTTTATTTCCTTGTGGTTTTTGTCATGAATCGAATGTGGAAAATGATATTTTATATCTGGTATAAAAGAATTGTTTAAAATATTATATTTTTGACCGGACAGTTCAGGGATTCCTAGATACAAGCCTACGTCTAGCCCACTTGAAGCAAGAGAAAAATGTGTTTCTTCTGCATTTTCTAAGGAAATTATACTTGATTCCTCAGTATGCACTGTAGTAACTGTACTGCAACTAAGCTGAGGTATTAAATACTGACTAAATTTTTATTTAAAAAATACGGTAAACGGTAATTATTTAGATTAACGTAAACAGCGAATTTTTTCATGAAATTTTGCACAGACCCTAAGTTTGGGTCGTAGAACACGAATCCGAATTCAGTTTTTGGCGGTCTCGTAAAAAAATTTTTTTTTGTGCTCACCCAACCTGAGCAAAAAGGTGGTCAGGTTTGCTCAGTTTTGATTGATATAGATATATATGTATGTATATCAATCAAAACTGAGCAAACCTGACCACCTTTTTGCTCACCCAACAAATTTAAAGAAATTCATTGAAAAAGCTAACCTAAAAGTTTAAAAAAATTTTTTACGAGACCGCCAAAAACTGACTTCGGATTCGTGTTCTACGACCCAAAATTAGGGTCTGTGCAAAATTTCATGAAAAAATTCGCTGTTTACGTTAATCTAAATAATTACCAAAAATACATACTGTCTGTTTTGCTCAGGTTTCAGCAGTTTATCAAATGAAAACTTCCGGAATTAAACGTAATAAAGTACATTAAATAGGGCATATAACATATCATAAAATTCAAAAGGCACACACTACACTACACTACACAAGCAGCCTATTAAACTGACAACATATAACATCACAAACGAGTTATTCAAAAAAAACTTTAAATATTGTCGTTCAGATTCACTAAGGTTTAAGATTTAGTATTAAACGAGGGTTTAAATTAAGATCTTGTAGTTGATTAGTTATGCTTTGACAGGTTTATGTCCTGTCATTGTTAATGGGTCGTCATTAAAAACTTATGAATTATTCTGACATTTCAGCGATTTGCTTGGTTTACCAATGATTTTTATATTGGAACGAGTTGCTATAATGAATTTAGTTATATTATCGTCGAAAGTAAGTACTTACTAAAATTGCCCTTTTCCTAATAAATTTATAAAAAAAGATCAGAAATAAATTCATAGCATATAACTTAGTTGTCTTATTTTTACATTTTGTCAGTTTAAAACCTTTGGTTGTCAAATTAGACCGGACTAGCGTTGGAAAATCTGGCTGTGTATTTTTAAATAAAAAGAAAACATATTTTTATTTTAAAGTTATTAAAACATATATTATTATAACTCTATAAGTATAAACATATAAACAAAATATAAATGCATACAAATAAAAAAGCAAATAAAAAAAATAATGTTCTTTGTCGTCGTATTCTTGACTAACAGAAATTTTTCTTTAGAAATTATCGTCCAATATTTGCGAATAAAATGTTTAGCACGTTAGATTTTTCATACTGAACTGTGTCAAAATAATTTTTTACCAGAAAAAAACTAAAAGTGTGTTTCCGTCTTTTGTCCATTGGGCACCCATAAAAGAAAAAACTCTTTCATCGTTCGTAGTTTGTGCCTGTATTGCGAAGACAAACTGACATGTAAAAACTCCGGAAATCTTTCAACATTTTCTTTTAGGAAGTAGTGCGCAAAGTCATATTTTCCGCACGCGACTGCCGTTGCACGAACGACGCGAAGCGGAGTTCGCGCAAGCAGTCAAGTGCGGAAAAAGCACCTAGCGCATGCGTTAGAAACAATATTTTTTCTACGAGCGTCAGGTTACAACGAAAATAAAAACAATGATTATTTTTTGAAGAATTTTTAATGAAACTTGAAAGAACTGCAACAACAATTTACATAGTAATAATAATAATAGAAAATTGAATTATTTCTTATTAATATTTACAACAAAAGTACAATTATTAATATGTTGCAAACTGATTGTAGATCCGGTAATTTCATTTAATGGGTGGCTTAGGGAAGCGCTTATTGTACGACTTGATGAAGGTTGACTTAACTCAGAAGGGCAGCTGTTCATGACCAATATTTTATTCCACATATCCTTTTTTTTATTTATCGGGAATTATTAACAAATGTAGGTAAAAGAGAATAAACTAAGACTAAGACGTTCTTTATTTTGAATAGTTTTACTTTTCCGCGCTGTGCGGAAAAATATTACTTTGCACACGCAAATGCATGCGCAAAGTTTAACTTTGAATTTGAGTCATTTCTTTCAAAAAAACGAATGATGTAGGTATGTTGTATAGAAACTTCAAAATAAGTGAGACAAAATATGATCTGTGCGTTTTAAATATATAGATTAATATGATGGACAGTTCTAGCGTATTTTTGTTTTAGTAGAACAAATTCATAATCTACATAATAAAATTTTGGGTCTGGGTTTTGGGTGTTAGATTTCAATTTATGCAGTGAATGTCATAACATAGCACCCTGAATAAAAAAACTATTTTGTAAAAAAAATTCATCATCTGGATTGTGCTTAAAATGTATTCTACGACAAAAGTTGCATTAATAATGCAAAAAAGTGTACGTGATTTTAAACCGGTATTCTACAAGAATTCGTTTATACTTTCACTAAACATGTGACCTAAGGTATTAATCTCCGACAGATATGTCTGTATATTATAGACATTTAAAAATCGATACATTTTTTTTAAACATTTTACAGTGGTGTAATCGCTCCGATCGATCACTTGACGGAATGCAATTCCCATTAATATGCGATAATTAAAATGCCTTTCCAAACAATAAATTACCCAATAAATTCGTTGTGTCAAGTTTTATAAATATACAGAGTGCTTACAAAAAACCCGAGCTCTAATGTTTTACCATATTCAATGGTAACCCTTTTAATTAACGGACTCGATTAAGGCTAGTAACGTTGCCAAAGAATTGAAATAAAAAAGTTTGAAAATTGTCTGCTAAAAGTCTTCAATAATCGCTCAAATATTGACTGTTTTCTTCTCTCAGGAATCGATTTTTTAAATAATGTTTTGTTTGAAAGGAACTGTTGCCTAGTATTTTTTGAGATTTATTGACGACAATTTGGATTACGAAACTAAGTCAGAATTTTTTAGTAACCCTTTCATGGATTACTTTAATAACTAATGCAAGCTTTAAAGCATTTATTAAGCTTTTGCGACAAAGAAAAGAAGTGTTATTGAAAAATATTTAATAGTTAACCGAACCCATGGATTTATTAAATAAAAGGATACGGGATGATGTAACATTCTTTGAAGCCAAAACAAACCATTCTAAGCGACAATATAAACACAATTTGTAAACATTGACCACATCTTATTTTACCTTGTATTTTTGTGCAATAAATACGTTAGAAGCATTACAAGATTTGCTAAAAGTAATAAAAGCCCTAAATTACTTTATTTTCTGCTAAATAATAATAAATTTAAGTTAAAAAGGTTTTATTATTTATAGGTTATGTTATTTCTAAAGGTGTTTATTTAAAGTCGCTCCGAGTCATTTATAGATCTATATAAATCTATACGTCGCACTTTTTCTTTTCTACTTCATTAGACAAAGACGTACGTGTAACCGAGTGTTCAGACCGAGGTTCATCCGTTTTCCTAAACAACCAGCACAGACAACAACACTTCTGAGCTCCAACACTCCAATGCTATTTTATCTCTTTCTACTGCCATTCTTGATTCAATTACGTAGTAATTCGTAGTCTTGTCTATGTTCGTAGTTCGTAAACTGCTCCCCCAAGAGAATAACGAACAACAAAATATAAGGCTTCACGTTCGATACGCTCACAGTATACGGATATCGAATCCTTTTATATAATAAATCCATGACCGAACCAGTCTTTCTTATAATGTTGTAGGGCGCTACAAAATCATTGGGTCTTTTCCACACTGATTTATTTAACGAGATGATTAACTTTCTCTCGGGACTTTTATATCTGTCTTTTATAATAGTGGGTGGGGTAAATTGGACAGTATTCTATCCGTCAGATCCCATACCTATTAGGTGTCGAAAGACGTAGAGCTATTTGTGGCTAACGTAAAAGGGTAATATGAGACCTTCGAAAACGAACTAAAGTATCCCATTAAATTAATTAAAATTAAGGCAATATCATGTTGAAATAACATGATTGGAAGTCTCCGAATATATGGTACTTTTAATAAATACCAAAAATGAGGTACTACAATAAAATGTTAAAGCATCCGAAACCATAACCATCATGGTGCACGTGTATTACCACAAGAAAGTGTGTATCACATTTTTATTCACGACCGACTTATTATTTCCATATCCAACCATCAAGCATGTCCAATTTGCTGCCTCAGTGAAGTTAGAAGTTAGTTGTTGACTCAGGTGACGACGCTGGCCTTTTTATTTAGTTTCTCACTGGCAGAACTAATATATTTTTTATGCCGTTATTCCAATCAGTCATCAATTCCAAAAAATATTTAAAAAACTAGTTTTATTATTAAAACTCCATAGCAATTTAATTATTAAAAGTCAAAATATTTATAAACTAAATTCGTCGAATGCTTTGAAAACGGTATTCTCCCTCATATATTCTATACTAATATATAAAATTGTAAATTGACTGGCTCACTCATTAATCAACGCCCAGCCAAAGCTACTAATGCTAAAAAGTTGAAATTTTGCACACAGCTTTATTTTACGCCGTAGACGTCCACTAAGAAAAACCAATCCAAAACTCGACGTCTACGGGGGTAAAAGCAACCCATAAAAATTAAATTATTTTTTATTAAAACTACTAAGTTTTAAGGAAAACGCCATAACATGTCAATTTTATTATATTTTTTTACAAGACTACTTTTTTCGTGTTGGAATTTTACCCCTAGGGGGTAGAAACACACTTCGATCACTGATTTATCAAGGCCCAGCCCTAACAACTGAAGATAAAAAGCTCAAATTTTGCATAAAGCTTTCGTTTAGGCCCCAGACGTCCACTAAGAAAGGATATTACAAAACTCGCTCTCTAAGGAGGTAAAATTAACCCATAAAAATATAATAATTTTTTTGTTCAAAAACCAATGGGTTTTACGAAAAAGGACGAAGCACGTCGATTTTATTTAATTTTTGGGTTGGAATACACATAAGGGGTAAAAACACCCCTCACCAGATCTACTAAACGTCGGGTCGTGAAATTTTGAACTTTGGCATGCAGGTCTGCTTTGGGTTTGCTTGGATTGTTATGAAAGTTTCTTGCTAAGTGGTAATTTCCAAATATGTATGTATATATTCAAAAAATATATTTCATATATAAAAGCCGATAAATAAAGCTAGTAGTGTATCAAAGAATAAACTGACTGACTAATTGACAGATGTATTAAGGCACGCAGCCAACACCGCTGGGTCTAGTTTCTTATATACCGTAGGCATAGCATGCACTAAAGACGGGTTTTTCAAAATTCAACCCCTAAGGGGGCGAAACATGGGTTCAAACAGTATAGAGAAAAAATATTAGATGGTCCTATCAACTCGAAACTTCATAGAAGTACTCTAAAAATAAATGTTTAAACACGTGTTCAACAGTTTTTAATTAATCAACCCCTAAGGGGGTGAAATGGGATTCAAAGTTTGTAATGGAGTGAAATTGTTATACCCCGGACGAAGTAGCGGATGCAAGCTGTACTTTATAAAATCAATGATTGGCTACTTTTGACAATATCTGATCCTATTCCAAGTAAAAATAAAAATGAAACATTTTACTTAGTAAACTTTACACCTTGGGCTTCTCAGAAAATTTGATTATTTTCTTTAAATCTTATTTGGCAGGTAGGAAGCAGACAGCAGAGTGTTGTGGTTTCTGTACTTCCGGTTCCTAGAGCATCATTTCGCCATCCATACACATTTTACGTCCCTACACCGTGCATCAATATCTGTAAATACTCACACATATATAGAATGTGCAACAGTATTGTCGAAAACCTTGAGAGTCACACACTTCTTTATGCTACTCTCACTTGGCAAGATCCACGTCTGGTGAACTAAATAGTATATTACAATACAAGTACGGTAGGTACGTCTTTACCGCATGTGCGTGATGTTTAACAAAACGAGCCGAAGGCGAGTTTGGTAAATCACGCAAATGCGGTCAAGACACCTACCGTAAGTGTATTGTACGATATTTTATCTACAAGCATGTTTAATGAATAATGCAACTCGATGGATTTCTTCAGTTAGTAGTGCACATTTTTAATTTTTGTGTGTCTAGGATGTTGGTTTGGGGGGGGGGGGGGGGGGTGGCTGCAGCATATATACTATTGTTTTTTGTTAAATCGCTTAATAGTTATTGATTGTCAAAATTGTACCCTAGTGTGATTTTTGCTTTTTCTTTCTTTTATTTTTTGTAATATTCTCATCCACTTTTTTCTATTCTACAATACTTTACATGTATATGTAATGTATGAATATATTATGTAAGTGTATTTTAAAATTACGTGTTGTACCCATTTGTTAATTGGTTTCAAAACTGTAAAATGGGTGTAAATAAATAAGGTAGCGAAGTAAAGGTAACATATAAAAAGAAAATAATCCTTTATTTATCACAATGGCCGATAAATGGGTGAATGTACCATTGTACCTTTTGATATTTCTGTCTTGCGATGAAAATAACAAGTAAACTGATTGGTATAAAAATTTCAGATTTCCTTTTATTAAGCAGCATCCAGTTATTCGGCTACACTCAATATAATATTCATAATAATAAATATTCTTCATTTTTAGAGCAAGGTTGTTGATAGTAATCAATATGTATTTAACAAACATTATGAAATGATCTATTATTATTAAATAATAAATAGGCGGTATTAAAGTATAGACTTAACTAGTTAAAAATATCACAAAATCGATTCTATTTAAATTATTCATACAGAGATGCAATGTGGCTATACTCAATCTATGGTTTATGCAACACTATAATAACAGGGCGCTTCTATTGTTCTGTAAACTATTGTGTTCAAAGTGCCGTGTTTGAATGTTTATAATATTTCAATAGTATTTGAAATTTACACATGAAGGTCTTTTTGTAACTGTTACTTTATGTAAAATCTTGTGCACGGAAAAAGAAGTGTTATGAAAATATAAAAGCTATTACTGAAGCGACGTGACGTTTTATTAAACGTATTCATTTAATTACACAGCGCCACAAAAAAAATGGTACTCCTATCGAGACAACTATATCCCTATGTAATTTTCGACGCTGAATCCGAATCCGAGTCAAAAAAAATCGTACACCCCCAAAATCAACCCCTAGCGCTAAAAAACACCTCAGCAGGGTAAAAATGACAACGCTCCACAATAGTCTTAAATCTCAATAAATCGAAGTAAATATAAACATTCAAGTATATAACGCATAAATACAGACTTAACATTACTTTCCATTGAAAATCACCCCCCTGAGTGGGTGAAAACTACCCCTCATACAACAGGAAACTTAAAAAAATTCAGTGATTGCAAAAAAAGCTTACGGTGCCCAGTTTTTTTGCAAGGAGTGAGTAACTACATTAGTTCAGATGCAATGCTCAAAATCTACCCCCACAGAGGGGCGGAAACCACCCCTAGATTAAAATTGCCAGGAAAATCGGGCAAAAAATTTTGTCATCGTGATTTATATTTTAATCGATGCTAAAATTGGCTAAAGATATGCGGCACTGCAGTTTGGAGGTGAATACTTACACATTGCACCAAAGTCATTCAGTGACATCCCCATGAGAGGGTGAAAATTACTCCAATTGCGCAGCCCTACAAAAAAAAATAAATTTGGAACTGCTATCTAGACAACTGTATCCCTATGTAATTTTCGACGCTGAATCGTAATTCGAGATCAAAAAAAATCGTACACCCCCAAAATCAACCCCTAGCGTTAAAAAGCACTCCCTAAACAGGGTAAAAATGACAGCGCTCCACGAATAGTCTTAAATCTCAATAAATCGAATTCAGTATAAATAGAGTTAACACCACTTTTCATTGAAAATCACCCCCATGAGTGAGTGAAAACTACCCCTAACACAACGGGAAATTTAAAAAAACTGCAGTGATTGCAAAAAAAGCTTACGATGCTCAGTTATTTTAGAAACAGTATGTAACTGAATTAGTCTCGATGCGATGCTCAAAAACTATCCCCATAAAGTGGCGGAAACCACCCCTACCCAACCCAAACCAACTTCCAAACTGCAATGCTGCATATCTTTAGCAAATTTTAGCATCGAGTAAAATAGAAATCACGATGACAAAAATTTTTGCCCGATTTCCCTTGCAATTTTAGTCTAAGGGTGGTTTCTGCCCCTCTGTGAGGGTAGATTCTGAGCATCGCATCGGAACTAATGCAGTTACTCACTCTTTGCAAAAAAATGGGCATCGTAAGCTTTTTTTGCAATTACTGCATTTTTTAAAGTTTTCTGTTTTATGAGGGCTAGTTTTCACCCACTCATGGGGGTGATTTTCAATGGTGAGTAGTGTTGTCTGTATTTATACGTTATATACTTGAATTTTTATATTTACTTCGATTTATTGAGATTTAAGACTATTCGTGGAGCGTTAAGTCATTTTTACCCTGCTGAGGTGTTTTTTAGCGCTAGGGGTTGATTTTGGGGGTGTACGATTTTTTTTTGATCTCGGATTCGGATTCAGCGTCGAAAATTACATAGGGATATAGTTGTCTCGATAGGAGTACCATTTTTTTGTGGGGCTGTGTTATCTATTAAATGCTTTCCGTACCACGCCAGTGTAACACAAAAATTAGCCCCAGGATTCAAGAAAATTGTTTAAGATTTCTAGTTACTCAGTACTACTTGTCCTATCACTGTTAATAAGTCTTTATTAAAAATGAGCAGGTTATTTTAATTTTCTGCTATAGTTTGCTTGATTTCCTAATCATTCTTTTCCTGAAACTTGTTGCTAGACATGGTGGACGGTAACGCATCTAACTTCCATCCCATCCATGCTGGCGTACCCCAAGGTTCTATTCTAGCACCAACCCTATTTCTTCTTCACATTAATGACCTGCTCTCTTCAGCTACCAATCCCATCCAATCACTCCAATATTCATTTTTCCAGACAGATCTATCCCTTTCCCAAGATCTTTAATTAATCTTAGACTGGGGTGCCAAGAACCTCGTTCAATTCAACTCGTCCACAACTCAGTCTTGCTCCCTGTCACCCAAAAAGCCGGAAACACTTACCCCATCCAAATGAATGACCAAGCCCTGCAGAACAATGAAACGTTCGACTTATTGGCATCGCTTTCGAACGTGATCTCAGCTGACACAAGCACATTACTTTAATAGCCACATCAGCAGCTAAAATGCTTGGTTTTCTCTTTCGAGCTAGAAAATACTTTTTTCCTTCCAATTTACATACTCTCTATATTTTCGAAATAAGACCTAACCAAGGGTACGGTTCCCACATCTGGGGAGCGGCATCATCTTCGATACTTAGCATCCATGATTCTGTCCAAAAGAAAGCCATTCAACTCATCAATGACCGAATGACCCAGTCCTCACAAGAAAACTCCCTTCTTTCGCTCATTGCCGTGCTGTTGGGGATTTATCCCTTTTCTACCGATACATTCACGGATTTTGCTCTGAAGAACCAGCCGCTATAATTCACTCCTTGACGGTTCCTAACAGAACAACAAGAGGCGCGTTATACTGTCCAGCTACAAAAGCCTAGAATCCTAGAACATCCCACTTCTCTTGCTCATTTATATCTAGGGTCTCTAGATTATGGAACAAATTGCCTGCAGATGTTTTTCCCTTCAACCTCCAATCCTTTAAATCCCGTGTCAATAGATTACATTTCCCTTCTCTTCTGATGCCCGCGGTACGTTAGAAGTTTGAAGACCACGTGGGCTGTATCAGATAAAAAATGGGATTAGTTCTACTATTGTAGAAAATACATTCTTAAATTGTTGTCTCTGTATATTGGCGAAAAAACTAAATAAATAAATTCATAGTACAAAATTGAGTCCTCTTATTCTTACACGAATCAATTTAAACTCTTTACGAGAAAAATGTTTGATTCTATAAATTTTGTCGTATCGATTATAATTTTAACACCCTATAAACTAAAAGCGCACAGAATCTATGGGGCTTTTGAGATAAAATTTATAATTACTTAATTAAACTGCATGCGAAAATTCAGGTAACAGTCAATTTTTCTATAGCAACAGCAAATAATATATTGTCGCAAACCTAATGTTCGTTACAAATACGAAATATGTATATTCTTATGTCACGCATTTTCAGACCACGCCCCCTTTATGTTATTTGGTTATAGCTTATTATAACTACCATGAACCAAGATATTATTACGAAAAAGTGGACCGTCAACAATATGCTTACCTAACAGCTGGACTATATAGGTACCCAGAGTATTTAAATTTTGTATTATTACTAATTTTTCCTGTGAACTGATTTTCTATAGCATGCATGAGTACAATAAATATTTTACATAATATGTTGTCACACAATGTCGATAGTATTTAATTATTGTTCCTTTTATACGCTTGTATGCAAACGAGTAAATGCATTAAGGATTAAATAAAAGTATTAAATTGTGCAGCCACCGAAGACAATAAATGTTACTTAAGTGTTAAAACAATTAGTGGGCGAAGTCGGAGCACATTGAAGAATGCAGAAATAGATCTTAGAATTTATGCAGTCAGGAGTATACAGTTTAGAAGCTTACCAAATTTTGAAAAGGAAAAAGAGTATTGGTAATAAAAACATTATGTTCAGAGTCCTTACTAAATAAACAAATAAAAGACGGACAAAATTAAAACTATATAAACCGAGTTCATCTAGCTCTTAATGTAGATAACTCTATTCTTATATTTTTTTACATTTATTTTCCTCCGGTATCGTACAAATTTTTGAACTACGTTTCAATTTCTCAGTCTAGAGTACCTTTTAGGTTCAGCACAAGGGAGATGAATATTCATGGACGTATACTTTTTCCAGACGAAACTGAATCTCATAAATATAAATTCTTAGGATTTAAATGGTTTAAAAAGCGAGACAAAGGCCTGCCGCTAATACCGGGATCGCTCGATTCCGCATAGCAAATAACTCACATTTCATGCAGATTTCTTAGTGGTACGTTCGGTATACAATTCAAACAGCAGCTGCTGTCTCGTGAAGGGACACCTGTCGCGACGAAGCGTTGTGTCTCTTTTCCACTAAGGGTAATATTATATTATCGCATGCAGTGGGCGGAGTCATTTCCAGCTAATTGAGCCATTACGTCTAGACAGATGCTTTTTTAAAATATGATTTATTTAAAACAGTTAAGTTTTAGGTTTTGACCAGTGAAGGGCGTATTATAAGTGTTTTTGTTTTTAGATACGTGGTTTATGTAAGTTAATTTTTATTATAATAATGGCTTTTTGGCGACCTTGTGAGGTAGATGAAAGCGGGTTATTACATGTTGAATTACCTTCGGTAGCGACCGTGGCATCGCCAGTCGAAACATGTCCGGAGTTTAATAAAGATTTACATGTTCAAAGTCAACGAATAATTCTAAATATTTACGGCTGTTTCGGTGATGTAAAATACCTGGGAATCCTTCATGATCCCCAGTGGGCTGTCGATCATCCAGGGTACCGGTCAAGAGTGCAGCTAGCCTCGACTCTGTAAATGTCGAGTGAAAAACAGAAAAAGCAAAGAAACAAGAAGAGATAAATTCTCGGTCGCGTTTCAGGCTAGGCTACGCACCCAAAACGCCCGTAAAGCCGTTAACCCGGGTTGTGGAAGGCTAGGTAAGGGTTGCTAGCCAAAATAGCCATAGTTCGCCCAATACTAAAGCAGCATTATCCTCGAACTGGATGCGGTGTGTCGGCTGCGTTGGGATTAATAATGACAAGAAGATGACATGCATAACGCATCCGAGCCATTATGTGTGTCCTTGTTTCTCAGTTGAATAGCTGATCTCGATCATGACAAACCGCGCATCGTAAAAATACGCCCATTCGTGCGCACCTGGGGAGCGGACGATGGTGTAAATATAATATAGTTACACTTACTACAAAACGATCATAAAAATAACAACGTATTTATGCCATTAATTTAAAGTCTTAATTATCGGTCGACGGTACGCCCATGAATACAATTATTTCTATGGTTAAACATCGTTTTTGCAGATTCAGTTAGGTTTTGATATACTTATAAATAATATTTGGTTAAAACTTTTTATTGTGTCCCATCTTAAATTGGTTAGAATATTTTGGGACGCCTATAACTAGACCTTATCGGCACAGTTGCCTCAAAGGTGTCGGCTGCGTTACTTTTTTTTTGCGGTTTCACTTTCCATTGGAAGCACTATATGTATGCTGCCATATGATGAAAATAATGTGCCGAGGGAACAACAATATATTTATTAATTTGAACTTTAAATTTACTTTAAAAATATTACGTCTTTTTAAGTATAAAAATTTAACATGGATCCAAGAAATATTAATGCGACCTTATTTTTAATGTGTTACTTATTTTGTGATAATTATTATGTACAGAATTGCAACAAATGCGGTATTGTTTTTATTTAATATTTTGTAATCTACTAAAAAAATTAAGTATACAATGCTAAATAACGCTTTCATTTAATTATAAATCTCATCATATCCTTTAATTTTGTTAATAATGATGTATGTACAAACATTCAAGAAACAATGCTAACATTTTTGGTGCCCAGTTGTCTCTGAGTTATGCTCTAGACTCTAGACGGATAGGCAGACGCGAAAAAAAGCAAGCCCTTAAAGTTACTTTACTAAATTAGTAGGGCCAAAAGGATTACTAAAAAAAATATTCTGTGTAGTTAGTGCAAAAATACGAGACAGATGATTCTTTTGAAATCAACAATCTCGTTAAACAAACACTCTTATAGGGGGTTCTTTTTCAAAGCGACTTTTATGAAATTAAGCTTTTAAAATAAATGTCAAATCAGAATGTTGCTTTACTGTTTATACAGTGAGAACGTAAAGGTTTGAATAAATTCGCTTAAAATTCAGGCATTTTTTCTTGGAAAAACGCTCGGACATGTCAAGTTTTGATTTTAGATGCGCATTGTTTAAACTAAATGTGATGTATACAGGGTGACCCAAAAAGAAGATATGTCACACTTAAAAATTTTAAATAGAAACCTCTTTTTTAATTTCATTTTTGAATTCTTCGTAAAATTTTAATAATATCTCATGTATCATACCCTATATCTAAATTGAACCGTTTTTGAAAAAAATACAGTTTACCTTTAAAAATCATAAAAATAATAATCTAATCTAATTTCTTGCCTTATTCGGTTTTTCAGGTCGTCAATATTATTTGGTCTATTGACGTACACTCTGAATTTGAATTTGCCCCACAGAAAATAATCTAGGGGAGTTCAATCAGGGGATCTGGCCGGCCATTGTATTGGACTCCGTCGACCAATCCATCGCCTAGGAAAAACTATTTATTTAGATATTCACGCACCGGGCGAGTATAAAAAAACTGTCTTTTTTTCAAAAGCGGTTCAATTTAGATATAGGGTATGATACATGAAATTTGATTAAAATTTTGCGCAAAACTCAAAAATAAAATAAAAAAAGAGGTTCCTATTAAAAAAAATTAAGTGTGACGTGATATCTTCTTTTTGGGTCATCCTGTGTACATCAAATTTAGTTTTAAACAATGCGTACCTGAA
This sequence comes from Philopedon plagiatum, assembly GCA_963971165.1. Classification (NCBI taxonomy): domain Eukaryota; kingdom Metazoa; phylum Arthropoda; class Insecta; order Coleoptera; family Curculionidae; genus Philopedon; species Philopedon plagiatum. The sequence goes on from OZ020189.1 coordinate 50,259,014, forward strand.
ATCAAAACTTGAGGTGTGCGAGCGTTTGTCTAAGAAAAGAATGCCTGAATTTTAAACGAATTTATTCCAACCGTTACGTTTTCACTGTATAGGTTTTTAATCAGTGTGGTACTTGTACGCCTAAAAATTCGTAACTTTGTGATTTTAATTTGAGCTGCAATGGTTTAAAAGGCCTAACACAGAAACCATACTTGTTGAGGTACATAAGGATAAAAAAATTAAATAAGCCACCCCGCGTATCTCCAAAACTTATATTTTCTTCTCATTAAAATGAAACGAGTTTCTTACAGTAACTATTAGGAAAGTTGAGTTAATAAGCAAAAATTAAAGAAAAAAAAAAGAACTTAAATAATAAAATGTAAACACCTCAACAGCAATGCGTTTTTTAGACAATAATTCTTAAGAGACGTTTTCCTACGACCACCTATGAAAGTGAGTAAAAAAGCACGGTTAACTTGGCGAGAAAGTGCCTTATATCACACGCGTGTTGAAAAATACTTTACAACACGTGTGTTGAAAAGTACTTGTCAACATGACATTTAAATAGATGGTGCCAATTTCATTTGCTTTATTTTCAGCACACTTAATGAAAATATTAGTGTTGAAAGTGGGGGTTTTAAAAGACAGAAATTGAGGTTCTTTTGTAAATATTTTTGTCGTAGGAAAAATATTGTACATTACTCGTGTGAAAGTAATTTTCGCACACTCGTGGGATTATCGCACTCGCACTCGGCTGTCGCCTCGTGCCACAACATTCCCACTCGTGTGAAAAATGTCACTTTCAACACTTGTTATGTAATATACTATTTTATTGCAAAATAACCGAAAATTCTAGAATTACTAATGTTTTGAAAATTGTAGTATCGGCGAGATTTGTTGAAAATAAACAGTGACGATGCCCGTATTTCTGTCACTGGATTATTAAAATAACTAGAAACTATCAGGGCGGATGGGCTACCTCACATCGGCCCTGGCACTTACCAGTCACCAGCCCACCTGGGTATATTTATTTTTAGTTTTATATATAAATATATTATAACAATATGTCCAGTCGTGGTTGATAAATTCGTATATCTAATTCACAGTCTCCACGTTTCTTTTTAGGCAACTGTCATTTGTATTACTGGTATCATTTTTTGCCCACGGATGTGTAAATTTTAGGTAAAATTTAGCACAACTTTTATAGAGGAAAAATTGCTTTTAAATCAGTAAAGCTTTCAGTTTCCCTGTTGGGGTCTGTCTGTTAATTTGATAAGTAACAACTACTTGACAGAAAAATCAATCCTTAGTATTTAAATATTGGGATTTAATTTGGCTTGGAGGAGCACTTTAAAACACAATTATTTCATCCTCTTGTTGCTTGGATTAAAAATGTTTGATTTTATAAAAATAGTATTTTGCATATATTTGAGACAATAATAATCAACATACCTACCCACTAAACACAATAAGTTAAAAATATAACACAGTGGTTGATGTACAAGAGACCAAATCCTTGTATCTTTCAAAGAGTCAACTTTTGTAAAAAATAATACTTTATTTTATTATAACTCTTGGATGTTAACCTAGTCGCGTTAGAATTTTGCCTTTGTATAAGGAGGTACACTTTTAGCCTAGAAATACACGGTTAAAAACATGACAAAGAAAATTTGGAAAAATTACATTTAGTTTTAATATTTCTCATGAAAAATATTTGGTATAAGCTATGCCACTTCAACTTTGTCACAGTGTTTTGTCTATTTTTACTAATTACTCTTGTTAAAAAGTGCCGATTTAATTTCTACCTTCGCTGAACTGCTGTACTTCCATGCTATATACCTCCATACCTATATCCTGTATAGGACTTTTTTGCCTTATCTCCAATTTGGGTCCGAGGAGTTTTAATTTGATTGATCAACTTTTGTATCGTCTAAGTCCCCTTGTTCCCTGGTTTTGGTGGCTTGCTTCGGTGTGGGAGTTCACGGTTTGATTTAACCTTTTTTTATTGGCCCTTGAAGATGTTCATATCTTCGCTTTCCCTTAAGTGTTTGAAGGTCGCATTTAATTTATTACTTTTAAATTGACTGACTCCACTTACCTTTTTCTTTCCTGAAAATGTTTATTTGGTTTGGTTTATTTCTTTTAACTATGGTTTATGAGGTTAGAACTTTGTAGCACTGACGTCATCACTTTTCTTTCATAGGTTTTCGACGATTTTGGCTTCACGCTTTCGGATATGTCCATTTTAGTACAATGCACATGGCGGCAAGTAGAAGAACGACCGCTCATTTCCGGCCACGGAAGGATAAAACCACTGTATTCCGGGGTTCTCGATCGGTACAGGTGGGTTGTGCTGTCATTTCTATTTTCTGCACCTTTGGGTCATATGAGTAATTACAGTCATAACCTCCCGCGGAAGTTAGTTTTTTCTGTGGTTTATAAACTGCATAGTCGGTTGAGTTTGGGTGATTACTACAGGGCCACGTGATCGTTTTGTGAACGGGACGAAAAATCGATAATGGTTTTCCGTTTTCCTCGATGAAGTATAGGCATTTCGCTGTTAGCGGAGTCACTTTCCATTCGGCCGTCAATGAGGTCATCGGTCTCGGATTAATGATGTTTTAGGGCACTTTTGGATCAAGCCTGAGACCGAGATTTTAATTCCTGTGATGGAGTTAGTTTACCTACCTTGAGTAGGGATTTGAGGTCTTAATTTCATGCCGAAGAGCCATCACCATCTATATGGCATTGAACACCCAGCGTTATTGGGGCAGCCTTTTTTGGTTCTGTCTCGTCAACTCAGCACCTAAAACTCCCCCAAGGAAGGGGTTTCCAGGAGAGGACCAAAATATCCCCCGAGAACCTCTTCCGAAGGGGACAACTTTCCAAGGAGAAGTATTGTTTTTTAAATAAACTAAACATGAATCACTCTACCGTTTTTTCTTTGTTTTTTTTGTTCTTTTGTTTGTTTTCATTGTTTTTTATTTTGCTGTTGTTTCGTCTTTAATAATTGCGTTTATTTTTATAATTTTATTTTCCGAATCCAAGGATTTAACAGTTTTTTCGGTAATTTTGGGGTATATTATGCATCAGCATTTCTACTCAATATGAAAAAATCTTCATATTTTTATCTTTTTTACTAGGTTTTATACCGATCGACTTAACCGTATTTTTGGGTAGCCAGCCCAAATAACCCTTTTGGCGACAGGGGCACCGGATGTCCTTGTGGCACCAAAAAACTATTTAAAAAAAAAATTAAAAAAACATTTTTTTGGACATTTTTTATCTTCAAAATGAGGGATTTGTGGACTCTCACTAACTTTTAATGAGAAATCTTCTTGTGAACTATACAAGGGTTAGCTCACACGAATTGCACATAAATATACGGCCTAGCAACTACCAGATATATCTAGAACCAACGAATAAATTACAAATTAGTATGATCTGCAAATTCCATTTACCGGTTTACCGCAAATAGTTGCATTTATCTAGAGTTTCTCAACTGCCTTTTTCAAAGATTATATCATTAAATGTGTTTTTATGATTGGCAGTTAAATTGAGAAATACCGTTTTATCTGTACAAATCAAGAAATTTACGATGTGGTTTTTGCATATTGCTATTGAAGCTATGGACCAAAGATTTTAAATAACATTTTTGAAACTATCTTATCTACGTATGTAGCAATATTTGTGTCATCAGGAAATAAAGAATAATACAAATTATGAGACTTAAATTACAATACATTTTAGATAGTGATGCAGTAATGCATTTGTCCGCCTGGGCGAAATTTCATTTTTCACTACACTTCTAGAGTCACGAATTAAAGAAATGTGTGCCTAAAAAGTCCCAAAATTTAATATTTTCACATTTTCGCTTTTATTATTTACAGTTTAAAAATCAAAATTTTAGTAAAAAAGAGAAATTTGTGTGTTTTTCGCCAGTTGAACCCTGGACGAAATGAAAATAAAATAACAAATATGACTTTATTCTTTCCATCTGTGTTTCCATTATAGAGTTGGTAGCAAACTGGGCGTCTTAGAAAGATAATAATAAATAAATTTATTTGTACCAGTGATAATAAATATAACAATTAACAATACTAAAATAGACATAAATTATAATTAACTTATGCATTTAAATATTTTAATAAAATTAGTTAATATATTTTTTTAAAAACACTTTGGCATACCACAAATGTATAACCCTTTGATAAAATCGTTGCTTGTAGTATTTCCTACCAAGACAATGGTTAAACTAATTATTTACTTACTTAAGAAACTTACTTTCGGAATTTACAAATACATTATTTTAAATATTTATAGGTATTTTATTATAAATACTTGAGCTCAGCTATGTAAAGCAAGTCTAGGATGTTTTAAAATTTTGGGACGGAACTTCCAGAAAATAATTAAATCTAGTATTAACAGCACAAATATTTGTTCTCAATTAAACCTAATGAAATATAAGAGTGTGAACAATTAAAGTCCTATCTTCCTTCTTAAACCTAATAATTCTAGATAAAACTATACATGGAATTTTTTTACGTTTGCTAAAATTAAATTTTGGACCATTTTGCGAATTTTTCCAAAACACAACTGTCGTCGTTTTTGTGGTACGACTCGTACCACAAAAAGGGTTCTAATAGCTAACTCGTACTCTAATTTACCAAAAAGCACCACCCTCCCCCTATTATTACGCCTCTGAGAGTGGGCGTCTGTCCGGGGCGGCAGAATTTGTAAAATAAAACGATATTTCTAAAAAAATCGGTCAAGTGTAAGGTATAGTTGCACAATTAGTGTTCCGTGTCATCAGCCCCCCACTTAACCTAAGCAAACCTCGGCCGCCCGATTTCCACTCATCTGCCGCGCTACCCGCCGCCGTACCACATCGAGTATGCGCGGAGATGAGTGGTGAAGCGTTTCGACTGAGTCAAATTAAAAATTTTGAAAAACGTGCAAATACAAAAGTTGTTCCTTGCATCGTGAGATTTAATTTGTCGAAAAACTTTTTCTCTAAAACCATTGGTTAAGCAGTTATAAGGAAATAAACAATTAAATTGTTTATAACAACTGATTGCGCTAGAATTTTTCAATCCTAATAATTTTAGCTCAATCTACACCTAATTCTCAATGTTCATGATTTTTCTGAGCGATTCTTTTGGTGATAAGGGTGGGGGACAGCAATTTTTAAGCGTTTTCCCCGAAAAATGTTAAAAAAATGCCTAAAAAATACATCATATATATATTGTTGAATTCGTGCTTCAATAAGCTTTCATTTGACACCCTAAACTATGGCATGGAAATTTTTTTCCATTTCCCAATTTACTCCTTGAAATTAACCCCCAGAATTAAAATCCAACTTTTTATACTTCACGTCTGTAACTGGGCCACTACACTCTATCTCTGTGCCAAATTTCATATTTTTACGTCGACTACTTTCAGAGCAAATCGTCTGTGACAGACGGACGGACACCGAAGTGATTCCATAAGTCTTCGGTTTTGCTCATTTTAGCACGGAACACCAAAAATCGTCGGGTTTTAGTTAAAGGTGAATTTGCAAAAAGGGTCGATATTTTTTTATTGCCGTTGGGATTGAGGGTGCAAAAAGATAATTTTCCTAGGGTATAGAGACATGGTTAGAGAGGGCCTTGGATCAGTCTACTAGTTAACTGCTATCTAGACAGATTTCTAAAAAATGTTGGATACATCGATTTCATAATAATTTAGTTTAAACTTCGACGTCTCCGTAATGAAGCATTTCCGCACAGATTATATTGGAACTTTTTTTAATTATTTTTGGTTTTATTATGTATTCTTAATTTTTTAGTATCTTTATGAAACATCCTATAAAATTATTAGGTCAATCTAAACCCTTCTTACAGTTTCACTCTTCTTGTTATTGCATTAGCATATTCTAGTAAACTGTAATAACAATAACATTAATTTAATCACTTTGCTACTGCCTCTTTATAAAAATTGCCACGAGACCTGGTCTATGGTAGATTCTTAATTTTTAATACATTTTTATTTGCCGAAAGACCTTTCTTAAGATGCACCCACAACAGATACACTTAAAAAATACGTACGCCGTTAGCTTATCGCATAAACTTCCCACAATTTTAGTATATATCCACTACATAATAGGTACATATTCAAACGATAGGTACCTACTAAACATAAAATAGTTACTACTATTTACTTTCCCATTTATCTGTTAAACTGAAACCAAAATTTTTATAGCATAAAGATAAAACTTTTATTATATTTACTTGTGTTTTGACCAGCCTATAAAAATTAAAATACTTTGAAAATTGTATATCCTGAAATAGTTTATACTAAATTATCCATTTCCTACTTTATAAATTATATCTAAATAATAAATAATTAATTTGTCAGAGTTAATTATTAACAAATTATGTAGAAATATGCAAAACTGTTAGCTACGAATTTGATTAGCTTAATATAGATTGGATTATAATAATAAATTTAAAATTGTGTCTAAAATATATTTAAATAATGCGAATAAAATTTTACTACCAAATTTTTACTCAATCTGGCAACTGAATTGCATATTGCCACAAGGTACTCGTAAGTGTGTTTATGTGGGTCAGAAAGACACTGCCAGCATATACGTATAAGTGGCAGATTTATGCACTAGCGTTATTTTGACCCAATCCAAATTGAAAAAGATTTGTTAAATACCGCTTGCTTTTGCTTGATTTAGTGGGTCTGTTTTACGATTGCTTTTATCTGCTTCTTAAAAAGTGCGGTCAATAATATGAACAACATTTCTTTTGCCAAATTTCGTTAGTACCCAAAATGCCCTAAAAATCAAATGAGAATATCACCATTTTAGGTGAGTGACGTCATCATTCCGGTAGTTCCATTAACTGCTGTCAGGAGGCGACTAAACAGTGTTGTTAATAACTATTTTTACATGCTCTTTAAAAGCTGTTTTAACAACGTTTTCCTCTTAAATTTGAAAATAATGAAATAATAGAACTTTCTTTTTTCTATTCCTACCTTGATTGAACTGCTGTGACTACGTTGTATAAGTTGGATTTTGTCTTATTTCCAGTTTAGGTCCAAGGAGTTTTAATTTATTTGAACGCTGTTTATCTCGTTTAAGTTCTGGTTCCCTAGTTCTAGTAGCTTGCCTTGGAGTAGGGGTCCAAAATTTGATTTAACCATTTTTTTGGCCCTGGAATTTCTTCATGTTTTTACTTGGCCCAAGTTTTTACTATACGGTGGAAGCTTGCATATAATTTAGTTATTGCTAATCGACTAGACTTACCCTTTTCTTTCCGGAAAGATTTATTATTATTTGATTTTTTACTTTGACACTGGAACTGTCAGTCGGAGTTATGTCCGTTAATTGACGATTGGAGTAGGACTGGCTGGCGCTTGGAGTGTATGAGTGGTTCTAGAGCGCGTTTTTGACGCCGCAGGTATGTTTGTGAATGTAGTTTCCAGTCGCTTGTCACTGTCGTCAACCTGGGCAACAAGATTTCCCTAGTGGCTTTTGGGCGTTGTCCTTAGTGACTTCTTTTGTTCGTCGGATAATGGTTTTCACGTTCCACTTAGCCATCGACGAGGACATCGGTCTCAGGCTAATGGCGCTTTCGGGCTCTTGTGGATCAAGCCTGAGACCGAATTATTAGTACCTGTGTCCCTGTGACGGATTTTATCTGCTTTGTGTAGGGATTCTTGTATAGGTGAGTTTTTACCTTATTTTTCAAATTTATACTATGATGTCACGCGCCTTTCTTTGTTCTGGTTGAAATCAAGAACCCTTAGAATTGGAAGGGTTCCTTTTTTATTCCTTTCAAGAAGTCATTCTTTGGCACCAGGCACCCAGGGTGCTGGAGACTGTTCTTTTTTTGAATTTGTCTCGTCAAACTCAACATCTAAAACCCTCCAAGGAGGTGAGTCCTCGGTTATGCTTATACAACGCCTCTTTATCCAAATTATAAATGGCTTTGTTATACAATTTCTCGCCTCGCAGTCCAACTTTTGTATCTTTTTTGCTGCTCACCAGGGTGCCACTATTTACTATTATATTAGACAGAATAAGGTACGATTTGTATCAATTATATGTGGGAAAGTATTTGAGTTACTACGCGGTAAGGAATCTTATCCAAATTTCCTGTAACCATCTCCCGGACCATAGTTAACTTTAAAGCCCTCATATCCCAAGAACAGTTACTCGCTAACATTCGAACAGTGCAGACGTGCTCAAAAATCGATCGGAAAATCAAAACAAAAAGTGGTGTCATCATCGCGAGTGATACCGGCGGCAAGCTTGTCGTAAGCTATCGCGAAATCTATGTCAAGTTCAAACGTTCGTCGTTTCACATTGACTGTCGACAAAGTTGCAAATTTGCAAAATAAGGACAATGCGCTCCAATTAAAAAGTTATAATAAAAACATAGGATTAGGGTTGGAATCCAACATGAAGGACGGCGGAGGACCATCTGTTTCGCCTCAAAATGAACAGTCAGCAAAAATTAAAACCTTAGAATCTCAGCTCAATGCAGCACTTAATGAGATTAAAGAGCTTAGAGAAATAATCGTTTCTTTGCAGCCCAAAAAAACTTATTCCCCAGTCAATTCAGACGAGGAAGAAGAAGTAGTAGCCCAGGAGACAGCATGGCTCCTACCCAAAAATAAGAGAAGAAAAAGAAAAGCCACTAGCTCGCCAGAAAAAGATGATAATATTTCCGAACCTAAATTAGCCACACCCAAAAATAAACAAGTTGTCCCAAAATCACAAAAACCACCACCTGTGATTTTAAGCAATGTGAAAAGCTATAAAAATATAAACCAGACACTAGAGTCAAAGAATCTTAAATTTAAAGCAAATTTAATGAATAATAACCAGCTAAAAATCAATGTAGACACCGAAATTGAATATAGAGATCTCACTGCCTTCATGAATAGCACCGACATGGAATGGCATACATTTGAAAGTAAGCAGACTAGGCCGCTAAGGGTGATGGCGAGAAACCTACACCCTTCGTGTGATCCACAAGACATCAAGGATGATTTATTGAGCAGAGGCTTTAAGATCCTTGAAGTCGTAAACAAAATAAAAAAGACAAAAGTTAAGGACGAGGTTAAAATAATCCCCCTACCCCTATTTATGCTAACCTTCCAAAACTCGGAAGATATCAAAAAAATATACGAAATTCAGTATATATGCCATATGAAAGTTAAAATTGAAGCGATAAGGAGCAATAATTTGATACCTCAGTGCAAAAAATGCCAAAGATATGAGCACACACAAAAATTCTGCAAACACGCAGTCACTTGTGTCAAATGCGCTGGGAATCACCTGACCTCCGAATGCACCAAGCCAAGGGAAACACCACCTAAATGTTCAAACTGCGGAGAGGCACATCCCGCAAACTACCGTGGATGCGTGGTAGCAAAAGAACTGCAGAAAAGACGAAATAACGCAAACAATGCAAGGAAACCACAAAATGGACAACCAAAAAATTTCACATCTAAAAATACTACCAAAGAGGTATCCTATGCACAGGCAGCACATGGCCCTAAATCTCAACCTGCACCAGTTCCGAATGAGCAACAGTCCATGATGCTAATGTTACAAAATATGATGAACCTTATGAACAAACTTACAGAAAGGTTAGACAGACTGGAAACCAAAACTCGTGAAAAACCATAATGCATCAACAAGATCTAAGAATAGCAACTTGGAATGCTAATGGCATCCAAAACAGAATGCAAGAAATAGAAATATTTCTCAACACACAAAGTATTGATGTGTGTCTGGTCTCAGAAACACATTCAACAAATGAGACCTACCTAAAAATAAAGGGTTACCAAGTATACCAAACGATTCATCCCGACAATCAGGCACGTGGGGGAACGGCTGTTATAATAAAGAATAGCATTAATCATTATGAACAATGCCCTATTAGGAGTGCAGAAGTTCAGTTAACAGCAATAGGAATTAAAACAAATAACACAACCAAACAGAGACTGACTGTTGCTGCAGTGTACTGTCCACCAAGGTATAACCTCAAGAAAACGGATTATAAAAACTTTCTACAGCATCTGGGAGACAGATTCATCGTGGGAGGTGACTACAATTCGAAACACATGGATTGGGGATCCAGATTAACAACTACAAAAGGTAAAGAACTTAGGGAAGCTATAAGGGAAACCGGATGCAACTTTCACACTACTGGTAAACCAACATACTGGCCTACAGATACTAATAAAATTCCAGATCTATTAGATTTTTTTATATCAAGAAAAGTGTCACCCAATTTTATTGATATTCAAGATAATTTTGACCTAGACTCCGATCACTCAGCTGTGATCTTAACTTTGAGCGAGAAAATAATTAGAAAAGAAAATAGGCCAACTTTGGTTAATAAAACTACTGATTGGAAAAGCTTTAGAAATGAACTGGAAAATAAAATTATCCTTAAAATCCAATTAAGAACCAAAGAACAATTAGAAGTAGCAGCTGAAAAGTTCAACAACATCATACAAAAAATAGCCTGGGACAACACAAAGGCGTACACTCAAAAAACAATGGGAAACAACTATCCAATGGAAATAAGAGAACTTGTCAAAGAAAAGAGAAGAGCCAGAAGGAGATGGCAACACACTAGGGATCCATCGGACAAAAATATTCTTAACAACAAAACTCAACAACTTAAACGAGAAATACAAAAACTTAGAGAAGAATCTATAAACAGCTACCTAGAAAATTTATCAGCTGATGAAGACAAGGATTTCTCCTTATGGAAGGCAACGAAAAAACTCAAAAGGCCAATCACCCAAATGCCACCCATCAAATTAAGGGATGGTACTTGGGCAAGAGATAATAAGGAAAAGGCTGAAGCATTTGCAGAACATCTAGCCGAAATTTTTCAGCCAAATGATATCCAGTCCAATGTCAATATGGAAGAGTCTGTGAATATCCAAGAGAATGAAATAGCACTAGTCACTCCTAAAGAAGTAGCGAACGAAATCAAAAACAATTTAAGCGCCAAAAAAGCCCCTGGGTTTGACCTTATAACAGGAGAAATTTTAAAACAACTACCAAAAAAAGGTATAGTTATGCTGACTTACCTAATTAATGCAGCACTTAGATTAAAACACGTCCCTAGCGTCTGGAAAGTGGCTGAAGTCATTATGCTACCAAAACCAGGCAAACCACCGAATGAAGCCAAATCTTACAGGCCCATATCACTACTACCAATTATTTCAAAATTATTTGAAAAGCTTTTCTTAAAACGACTTAAGATTATAATAGAGAACAGTAACCTAATCCCAAATCATCAATTTGGCTTTAGATGCAAGCACTCCACGATAGACCAAGTCCATCGAATAACAGACATCATAGAAAGGGCACTAGAAGAAAAGCTAATCTGCTCAACTATCTTCCTTGACGTAGCTCAAGCTTTTGATAAAGTTTGGCACAAAGGGCTAATTAACAAATTAAACAGAATGTTACCAAAACAATATGTAGAGTTGCTAACCTCCTACATTACAGATAGAGTGTTCAGAATTAAACAGGAGGATGAATACTCCAAACTGAAGGAAGTTAAAGCAGGTGTGCCTCAAGGAAGCGTCTTGGGACCCGTCCTTTATTTACTGTACACTTGTGATCTCCCACAAACAGAAAATGTAACTGTGGCTACATTCGCTGATGACACTGCTGTATTAGCAGTAGGAACAGACCTAGATGCAGTAACCAGACAACTCCAACATGCTAGCGACCAGATTTACAATTGGACCACAGACTGGAAGATTAAGCTTAATGAGCAAAAATCTATTTGTGTCAACTTTACCAACAAAAGAATAGGCAATCATCAACCAATTAACATAAATGGTATCATAGTTCCCTATGCAAATACTGCCAAATACCTGGGGATGACCTTAGATGCGAAACTAAGATGGAAGGAACATATCAGAACTAAACGCACTGAACTAGGGCTCAAATATAGACAGTTGTATTGGCTCTTGGGACGAAAATCTAAGCTGTCAATACACTGTAAAATCATGATATACAACCAGATTTTAAAACCAGTCTGGGTTTATGGCATCCAGTTATGGGGCTGTGCCAAGGAGAGCCACATCAAACGCATCCAAACCTTCCAAAATAAAGTATTACGGAACATAGTTAGTGCACCGTGGTACATACGAAATAGTGACCTACATCGCGATCTTGGTATCCCGTATGTCGCTAGTGAAATTAGAAGATTTGCCATCAAGCACGAGTCTCGACTCCATCAGCACGTTAACGTCGAAGCCATTAGGCTTCTTGACAACCAGGACCTAGTTAGAAGGCTGAAGAGGACCAAGCCCTTTGAACTAGTATAGACTTTTGAAAACATAGTACAGTGCGCAAGTGTGTGAGTGCTAAGTGCCATGGCCATGAGTCACAACAGATAAACCTTTAGGACTCCATTGGGTGAACTTTAGTATATAAGGATTTTAGTTTTTAAGAATTTAGAGAAAAATTAATGGTTGGTCTTGCAGACCAGTTTTAATAACAGTAAACGCCGCAGGCTTTATCAATAAAAAAAAAATAAAAAAAAATATCCCAAGAACGGACGCCTATTAGTCTCGTTGTCTATCTGTTCGTTGTCAGATCCAAATATCTCCGAAATTCTGAGGACTAAAGTCGTGAAATTTGCCACAAATATTTATATTCGTGTTTGCCTTATATTCTAAACAAAATTTGGTAAAATATTTAAGGAGGTGACTTAACTAAAAATAATAATAATAATTATAATAATAATAATAATAATAATAAATTTTCACCGAGGCAAGAAATATTGAGGCTTTCCTGTCTCAACGGCAGCAAATATCTCTGGCCACTTGCCAAAAACATTAGTCACAACTTCTGTTGAAGCACTTTTCCTCCCCTGACCTCTGACAACGAAATTATCTCCACCACTAAAGGGAAAGCTGAACTATTTTCCAAACAATTCGCTGCCAATTCTGCCCTAATCCCGGTTCCCAATTTCCCTCTTCCAACTGCTGCGTCTGTACCCCACAAATTGCTCGATATAATACTTAAGGTCAAACAAGTTCAAACAATTCTTCGATCAATTGGCATCAAAAAGTCCTCCGGTCTGGATGGTATACAAGCAACTGTTCTAAAAAAATGCGCTCCAGAATTTGCACCCATCTTAGCTCGTCTGTTCCAGATCTCTTATGACAAGGGTATCTTCCCAGATAGCTGGAAGACTGCTCTAGTGCAGCCTGTCCCAAAGAAAGGTTCCAAATCCCTTCCATCCAATTACAGACCTATCTCTCTTCTCTCTATTGTCAGCAAAGTTATGGAAAAAGCGTTCAAAGTTGCAAATTTGAAAATATCTAGAAAAACACAAAATCATCCATAGGAGATAGTACGGATTTCGTCACCAAAGATCTACAGCTGATCTTCTTAGCTTTGTCACACATAACTGGAACAAATCTCTCGAATTTCATAGCGAATCTCCGATTGTTGCTCTTGATATTTTCAAGGCCTTTGACCAAGTATGGCATGCCGCACTCCTCAACAAACTACCTTCTTACGGTCTTCCTACCAAACTATGTACCTGGATCGGTAGTTTCCTCTCTAATCGACGCATGACTGTCGTGGTTGACGGTCACTCATCTAACTTCCATCCTATCAATGCTGGCGTCCCCCAAGGCTCAGTCCTGGCACCAACTCTATTTGACGCTACCAGTGCGAAAACGGCCTAACCCCAAAAAGATAGTTTCGAGAAAATGTGAAAAGAAAATTTTGGAAAATACTGCTTTGTTCCATTCCTATCCGAAAGTATTTTAATCGATATATTTTTGTTTAATTTTTTTTATTGTAGCTATACCAAGAATGTAGTACCAGAAAAATTGCAAAATGTCATATTTTTTTTAAAAAAAAAGTGGGTTAGGCTGATTTGCATCCTATAAAATTTTGTAAAATTTATTAGGCCAGGGTAAGAAAAAACTTGTTTTGGGCAAATATTTCGTTAAAACAGATAGTATATTTTATGAAAATACAAACGTACAAGAAACTAGTTATAAAAATGTCTTTGAATGTAATTATTCATCATTGTTCTCCTCCATTTCGATGAAATCTTCAGATTGTTCCTCCGTTGTTTTCAAATTTTGATAAAATTGGTGGTAAACGGGTGGAATGAAGTCGGAAAGTGTCAGTAGGTCCTGTTTTTTTTTAATATCTATCTTATGCCCGTTCGGATACAACAGCTGCAAATTATTATTTACTGAAGATGTCGCAGCATTCCTTTTTGCGATGTTCACTGTTTTGAATGCAACGCAATCATTGTTGGAGTATTTAAAATGTATGAGAAATGGTTCATCCTTTTTAAATTTTAGCCATTGCATTTTCAACCACTCTACTTTTTCATCATTTATAGATTTTTTTCTGTTGGTGATTTGGGATTGAAGGGATGCAGTAGAAAAAAAATCTTGGCTTGTCATGACAACAATTTTGAAAGGGTTCTTTTTCCTCGCAGATCTAATGACATTACACCAATGTTCCGGAATGTAGATATCTTTGTAGAATTTTTTTTGTTTCTCGATGAGCCCAAAGTCCTGATCGCAAGCCAAATACGAGTGTCCACTCACCAAAAACTTTTGATCAATCTCGTCTACTGTGTAATTACCAGAACTTACAATAAAATTACAGAGCAGCGCTATCTTGATATTCCGGTTTTGGCCCCCGCACTGGTCTGAGTATAGTATCAGTTTTTTCGAGACAACATAATTTTTCACAAAATGTAGGAGGCACGAGCCTATCTCATCAGGACCTCGTGAAGCTTTTGATTCATCCCAAACATAGATAAATGCTTCGTTTGTTGCCAGGTTATGAATACCCAAACAAAATGTCCACAGTTGTCGCTTATAATAAGCTATACCTGTGGACAAAACTGGAGTGGCTAACGTTTTCATTAGGTCAAAACTAATAACAGTGATATTTTTGTCGTTTCTTGCCAACCCTGCATCTGCTTTCATTCCTTCCCTTGCTGATTCAGCCTTACGAAGATGTAACTCTCGCTCGGTAATAAGTTGCTGCTTTGCAGCTTCATCGGTTGAGGCTTCGATTTTTACTTTTAGAAAATCACATTTTCTACATGAGTCGGACACCGGAGCATGAAAATGTAAATTGAACTGTTTATTAAAAACGTTGGCAAAAACAAAATATGAAGCTGGTTCAGGAGTTTGATCTTTGTAAAGACTATACATTTTCCCTAAACTGAGATCGGGTGACAGGTATTTTCTATGGGGGTTTTTTATTCTTGAATAATGTGACTGATAGGCAGGGAATCTATTTATGAAATTCTTGATTTCCAGTATTTTCTCCTCGCTTGTCTTATTACTGGGGGCATGTTTTCCTCGTTTATCTACGGGAGGGGTCATACCAGCGGCTTTGCTCAACATTATTCTGCTTATTCTTCCATCTGAAACTTTCAACACCTTTTTGAAGAACTCCTTGCAGATCTTTACTTTTTCTCCATTTTCATTGGTTAAATAGTACAATCGCGTATTCGAACGTCTTGATGGATCTGCGTTGGTTTTGTAACACCTTAATTTATTTACAACTTCAACTAAGCCGAAAATATAAGAGGTTTGTAAATCATGAGTTTCAAGTCTATAAAAGGTTTCGAGTAAAGTTTTTTGTCGTTCAGCATTTATTTTCACATGGCACTGATTAGAACAGGGACACACTATTTCTTCAAATAATTTAGGCGGTACCACCCTACCTTTGAAATTTTTATATTCTTCACCTTTTATTCGCTTCGCTTTCATAACATTTCTCGGCCATATTTTCTCATTCCTAATGCGTTTTCTTGTTTTCACTGTTGCACTAGTAGTAGCTTCATCTCTTTCACTTTCACTTTCTGAGCCACTAGGATTACTAGGCACATATTCGGAGCCAGAATCTTCAAATGGGTCGTTTTCATGCGGGTCTGAAAATGAAAAAACATAACCTTAAAAAATCGTATTTTTTATATGCAGAATTAGTACCAAATGATTAAAGTTAAAGTTCTTACCTTTAACATGTGGTGAAGTACTCATTTTCTTCTATTTTTTAACACATACGTAGTTATTGTTCTTAATTCAATTATTCCCCTCACACCACAAAAAACTTTTAACGCTTAGTGATGTCAATAATTGAAACTGTTTTTGCAAGAACGGCCTAAGCCACAGAACTGTGGATTAGGCCGATTAGGCACATTATGTGTTGACAAAATACTTTAAAGCAAAAGTAAATTACTGGCGCCATCTTTTGAACAATAGCTGAAGGTGGCATAGGCTGTTTTGCATTGTATAAAGACATGCTTAGGGAACGAGTTAGGCCGAATATCTCAAAATCATAAATCTGTGGGTTAGGCCGATTTCGCACTGGTAGCCTCATTTCTTCTTCACATTAATGACGTGCTCTCTTCAGCTACCAATCTCATCCACAGTTATGCTGACGATAGTACTCTTCACTTCAATATTCATTTTTCCAGACAAGTTTCGAGTCAAGAGTTATATAATAAAGATCTTAAATTAATCTTAGACTAGGGTGCCAAGAACCTTGTTCAGTTCAAAGCCTCCAAAACCAAGTCTTGCTCCCTGTCACGCACAAGATCTGGCAACGCTTACCCCATCCACATGAATGGCCAAGCCCTACAGAACAATGAAACGTCCAATCTTGTTGGCGTCGCTTTCGAACATGATCTCAGCTGGCACAAACACATTACTTCAGTAGCCACATCGGCAGCTAAATAGCTTGGTTTTCTCTTTCGAGCCAGGAAATACTTCTCCCCCTCCAACTTATACACTCTCTTTGTTTCCCAAATAAGACCTAATCTAGAGTACTGCTCCCACATATGGGGAGCGGCATCACCTTCGACACTTAACATCCTTGATTATATCCAAAAGAGAGCCATTCGAATCGTCAATGAGCCCATACAAGAAAACTCCCTTCTCTCGCTCCTCGCCGCGCTGTTGGGTATTTATCCCTTTTCTACCGGTTGGGTTTGATACCACCGATTGGTACTTCCACGGACTTTGCTCTGAAGAACTAGCCGGTATTATTCCCCCCGTTGACTCTTCCTAACAGAACAACTTGTTGTTCTGTTACGTATGCATCATTTTACTATGCAGCAACAAAAGCCTAAAACAGACCAGTTTTCTTGCTCATTCATACCTAGAGTCTCTAGATTATGGAACAACCTCCAATCCTTTAAATCCCGTGTCAATAGACTACATTTCCTTCTCTTCAAATGCCCATGGTACGTTAGTACTTAGGGATGAAGTCTACGTGGGTTGTCTTAGATAAAAAAATATTAAGTAAATTTACCGTGTGTAAGTATAACAGACTGCATAAAACATTATGGATTCGCAAATAAATATTATTTTATTTACTCACACATTAATTGCATAAGATAAATATAAATATTTTGTTAACAAAAATAATTTTACAAAAAATTTATTGACATCATCGAAATCAGTCTTAATACATTATAAAAATCCTTAAACACTGTAATTGTAATTTTGATACTTTTTGCTGCTAAACCGCAAAATTATGGCACCCGTTGTATGAAACCCTAGCATTGCGAAGCCTGACTTGCTTAATAATATTTTATATTTTGTTTCATATTATCCGACATTTTATCTATTGCCAATGAAGACACAGTAGAATAATAAGAATGACTTTGAGCAAAGAAAATAGAATATGCATTTTAAGAAAATACTAAACACAAGTTTTAGAATGCGCCAGGCCAAGTTCTCGCAAAACCGACCGCACGCGCACTGTGCAATATTTACACGAACCATTTCGAGCATTTTTCGACCCCCCTCTATATTCGAGGCTAGTTGCGTTACAGGACTGAATTTTAAAGGGGGTTAAGGTTACCAAGAAGAAGCAGTATTCCAAATTTCATACGTCTAGGTGGAATAGTTTCCAAGATACGAGTTTCCAAAAATCACAATTTCGGGCACTCACTGACTGACTGATAGATCATCATAAATCTAGGGTACTTTCGATCGAGCTAGAGCTTTGAAATTTGGAACATAAATAGCGTTTAAGGTGACAATTACGAAAAAATCAAAAATCAATAAAAATGTAACATGGCGAAAAATCCAACACCAACATGGCAGATTTGGACAAGAAATAGGTAGCGACTTCTGCTTTAGAAAGTTAGGTGTGTACGTAGTGTAGTGGTTATCAGACCCACCTAACACGCGGAAGGTCCCCGGTGCGCTCCCGGGCGGAAACAGATTTTTTTTTAAATTTCTGATTTATTTTCAAATACCTCTATTTTATGATAATCGCAACAAACCTTATCGACAAAAAGTCATTACGAAAATTTTTCGCATGGAAAGAATACCGCTCATGTTGAGAAAAATTTCTTTAGACAAGGGACCCAAAAACGTTAAAAATGTACAGATTGACTGTTGCTAAGACCAGTCTAATTGAAGAGTGGAAATTTCAAAGGTGCTAAGTGCCAATTTCAAGAATTTCAGTATTTTTCCTTTAAAACAAACGACGCGCCATCGGCAATATCCTATAAAATGATCCAAGTGCCAGATAGATCATCATAAATCTAGGGTACTTCCAGTCGAGCTAGAGCTTTGAAATTTGGAACATAGATAGTGTTTAAGGTGATAATTACGAGAAAATCAAAAATCAGTAAAAATCCAACATGGCAGATTCTGACATGAAATTGCGACTTCTGCTTTGCAAGGTTACGAAGTACGAGCAGCCGGTGTATACACATATTCTAATAAATAAATATCATTTGGTATCTGAACAAAAAGTTATGAAATCCCACCAAAAACATACCTGTAAAAAACAGGCCAAGTTCTCATTAGGACTGTGTGTTTTGTTATCTGGAAAAAATAACTGAAATGTATAAATTATCCCAAGTTTCTTGCCTACACGTTATTAGCAGTATTTTGATAAGCACAAAAAATATTGTGTGAATTGATAAGTTTACAGACCAAACTTGGTAAGTTTTCATTAAAAAACTGAGCAATATTGAGACCCCTGTAAATTTATTAATTCACACGATATTTTTCTGTTGTTATCAAAACACTGCTAATAACGTGAAGGCAAGAAACTTGGCATAATTTTTACATTTCAGTTATTTCTTCCAGATAACGAAACACACAGTCCGGACGAGAACTTGGCCTGTTTTTTTACATATATGTTTTTGGTGGAATAGTTATTTACGTAACCAGTGGGATATATACATTATTATCGCACATATTATGTGAAAATTGCACGGCGAGTCTGTTAAGCCGAGTCGGGTAATCATATCAGTGCGACAATAATGTAGTATTCCACGTGTTACGTACAAAACTTTATCTGCAATCATTATATTATAAATTCACGAAAACATCATATTTATTAAAAAAAAACCTAAAACCAATTATCCAAAATACGACTTATTGATGGATTATAATTTTAAATTGTGGCACCTAGGTTGCTTAGAATATGTTTAATAAGTTTATTTATTAAACGTTTTAAATACGTTAAGTACGTGCAAAATAATAGTCACGACTAATTCAGATATACCGTCTGATATAGAAGAGTCCGCTACAAACGTTATTTCATCCTTTTATCTGAAATATTGAGTAAAATATGAGTTAACGTCTGGCCCTAATGAGAAATGGTATGCAGAAAAAAAGGTAAATGCCACCAACAAGAAGGTTTTGTTAGCGTATTTTAAGCATTTATCAAAGACTCAGAATCCTTCCTCCCTTTGGGCATATTTATATTCATAAGAATAAATGTGGATATCAGCAAATTTACGCATTTAATTGCGTTTCTGAAAAGAAAATGTCAAGGATATCGCTCTAAAAAGTGATGATTTTAACCTAGCCGGGCATTTCTAGATATTTGCAAGCTGACGTTAAGACGGCTTTAAAGAGAAAGTTGCGCTCATTACTGAAGTTGCAGGTGCATGCCAAAGAGAAGAGTTGGGAAAACTACTAAGTAGCAGAACATGTAATAGATGAAGAGCAGTGTTTTCAAACTGTAATACCACACATGAAGACAAACATTTCTCTAGAGTTTTTTGTAACATGAAAAGGTATAGAAGGTAAGGTAGAATTTATCCAAGGTTACTAATCACCACTAATCATAGTGTTTTTTCTTGTGTTTTTACAAGAATCATAAATGTACTCAGCAACCTGTAGAATACCTGTGATGGTTTACCAAAGAATACTGCTTTCTCTGAAATTATTCAATCCTAAACAATAGACGGACCACTGCTTCAGGAGATCATCAGCATCATTGTTAGCTGATATGGAGTTAATCTTATCTGCAAAGAGGCACGGAGGGTAAAAGTCTAATACAGTCGCTAAAGGATATATCGAAAGTAGCGTAGAAAACAACAAGAAAATTGCCTCAGATACTTTCTGTGTAAATATGAATGCAGGGATTCATAACCAAGATCTGAGCATAAATTCAACTTCTTCAACTTACTGTCTGGTATCAATTTTACTAATTGTAAGGAAGGCGTTTATATCCATATATATAATCATAAGTTAAAGTTAAGTAAATATTGTCTTGAAAAGTACATAATTAATAACTTTTAAGTATGTTGTCTGAGTATCTCATTACCACACTAGTGCGGTAAAAAATCTCATTAACGCAATAGTGCGGTAATATCGATTAAAAGTTAATCAAACAAGTGGGATAAGTGTGTAATTTTAGATATGTTAAGTAATTTATCTCAAGGATTTTCTTGTTAAAATATGTATAGCATATAAATTATAATGACACTGTGTAATCTTACCGATTACCTAGAACTCCAAAAGTGCAGACAGTGTACTAGGAAACTATATACTGGTACAATAAGGGCCCAAGTTCAATAAAATTGTATAAAAAAAAATCAGAACGTTTCAGTTCGGTTATTCGTCGCCGAAAATTTCAAAGACTTTGAGAGATAATAATGAAAAATAATAATAGATCATCATTACAAAAGACATTCTAACATCATGTCTTCCATTTGAAAAATGAAAGTCCTCAAAAGCAGTTTTAAAAAATGTTACAACTGTTACTGATATCGTCTGTCATTAATATTGTTAACTAAAAGCTGGCAGACAAATAGCAAAAGACGGCTTTCTCGTAAAAAAGTTACGTGATCTATAACGACCGTTTTAAAATCATGTGATCGTGGGAAGACAACTTATGTTGGCTTTACAAACAGGGGCGTATTCAGGGGGGGGGGAGTCCCCCTGCCGTGGATGCTTGAGTTCACTGCAAAAATGACTGTAAAATTACAGTTTGATTCCATAAGATATTGTTTATTTTTCCTTAATAAATTATGCTGTTTTGTTATCACAAAATAACTTATGCAAATTTAATTCCTAAAAGAAAATCATTTATAAAATATTTAATTTCACAAAGTAAAGTAAAATTACAAATTAAAAATACAGTTTATATACCGAAATATTATACGTCACAAATTAGCGCCAATTTTTACGTTATATGTTCTGTAAATCTGTCACGCCGGCGGTGCCGCCCATCTATATAAGTCAATTGTTGACTGAATCGCATGACTTGTTACTGAAAATGCCGCGATATTAAACACAAGCCGGCATTTACGGTCATTTTATTGTGAATCTTCCAAACAATAAACAAGCATTTTGTGTAGTTCGTTGTTAGGTTGATAAATTTTGTGTTTTAGAAATAAAGTGAGTGTATTATTTAACTATGTTTATGTGCAGACTTTGTAATATTAGTCTAAAAACAATTAAGCAATGTTTTTGTAAAGTATATCCTATAATATGTTTTAATGTGTTTGCTGTTAAATGTGTTTTATACGTTTTAAACTAAATTTATAATTTTTACTCTAATAAACAACCCAACCATATTTTTATTTTATTTATTTGTGTATAGGTATTGCCTTTTTCCCACCAGTATACGCTTAGTATTCCAACATTTGTATTTCCTCTTTTGTTACAGATTTCCTGTTTTGTAAATAGTTTTTATACACAACTTTTTCTAGTAAAAAGTTATAAAATGCAGCAGTGGAACTATCTACGTAAATTTACTTTCTATTTCTTTTTGTTTTCTAATTTCTTATTCTGTAACGAGTTCTGCTTTATCCGCAATTATTGT